>JAREIK010003521.1:0-21776 GCA_029783825.1 Sapria himalayana | reverse complement strand
TCTTCATCTTTTCCTTCTTCTTCTACTACTTCTTCTTCTTTCCCTTCTTCTTCTTATTCTTATTCTTTCCCTTTTTCTTCTTCTTATTCTTCTTATTCTTTCTCTTCTTCTTCTTCTTCTTCTTTCTCTTCTTCTTCTTCTTCTTCTTCTTCTTCCTCTCCTTTTTCTTTCCCTTCTTCTTTTTTCCCTTCTTCTTTTTGTTCTTCTACTTTTTCCATTCTTCTTCTTCTTCTTGTTTCCCTTTTCCTTCTTTTTCTTCTTCTTAGTTTACTTGTTTTTCTTCTTCTTTCCCTTCTTCTTCTTCTTCTTTCTTCTTCTTCTTTCCATCTTCTTATATTTCTTCTTCTTCTTTTGCTCCTTCTCCTTTTTCTTCTTATTCTTCTTCTTCTTCCTATTCTTTTTCTTTCCCTTTTTTTTTCTTCTTCTTTACCTTCTTCTTCATCTTCTTCTTCATCTTCTTCTTCTTTCCCTTCATCATCATCATCTTCTTCTTTTTTCCCTTCTTCTTCGTCCTCTTCTTCTTCTTTCTCTTCTTCTTCTTCTTCTTTCCATCTTCTTATATTTCTTCTTCTTCTTTTGCTCCTTCTTCTTATTCTTCTTATTCTTCTTCTTCCTATTCTTTTTCTTTCCCTTCTTCTTCTTCTTCTTCTTCTTCTTCTTTACCTTCTTCTTCATCTTCTTCTTCTTTCCTTTCATCATCATCATCTTCTTCTTCTTTCCCTTCTTCTTCATCTTCTTCTTCTTCTTTCTCTTCTTCTTCGTCTTCTTCTTCTTCTTTCTCTTCTTCTTCTTCTTCTTCTTCTCTTCTTCTTCTTCTTTCCCTCCATCATCATCATCATCTTCGTCTTCTTCTTCTTCTTCTTCTTTCCCTTCTTCTAATTTTTCTTCTTCTTATTTCTTTTTTTCTTTTTCTTCTTCTTCTTCTTCTTCTTCATCTTCTTTCTCTTCTTCTACTACTACTACTTCTTCTTCTTCTTCATCTTTCCCTTCTTTTTTCTTCTTCTTCTTCTTCTTCTTTATGTTCTTTTTCTACTTCTTCTTCTTCATCTTTCCCTTCTTTCTTCTTCTTCTTCTTCTTCTTTATGTTCTTTTTCTACTACTTCTTCTTCTTCTTCTTCTTTTCCTTCTTCTTCTTTTCCTTCTTATTATTATTATTATTATTCTTCTTCTTCTTCTTCTTTCCCACCTTCTTTTTCTTTCCCTTCTTCTTCTTCTTCTTTCTTCTTCTTCTTCTTCTTCTTCTTCTTCTTTCCCTTCTTCTTTTTCTTCTTCTTCTTAATTTCCTTCTTCTTCTTATTCTTCTTCTACTTATTCTTCTTCTATTACTAACAACTACTACTACTACTTCTTCTTCTTCTTCTTCTTCTTTCCTTTCTTCTTCTTCTACTTTCCCATCTTCTTCTTTCCCTTCATCATCATAATCATCATCATCTTCTTCTTTCCTTTCTTCTACTTCTTCTTCTTTTTCTTTCCCTTCTTTTTCTACTACTACTTCTTCTTCTTCTTCTTCTTCTTCTTCTTCTTCTCTTTCCCTTCTTCTTCTTCTTCTTCTTCTTCTTCTTTTCCCTTCTTCTTCTTCTTCTTTCCATTCTTCTTCTTCTTCTTCTTCTTTCCCTTTTTATTTTTTTCTACTTCTTCTTTCTCTTCTTCTTCCTTTCTTCTTCTTTTTCTTCTTCTTCATCTTTCCCTTCATCATCATCATCATCTTCTTCTTCTTCTTCTTCATCTTTCGCTTCTTCTTCTTCTTATTTCTCTTCTTCTTCTTCTTCTTCTTCTTCTTCGTTCCCCTCCTCCTCCTCCTCTTCTTCTTCCTCTTCCTCCTCCTCCTCATCCTGCACCTCCTCATCTTCTTTTTCTTCTTCTTCTTCTTCTTCTTCTTTCCCATTTTGTTCTTCTTCTTCTTTTTCTTTCCTATTTTCTTCTTCTTCTTCTTCTTCTTCTTCTTCTTCTTATTCTTCATTTTCTCTTCTTCTTCTTTTTCTTCTTCTTATCTTTCTACCACTACTTCTTCTTCTTCTTCTTCTTTCCATTCTTCTTCTTCTTCTTCTCTTTTCCCGTCTTTTTTTTCTTCTTAATCTTCTTCTTCTTCTCCTACTCCATCTTCCCCTTCTTCTCCTTCTATATCTTCCTCTTATTATTATTATTATTATCCTTATTCTTCTTCTACTTCTTCTTTCTTCTTCTTCTTCTTCTCATTTTTCTTATTCTTCTTCTTTTTCTTCTACTTTCTTCTTCTTCTTCCTTCTTCTTCTTCTTCTTCTTCTTCTACTTTTTCTTCTTTTTCTTCTTCTTTCTTCTTCTTTCTTCTTCTTCTTCTTCATCTTATTTTATTATTATTATTATTATTCTTCTTCTTCTTCTTCTTTTATTATTATTATTATTATTATTCTTCTTCTTCTTCTCTTTTATTATTATTATTATTCTTCTTCTTCTTTTATTATTATTATTCTTCTTATCCTATTTTTCTATTATTATTATTATTCTTCTTCTATTCTTCTTCTTATTTTTCTTCAATTCTTCAATTCTTCTTATTCTTCTTCTATTCTACTACTCTACTACTACTACTACTTCTTCTTCTTTTATTCTTCTATTATTCTTCTTCTTCTATTCTTCTTCTTCTTATATTATTATTATTATTCTTCTTCTATTCTTCTATTCTTCTACTTCATATATTCTTCTCCTTCTATTCTTCTATTCTTCTTCTTCTTATTCTTCTTCTATTCTTCTTTTATTATTATTATTATTATTATTATTATTCTTCTTCTATTCTTCTATTCTTCTATTCTTATTCTTCATCATCTTCTTCTTCCTCTTCTTCATCTTCTTGCTATTCTTCCCCTTCTTCCTCTTCTTTCTCTTCTTCCCCTTCTTCCTCTTCTTCCTCTTCCTCCTCCTCATCCTCCTCTTTTTCTTCTTCTTCCTCTTCTTCCTCCTCCTCTTCTTCTTCTTCTTCTTCTTCTTATTCTTCATTTTCCACTAATTCCTATTCTTCTTCTTCTTCTTCCACTTCTTCTACTTCCTCTTCATCCTCTTCTTCTACTACCTCATCACCATCATCATCATCTTCTTCCTCTTCTTATTCTTTTTCCTCTTCTTCCTCCTCCTCTTCTTCTTCTTCTTCTTCCTCTTCTTCTTCTTCATCTTCTTATTCTTCTTCATCTTTCTAGCTCTTCCTCCTCCTTCTCTTCTTCTTCCTCTTCTTCTTCTTCTTCTTCTTCTTATTCTTCATCATCATCTTCTTCCTCTTCTTATTCTTCCTCTTCTTCTTCTTCTTCTCTTCTTCTTCCTCTTCATCTTCTTCTTCTCCTTCTTCTTCTTCTTCTTCTTCGTCCTCTTCTTCTTTTTCTTCTTCTTCTTCTTCTTCTTCTTCTTCTTCTTCTTCGTCCTCTTCTTGTTCTTCTTCCTCTTCTTCTCCTTCTTCTTCTTCTTCCACATCATCATCTTTTTTTTCTTCTTCTTCTTCTTTTTTTTTCCTTCTTCTTCTTCTTGGACGTAGGATAATAGGCATATATTTTTGTATGAGTCTATGTCATTTATTATGTTTTGAGTCTAATCGATAATTGCAGATGTAAAAGGGGAAAAGCTAGTAAAGTACTAGCTTGTAACAATGGTATTCCTCCACAAAAAAAGGGTGATATTAATTAAATAAACATTAAAAAAAAGAAGAAGAAGAATACGAAGAAGCTCTCTAAGAATAAGAAGAAGTTCTAGAAGAAGAATAAGTAGTTAGTAGTAGTAGAAAAAGAAAACAAGAAGTATAGAATAAAAATAAAAAGATGTAGAAATAGAAGAAGAAAAAAAAAGGAATAAGAAGAAAAAGAAAAAGAAAAATAAAAAGAAGAAGAAGACGAAAAAGAAGTAGAAGAAGATGGAAAAGTAGAATAAGAAGAAAAAGAAAAAGAAGTACAGAAAGAAGATGATGAATAAGAAGTAAAGAAGAAGAAGTAGAAGATGAATATGGAGAAAAAGAAGAAATTGAAAAAAAGTGGAAGAAGAAGAAAAAATAGTAGAAGAAGAAAAAAGAAGAAGAAGAAGAAGAAGAAGAAGAAGAAGTAAAGAAGAAAAAGAAGAAGAAGAAGTAAAGAAGAAAAAAAAGAAGAAGAAGTAAAGAAGAAAAAGAAGAATAAGAAGTAAAGAAGAAAAAGAAGAAGTAAAGAAGAAAAAGAAGAAGAAGAAAAAGTAGAAGAAGAAAAAGAAAAAGTAGTAGTAGTAGTAGTAGTAGTAGTAGTAGTAGAAGAAGAACAACAAGAACATGAACAAGAACAAGAAACAAAATTTGAATCAAAAGTAGTAGAAGAATAAAAAGTAGTATTAGAAAAACAAGAAGAAGAAGAATGAGAAGAAGCATTAGAAGAAGAAGCATAAGTAAAAGAAGTAGAAAAAGTAGAGGAGGAAGGGGAAGAAGAATAAGCAGAGAAAGGAGAAAAAGATGAAAAAGAAAAATAAGACGCAGAAGAAGAACACGAAGGAGAAGAAGAAAAATCAAAGTAGAAGAAGAAAAAAAAGTAGAAGCAAAAGAAGAATAAGGAAAAGAAGAAGTCTCCAAAGAAGAAGCATAAGAAAAGATGAAAAAGAAAATGAATTTGTAGAAGAAGAATAATAATAAGAAATAGAAAAAAAAAAGAAAAATAAGAAAAATAAGAAGAACATACAAGAAGAAGAAGAGGCAAAATCAAAAAAAGTAGAAGGAGAAGAAGAAGAATAAGAAGAAGAAGTAGATGATGAACAAATAAAAGAATAGATATAAGAAAAAGAAAAAAAAAGAAGATGAAAAAAATGAAGAAGAAGAATAAATGAAGAATAAAAGAAGAAGAAGAAAAAGTAGCCGAAGAAGAAGACGAAGAAGAAGCTGAAGAAGAAGAAAAAAAAATGAAATAGATTAAGAAGATGAACAAGTAACTGAAGAAAAAGAAGAAGAATCAGAAAAAGAAGAAAAATAAAAAAATACGCAAAAGAAAAAGTAGAAGAGGAAGAAAAAGTAGAAGATGTAGTAGAAGGGGAATAAAAAATAGAAGAAGAAAAAGAAGTAGAAGAAAAAAAGAAGAAAAAGTAGAAGAATACGTAAAAGAATACTACAAAATAGAAGATGAAAAAGAAGAAGAATAATAATAATAATAATAATAATAATAATAATAAGAAGCATAAGATGTATAATAAAAATCATAAGAATAATAATAATAATAATAATAATAATAATAAAGAAAATAAGGAGAAGTAGAAGAAGAAGAACAAGAAGTAAAAGCTGAAGAAGCAGAACTATATAAGAAAATGTTCATTTAGCTAGGGATTAATCACTTGCTAAATTGCGAGGAATTAGCTAGGGACTAGCAATGGATTTTTGATTTTTCATTGAAATAAAAATTTGCAATGGATTTAGCGACAGATTTAGCAACAAAATTTCTCATACTAATTACAACCAGAATATAGCGATAGATTTAGCGAGGGATTTTCCCTAGCTAATTTCAACCTGAATATAGCGATAGATTTAGCAACGGAATTTTCCTAGCTAATTTCATCCGGAAAATAGTGATGGATATAGTGACAGAAATTTCCTAGCTAATAAAATCTGGAATATAGCGATGGATTTAGCGAAAAACTTCCATAGCTAATTACATCCGGAATATAGCGACGGATTTAGCGATTGAATTTCCCTAGCCAATCTTTAATTATCTATTTTTTTTAATTTAGCATTTGTTTTAATATTTTATTTAATTTTGTTTATTAAATGTATGTTATGGTCTATAGATGAGTGATTCTTGAAAGATACTTTCTCCTCATAAAATTATAAAAAAGGATATTATAAATAAATAATTTAAAAAATATAAAAATACAAAAAAAAATTATATTAATAATGACTAAAATAACTATTTTTATGATTATAAATTTTTAAAAAATTATACCATTAATTTTTCTAAAATTTTTATTTAAGAAACTAAAAATTTTTATTAAACTAATATTAAATAATTAATTCTATAATTATAAAAATTTTTAAAGATATTTTAATAATTAAATGAACATTCATTATAATTTCTACTAATATAAAGGTAAAATAATTCATTATATGATTAATTAGAAAATATTTTCAAAAATATCTGAATTGATGAATAAACTAGTAAATATCAATATTATTATAAGCATAAAAAAACTTTTATGATTATAGGAAACTTTTAAAAAAATAATTAATACATAATTTGAAAATCTTGAATTATAATAAAAATTTAAATTTTTTCATTAAATATAAAAGAAAATAAATTAATATATAAAAATAAATACATAGTAGTTTGCCCCTACTAAAATTTATAAGAATTAAGCAATTGAGTAATATTTTTACTATTAGCTTTTAATATTCAGTCTTTATTAAAATAATAAATATAATTTTTTTAATTATCTTCTCAATTTTAGTAATTTTTTGAATTTTAAAAATTATAAATGATATCAAATAATATGAAATTTTATGCCTTTAAAATTATTTCATATTACCTCCATAAAAATTAATATGCGTTCTTAAAATTTATAACCATAAAATATATATATTTATATATTTTTTTAACATGAAGAGTATTTTATAACTCTTAGGAAAGTGGCTAGAAGACAAATCATCTTTTCATATATGTCTTATTATATGAAGTTTGTACATTTTGTAGCTATTTGATTTTTTTTTGATATAAGGCTAAACATATATTTTTTTCAAATTGTTTATATATTTATTGT
Source organism: Sapria himalayana (assembly GCA_029783825.1). Taxonomy (NCBI): domain Eukaryota; kingdom Viridiplantae; phylum Streptophyta; class Magnoliopsida; order Malpighiales; family Rafflesiaceae; genus Sapria; species Sapria himalayana. The sequence goes on along the minus strand of JAREIK010003521.1, from coordinate 15,065 downwards.
TTAATTAATTTTATAATAAAAAATTACAAGGTATTTGTTTTTCATTTGTACATTGCTACACACACATGAATTTTGTTGACAATATTATGATAATAAAAAAAATGAGTCTTTATGTATTTTATTTATTTATTATTTATTTAATGTTTTTATAATGAAAAATTTAAATATTTTGGTAATTTTAGTCACTTGTCGTCGAGACTTGAGAGGCAACTCTAACAAGCACCTAAATCCTCCACAGTCCACCTCTATCTCTTGACGCCGATGCATCAAAACCTAATCAAAGAGTAAGTGAGAATTTCTTATTGATTTGAGGTACATTTTCTACCTTAATTCTTCATCGATTATCTTAATGTAAGAGTGTGTGTTTTGATTCTATTATTTTTTATATCGAAATTCTTTTTCATTAATCACCATTGTATGCTTGGATTGCTTATAGAAACTGATTCGTATACATACTTCATGCATGTGTGATATAATGCATACGCATTGTGTGGATGTTGATGGTGCACAGTAGGTATGCCGACTTGATTTCCATTTTTTTTTCCACTCGACGGTCATGATTTTCAATGTTAATCACAAAATGGGTTTTGGTGATTGTGGTGAGAAGTGTGTGTATATAACAACATATTTAATATTTAAATAATAAATTATGTAAATATGATGATCCGAAGAGTAATAACACATTAATATATAAGTGTATTTTACTAATATCTATAACTATAAAAATAGTATCCATAAACATAACTATATATAAATATAACAACAAATATTAATATACATATATATTTAGATATAAAATTATATATAAATGTATTTAACAATATGTATATCAACATATTACTATATATAAATGTAGTTATCTACATCAATACCTATAGATAGCCATATGTCTAAATATATATAATTACATGAAAAATTAAATGTATCTACATCTACAACATGTATAACTACATGCTTCAGAAACATAATATCCATTCATCTCATTCATCTCATTCATACATATTTTTTTAGATATTATATAAATCTTTATCATTTTCCCATATATTTAGGAACTTAAATTTAATTTTTTCAACCATTATTGTATTTTTATAGTATTTTTTATATGTTTGTATAAATCATTATGATTTAATATGTTTAGAGTTTGTATTTTTGTTTCACGTAATATCATTTAACTAAAATTGATTTGTAATAAAATGTTCAATTGTTAAAATTCATGTTGTAAATCTCAAAACAAATAACAATATGTTTGTGTAATAAATATTATAAAAAAATTCTAAAATATATATGTGGTGTAGTTTCAATTTACAAAGATAAAACATAAAAAAAAATTATTTACAAAATAAAATTTGCATCTCATAATATGAAATATGTTATATTTATTATAAATAAACAATGTTTAAACTATATCTATTAAATACAAAAAAAACATTATCATGTATTCAATTTGAAAAAAAAAATTTGAAAATAATTATTTTAAAAAAACAAATTCATATATTTATATGGTCAGTTATATATTTTGAATAAAATAAAAAAAATAATTACTTGTAGAAAAATGTACTCATATATTTACATGGTAATCTAAATTCATATAATTATTTGTATTCAATTTGTTTGAACATAATTTAAAAAAATAATTAATTTTTTACAAAACATTAAATGTATGTAGTTATATGCACAACATTATATTTGTTTGAATATTAAAGTTTGTAAAAATTTATTAATAACAATAAATAATAGGTAGGAATTTATCATAGAGATTAATATTTTAATAAAAAATTATATAGAAAACAAAAACAATATTATCTATTTATGAACTATATTTTCATTTTTAACATAATTGTAAAAACAAAATAATATATGAAATGTCAACTTCATTTATTTATATGAGTATAATGATAGTTATTTTAATACAAATATAAAAAAAATAACTATCTGAATAAAATAGAATCTCATATATCTAATTCATAATTTCATTTTATGCATTAATATGCTAAACACACACACACACGCACACACACAAACTCATACACACACGCACACACACACGCACACACACAAACTCATACACACACGCACACACACACACACACACATGCTCACACACACATACACACACGCATACACACACAAATATTTGTTTTAAATATAAAGAATTTACAATATTTTATAAATTGTGTACAATATATAATATTTTATTTTAATTAAATTTTCAAAATCAAAAAATTTTAAATATATTTACACACACACACACACACACATATATATAATAGTTTCATGCGTAACATTAAAAATACATTACGTATATAGGTATATGTGTGTGTTTGTATGGGTGTATATTAGTATATGCATGCATACAAGTATATACACACTACTTTGAAAATGTAGATACATGTGTGAATATATACAAAAGTACAAAAATGTTTATGCTGATATATAATGTATAGTAATGTATATGGATGTATAAATGTGTGTGTGTGTGTATTGGGGAGTGTATATGCACACATATATCTATGCATATATATGTAAATATCAACATTAATTTTGAGAAGAAAAATATTTGAGCTCATAAATATTAACATGTTCCACAAATTCATGAGAGCAGTAGCAAAAAGTGATATTATTGCAAGATACTACTAATCTTCCATATATAACACTTTGCCTCAAAATTTTATCAGGGTACTACGTGCAATGATAAGGTTCATTAAATACTACATACCATGAAGTTACTTTTTTATTCAATACTATAATTTTTTCAAATAAAAAACTCTATCTAATATCTTCTTCAACATCTCTTCTATCTTTTTTTTCTAGTCTTGATAAGCTATTTTAAATTTTGATTATATGTACTTTTATTATCTAATATATCTAGTTTAAACTATTGTAATAGTTAAATCCATCAAATCATTCTAAGCCTGACATCTTTTTTTCTATGAGATATTTGATTATAGAATATTGAGTATATACTATGACTATGGTTCCAACTAAATATAATATTAACTTGCCAAAAAAAAAAATTTTTGATACAAGTCCTTTCTCTATAGTTGTGTAATTCAATTGGGCATTTAAGAGTGTGTTGTTATCATAGTATATGATAACTATTTCTAAATATTCGTATAACTTTATAAAATTCTTCATAATTATATTTAACTATATTTGTAACTATGTAAATTATTTTTATAACTATATTAATAACTATATATAACTATTTTTATAACTATATAATATTTTATAACTATATGTGTAATTCTATATAACTATATTTTTAACAAAATATATCATATGTAAAATAAAATATAATTTATATAATTGTAATTTACTATATGTATAACTATAAAAATGTTATATATAACTATATCTTTAACTACATACATATTTATAACTATATGTGTATAAATATAAATAAATATTTGTATAACTATGTAATACTCTATATAATTAAATATAACTATATTTGTATCTATGTATACATATATGTATTCATATAATTAAATCTATATATTTATTTATAACTTTGTATATATTTATTTATAACTACTTATAACTACTTGTATGAATATATCTATATATAATTATATGTTTGACTATATATAACTCTATTTTTAATTATATATATTATAGGTATAAGAACATATAGAGGTTGACCTCCCTCTCTGGTGACCATCTCTTGAGGTCTATTGATTCTTGTTATTTCTCTCATCAAATCTCTTTACTGTCATATGACAAAGGGATTGAGATTTAGTAAAAGAAATGGGGTTGACATTCACAAAGCTGTTTAGTAGTCTATTTTCCAATAAGGAGATGAGGATTTTGATACTAGGTCTTGATGCTGGCGGTAATACAACCATTCTGTATAAGTTGAAGCTTGATGAAATTGTGACCAAAATTCATACTATTGTCTTCAACGTAGAGACTGATGAATACAAAAACATCAATTTCACTGTGTGGGATGTTAGGGGTCATGACAAGATTCACCCTTTCTGGAGGGATTACTTCCAAAATATCCAAGGTCTCATATTTGTGATGGACAGGAATGACAGAGATTGTGTAGTTGAAGCTAGAGATGAGTTGCATAAGATGCTAAATGAGGAAAAGCTTAGAGATGTAGTTTTGCTGGTGTTTGCTAATAAGCAAGATCTTTCCAAGTAAGTCATAAACAAGCTAGGACTTCACTCTCTTCTCCAATGTCATTGGTACATTCATAGCACCTATGCTACCTCTAGCGAGGACCTTTGCGAGGGTCTTGATTGGCATTCCAATTACATTGCCAGTAAGTCATAAACAATTTAAGCAAGATGAGACAAACATTATTAACATATCTGGATGTGGATCTAATCTTTTCCTACTTTGCTTGAGTTTTGTTCTATTATGTGGATGACATCATCTGTTTCTAGGGGGATTCAAATTATATTTATATTTATATATTGCACACTTGAAATACAAGATCATATTTACTTTGCTCTGATCTGTTGTAGGCCGAGCTTGTTTGTTTTCTATTTTGTGTCTTTTTGCCATTGGATCCCAAGGGTAAAAGAACATATAACTAAAAATAATTGTCTTTGACTATATGTATAACTATAAAATATTATACATACCTATATTTAAAAATATAATTAACAAAATATATTTAATATACATTTTTATATATTAGTATATAAAAATGTATTTTACCATATATATACCTATAGATAACTATATGGACACATATATAAAATTATATGAAAAAATATATATACCTACATGTATAAATATAAGTATAAATCTGTGTAACTATATGTATAACCATATATAACTATATTTATAATTATATGTGTAACAACATATAACATTATGTTTAACTATTGTGTATAACTATATATAAATATTTGTATAACTATATAACACTCTATATAATTGAATATAACAATATTTGTAACTATGTATACATATATATATACATATATGTAAATTTATATATTTGTTTATACCTTTATATATTTATGTATAACTATTTGTATGAATATATCTATATATAACTATATGTTTAACTATATAAAAATATTTATAGCTTTATATACTATATGTATAATAACATATAACTATAAATAATTATATCTTATTATATGTATAACTATAAAAGCTTTATACATAACTATATTTAAATATATAATTTACAACTTATATTTAATATACATTTGTATATATTAGTATATAAAAATGTATTTTACTATATTTATTCATATACATAACTATATGTATAAATATTTAAAATTATATCAAAAAATTTATATACCTACATGTATAAATATATGTATAACTATATGTCTAACAATATGTATAACCACGTGTAACTATATTTATAATTACATGTATAACAACATACGACATTATGTTTAACTGTATGTGTATAACTATATATAAATATTTGTATAACTATATAACACTCTATATAATTAAATATACCTATATTTGTAAATCTTGTATACATATATGTAAATCTATATATTTGTCTATAACTTTGTATACATTTATGTATAACTACTTATAATTACTTTGAGCTATGTAACAATGCAAAACAGCCTCAAAAATCAGGAATGATTTGGATGATAGCTATCGTGTACTACTTTCTTTTTCCTTATAAAACTAATGAATGCTGATAAAATATTAATAAAATTTGAAACTTGTAATCATATCACAATGTTTTTATAATAATGAGAGTAATATAAGCTCCAATTTGTTTAACAATGTATACCCTCAGTTCATTGGGTATACTTGAGGAAAGCTACATGAGTTGGTAATGAAATCATATAAATCTCATGAGTTTGCTACTGCTTAAAATGAGGTATTGAAGCTATGGATCAATGCAAACCAGCCTCAAAAATTATGTATGCTTTGGATGATAACCATCACATACTGCTTTCTTTTTCCTTATTAAACTAATGAATGCTGAAAAAATGTTCATAAAATTTGAAACTTGTAATCAAATTAGGTTAGCTATTACATTTCTTTCATGGTTGATTTATGAACTTCTAAAGACTATTATGCATTTTTATTTAATATTGCTTATCATCTAGTTTGTGCTTTGCTTATTCACTCGATATCTACATGAAAACATCAATTGAGTAGCCAAGTGATTTTACACGTGGAACTTGATTGAGTATATATGTACATGTATACTATAGTGTATATGTAAATATATTATATGTACATCTACACTACAATGTATATGTACATATATTATATGTACATATACATACATATTGGTATATATAAGTATTTACTGGTATATATGTATATACTTGTATATATACACTACAGTGTAAATGTACATACATGTACACATATACTACAGTGTATATGTATACATGTATATATGTAAATATACATTGAAATATATATGTATATTTACTGACTATATATGTACATATAAATACTTGTACATATATACCAGTATATATGTACATATACATATATACTAATGTATACATATATACAGCTATATATGTATATGTACATATATATCAGTATATATGTACATATATACTTCAGTATATATGTACATATATATTATAGTATTATATATTTATGATATTAAGATTTGTAAAATCATGACATAGACTTTTTAGTGAAGAAGAATTTAGCATGGTTGTTTTAAATCAAAATTTTGGAAGATTTGTAGTAATCTAAAACTCTTCGTCTGTTATATCTGCTACTAAACTATATGTTTATACCTATATATAAATATTTGTATAACTATATAAAACATTATATAATTAAAATATTTGTAATTATGTATACATATATGTAAATCTATATATTTGTTTATGACTTTGTATATATTTATGTACAACTACATATAACTACTTGTATGAATATATCTATATATAACTATATGTTTAACAATATATAACTATTTATAACTAAATATACTATATGTATAATAACATAAAATATAAATAATTGTATCTTACTATATGTATAACTCTAAAAACTTTTTACATTTAGATTAGGGATTAATCAGTTATAAGAATAAAAAAGTAAAATTTATGAATAATTAAAAATTTTATTTAAATATTAAGAAAATAAGTATTTTTGTTTTAATGAAATTATGATTACGAAGTATCTAAAAATGATAACTTTTATAATTCAAATAAGTTATAGGTAAGTGATAGGTTGGTCTACCAAATATGAGTCTTTATAACCTGTTAAAATACTTAGACATCAATTATTGTTCTACTTTTTTTAGAGGATATGAAGAATCTAGATGCATTGAGTTTGTAAAAATTATATAAAATTTTTTTCGTGATATATAAAATGTTTCGTGATTTGTTGATCTTCGCTGTGTTTAGTGTATATTAAAGTCTATCGTATTTATGATTGTGAATAGTATTTTAGATAGGAAAATCAAATTACAATCAATATTATTGAAAATTTGTTATAATAGAAAGATTAAGATAATACGTAGATGAGTCTTCAAGATTAAATTCCTACATTACAACAAAATACATATGATGATGTATATGATATAATGTAAAGTTGTACATATCATAACAGTTATATTGAAATTGATCTTATAATTTTTATCATTTTATGACTTTATGATTTGTAATATTTTTTATGTTTTAGTTTTATTTTGAAAGATGATATTACCATATTTTATTTTATAAGTATTAATTATAGTTTTAAATTAAAGAATTCTTGTAAAGGTATTTATTTTTTTTAATTCATAATTTTAAATCTTTTATATACAAGGTATGTGTGTGTATATTTTGTATTTACATTATGAATACTTGTATATAAACAACAATTTCTATCTATATACAATGTGTATATGTATATATTTAATATGAAAGTATATACACATTGTATGTACATTCTATTTACATTATGTATGTATTTTGTATATGGTATCACATAATAATTATATTATGTGTATATATAGATACACATAACAATTAACACATCTATGTTATGTATAATATATTGATATAATGCTGCCATCATGCTCAGCACTTGCCACCTGCACACACTGTCTAGGAGACATGGCCCACAAGAGTCCAGGGTCTAGGGCCTGTGCCCTTGTGGGGTGGACCAGGTGCCATGGCCAGGCCCCAATGAGGGCATGCCTGGGTCTCCTGGTTCAGACCCAGGCTATTCTGAGTTGGGCACATGCTGGGCCAGGCAATAACCATTCTCATCATAATTGTTGGCAAAGATTTTCATGAGAACTATTTGGAGTATCTTAATTTCTTTTTTCTTTAAAGTTTGAGGTGATGAATATATATAATATTCATTATATTTATTGCACTATTTTAATTTATGTATTTTTTATTTCACTTGTACCTAGTCTAGGTAGTGTAGTGTTTATATTGATGGCATGCTCCAAACACTTTTACTTTTGTTCTTTAAAAAAAACATCAGGTGTCTTGGGGCAGTCTTCAATATGTTAGCTAAAATGTGGTGGTGGCAGCATTATCACTTTTATTTACCCTGCTTTGATATCATGTTCAATAATATAAATATATGTGTTTAGGTGCCTAATTCCTAATGCAATCAAACCTATAAAAGAGACCAAGCACAATGTCACACCGAAGAAAAAATACATGATGAAAATTTAACTTCGAGAGGATGTTATATTTTTAAGATAGAAAGCATGTTGTGATTGAATTAGCATAAAGGTCATTGAAGATTGATTTATTTTGTTTTGGCACGTGTTGTTATTTTGTTTTGTTTTGGAAGATAAAAATTCTGTTTGTCTGGGCATGTACTGTTCTGATTTTCACAATGCAACTTTTTTTATTTTATATTTGTTAATTAGTTTTCATAAAGTCTGAAGCATGTGCAATTTGTTAATGATACTAGTTTTCTACTTACCATGCAGAGTTGGATGGTCTAGCAGTGCAATACTGGGCCTCATGTGCTAGTTCTTGTGGTGTGCTGATCTTTCTTTTCAAAGTCATGTGGTGCATGACATGCACTGTATATATACAAATACAAAGTATATAAGTATGAATATACTTGGGATATACATACGTATATATTGAGTATATACGTAGGTATATACCGAGTATGTACATAAGTGGGTGCATATATTTATTTGTAGACAAGTATATATTGTCATACATACACACCCATTTACACACACACACACACACACAATTGAATATATAGTTGCTTGGGCTGGTCTGGTCATCATCATGCATTGCTTACTGATGTAGGTCATTAAAGTCAGGATATTAGATATTTCCCAAAGCTGTGGCATGAATATATTTCTTATCCAGGCTAGCCAGGCAGACAGAGGTTAGTCTTAAATATCTTTGTAATTGCCTAGATATGCAATTATCACATGGTACAAAGCATATGTATGAGGAAATAAGTTTTCATGTTGTAGGTTCTTGAATGATTGGTTATAATTGTACTAGGTCTTAGGATGATGATGTTGATGCTCATGTACTGTCGTGTAATTTTATTACATCTCACAAAACTATATTTATTCGAAAGGAAAAATGTATCATTACTTGATTTTTACAGGCCATGAGTGCCAAGAGGAATATCAGGTCCTGTTTAGGGAGATGCAGCTCACCGCCTTGTCAAAAACTAGCTCAATCTCAAAATGTGTGGTTGGCAGAAAAGTTCATCAAGCGAGCATCATCGTCCGCCCCACTTTTATTATTAGCGGCAACAGCAGCGGTGACAGCAATAGTAGTAGTAGCAATAGTAGTAGCAGCAGTAGCAGTGGTGATAGTAGTAGCAGCAGTAGCAGTGGTGATAGTAGTAGCAGTAGAAGTGGCAGCAGTAGCAGCAGTGGCAATAGGAGCAGTATCAGCAGTGGCGGTAGCAGTAGCAACAGCGGCGGCGGCTACAACATCATCAATAGCAGCGACAACAGTAGCAATGGCAGCGGTGGAAGTAGCAACAATAGCGATAACAGCAGCAGTAGCAGCAGTAGTAACAGTAGAGGTAGTGGCAATAGCAGGAGTAACATCAAATGCTGTATATACGTACATATATATGCACATATATTACTATAGTATTTGTACATATAATACTATAGTATTATATGTACATATATACTGAGTATATATGTACTCAATATATATGTACATATAATACGACAGTAATGTATGTACATATACACAGTAGTATATATGTACATATATACTACAGTTATATATATATATTAAAACATAACTTTTTTATTTGTTTTTTTTTGATTTTATTCATTGGTTTAAATTTCATACAGATATGGTACCTCATTATTCTTCATACGAAGTTTGTATTAGTGAGAAATTTTTTACTAAACATGACGCACCACGACTCAGACATCTTTGTCGCGGCAGAAAGAAGGTGATCAGAGGAGTTGAGGAAGAGAAAGAAACGTCAATGCACATATAAATTATATTTTATGCACTGTCGGTAGATATACTGATGAATAAGATTTAATGAAATTTTGTTATGTTTTTTTCTTAATTATGTAAAATATTGTATTCGAATAATTTATTAAATAATTTTATTTTTTGTTAATTATAAATTATTGTTTATACTTTATGATTTTATTCAATTAAATATAAAAATATTAACTTTTTAATTAACATTTTTGAAAAAAAAATAAAATTCTAAAAATAGTTTTGGAATGAAAATAGCTAGGTATTTTCCCTTGCTAATTGAACCAGGAAAATTATTATTTTAGCTAGAGATGTTTCCATCGCTAAAATTTTAGCTAGGGACTATTTTCCTTGCTAATTTTTCGTGACGAAAAAGCCCCATTTAGCTAGGGAAAATTCCCTTGCAAAATTTAGCTAGGGAAATTATTATTTTAGCTAGGGATACTTCCGTCGCTAAATTTTTAGCCAGGGACTCTTTCCCTCGCTAATTTTTTGCAACGAACACTTTAGATTGGAAATGCTTATATCATTAATCCATTGCTATATCTCGTTTAGCGATGGAAAAAGCTCATTTAGCTAGAGAATAGTCCCTAGGTATTTGAGATTTTTCTTGTAGTGGAATAAGAAAAAAAATAAAAAGAAAAAGATATACTAGTAGTAGAAAAAAAAGAAGAAGAAATTGAAGGAGTTGAAAAAGAAGAAAAAAAAGAAAATCAAAAGAAGAAGAATAAAAAAAATAAGAAGAAGAAGGTTAAGAAGAAGAACTAGTAGAAGTAAAAGAAGAATAAGAACGAGTAGAAGCAGAAGAAAAAGAAGTAGTAGTAGAAGAAGTTTAAAAAGAAGAAAAAGATAAATATGAATAAAAAGAAAAAGACGAAGATTAAAAAGTAGAAGAAAAGTAGTATAAGTAAAAAAAAGAACATGAAGAAGTAGTATAAAAATTAGAAGCAAAAGAAGAAGCATAAAAATAAGAAGAAGCATAAAAATAAGAAGAAGAAGACCAGGTGGGAGAAGAAAATGAAGAATAAGCAGAATAAGTAGAAGAAAAAAAAAATGAAGTAGGGGTAGAAAATGAAGAAGAAAAAAGAAATAGAAGAAGTAGTAGTAGAAGAAAAATAAAAAGAAGAAGTAAAAGAATGAGAAGAAGAAGCAAAGGGTAAATAATAAGAAGTAGAGGAAGAAGAAAAAAAAATTAGACAAAGAAAAAAAAGAAGTAAATTAGAAGAAGAAAAAGAAAATAAAAAAGAAGATGATGAAGAAGGAGAAGCATAAGTATAGGAAAATTAAGAAGAATACAAGGAAGAAACATAAGAAGAAGAAGAAGAAGAAGTAGTAGTAGTAGTAGTAGTAGTAGTAGTAGTAGTAGTAGTAGTAAAAAGAAGAAGAAGAACAAAAAAAAGAAGAAGAATCGTATGTTGAAGAATAATTAGAAGAATAAGAAGAAGAAAAGAAGTAGAAGAAGAAGTAGTAGAAGTAAAAGAAGAAAAAGAAGCATAAGAAAAAGAAAAAATAGAAGAAGTATAAAAATATGATGATTATTATGATGTTGATAAAGAACTATAAGAAGAAGAAGTATTAATAATAGAATAAGAAAATGAAGTAGTAGTAGTAATAATAGTAGTAGTAGATAAAATAATAAGCAAAAGAAGAAGAAGCAAAAGTAGTAAAATAAGAAGAAAAAATAATAAAAATAAGAAATAACAGAAGATTAAGAAGTAGTAGAAAAATATGAAGTTATACAAGAAGATGATGATGAGGAAGAAGAAGTGATAGTAGTAGTAGAAGAAGAAGAATAATAATAATAATAATAAGATGATGATGATGATGACAAAGGAGTAGTAGGTGTAAGTAGTAGTAGTAGTAAACGAAGAAGAAGAAGAAGACTCAAAAGAAAAAGAAGAAGAAATTGAAAAAAATAAATTGAAATAGAAGAACAATAAGAAGAAAATAAAGTGAAGAAGAAGCATAAAAATAGAAAAATAACAAGATCAAGAAGAAGAAGAAGTTGAAAATGAATAAGAAGAAGTCAAAGAAGAAGTAGTAAAATAAGAATAAAAAGAAGAAGAATAAGCAAAAGTATAGAATATGTTGATGAAGAAGCCTAAGTGGGAAAAGCACAAAAAGAAAAGAAGAAGTAGGAAAAAGAAGAAGCAAGTTAAAGAGAAGACATAGAAAAAGAATGAGTAGAAGAAAAGAAGAAAATGAAGAAAACAAGAAAAAGAAAAAGTAGAAGAAGAAGAAAAAATAATAATAGAAATAACAAGTTGAAGAAGTAGTACTAGTAGAAAAATAATAAGATGAAAAAGTAGTAGCATACGTTGAAATAGGAGAAGAAGAAAAAAAATGAAGAAGAAAAAGAAGAAAAAGTTTACAAATTTGAAAATAAAGAAGAAGAAGTAGATGTAAAAGAAGATGTTGAAAAAGAAAAAGATGATGAAGAAGCAGAAGAAGAAAAAAAAGTAAAAGAAAAAGAAGTTGAAGATGAATAAGAAAAAGAGGAGTAGGTTGAATAAGAAGAAGAAGAAGTAGTAGTAGTGGTAGAGAAGAAGAAGTAGAAAAAAAGTAGAAGAAGATGATAATGATGATGTAGAACAAGAAGAAGAAAAAGAAGAAGAAGAAGAAGTATTAATAATAGAATAAGAAAATGAAGTAGTAGTAGTAATAATAGTAGTAGTAGATAAAATAATAAGCAAAAGAAGAAGAAGCAAAAGTAGTAAAATAAGAAGAAAAAATAATAAAAATAAGAAATAACAGAAGATTAAGAAGTAGTAGAAAAATATGAAGTTATACAAGAAGATGATGATGAGGAAGAAGAAGTGATAGTAGTAGTAGAAGAAGAAGAATAATAATAATAATAATAAGATGATGATGATGATGACAAAGGAGTAGTAGGTGTAAGTAGTAGTAGTAGTAAACGAAGAAGAAGAAGAAGACTCAAAAGAAAAAGAAGAAGAAATTGAAAAAAATAAATTGAAATAGAAGAACAATAAGAAGAAAAATAAAGTGAAGAAGAAGCATAAAAATAGAAAAATAACAAGATCAAGAAGAAGAAGAAGTTGAAAATGAATAAGAAGAAGTCAAAGAAGAAGTAGTAAAATAAGAATAAAAAGAAGAAGAATAAGCAAAAGTATAGAATATGTTGATGAAGAAGCCTAAGTGGGAAAAGCACAAAAAGAAAAGAAGAAGTAGGAAAAAGAAGAAGCAAGTTAAAGAGAAGACATAGAAAAAGAATGAGTAGAAGAAAAGAAGAAAATGAAGAAAACAAGAAAAAGAAAAAGTAGAAGAAGAAGAAAAAATAATAATAGAAATAACAAGTTGAAGAAGTAGTACTAGTAGAAAAATAATAAGATGAAAAAGTAGTAGCATACGTTGAAATAGGAGAAGAAGAAAAAAAATGAAGAAGAAAAAGAAGAAAAAGTTTACAAATTTGAAAATAAAGAAGAAGAAGTAGATGTAAAAGAAGATGTTGAAAAAGAAAAAGATGATGAAGAAGCAGAAGAAGAAAAAAAAGTAAAAGAAAAAGAAGTTGAAGATGAATAAGAAAAAGAGAGTAGGTTGAATAAGAAGAAGAAGAAGTAGTAGTAGTGGTAGAGAAGAAGAAGTAGAAAAAAAGTAGAAGAAGATGATAATGATGATGTAGAACAAGAAGAAGAAAAAGAAGAAGAAGAAGAAGTATTAATAATAGAATAAGAAAATGAAGTAGTAGTAGTAATAATAGTAGTAGTAGATAAAATAATAAGCAAAAGAAGAAGAAGCAAAAGTAGTAAAATAAGAAGAAAAAATAATAAAAATAAGAAATAACAGAAGATTAAGAAGTAGTAGAAAAATATGAAGTTATACAAGAAGATGATGATGAGGAAGAAGAAGTGATAGTAGTAGTAGAAGAAGAAGAATAATAATAATAATAATAAGATGATGATGATGATGACAAAGGAGTAGTAGGTGTAAGTAGTAGTAGTAGTAAACGAAGAAGAAGAAGAAGACTCAAAAGAAAAAGAAGAAGAAATTGAAAAAAATAAATTGAAATAGAAGAACAATAAGAAGAAAAATAAAGTGAAGAAGAAGCATAAAAATAGAAAAATAACAAGATCAAGAAGAAGAAGAAGTTGAAAATGAATAAGAAGAAGTCAAAGAAGAAGTAGTAAAATAAGAATAAAAAGAAGAAGAATAAGCAAAAGTATAGAATATGTTGATGAAGAAGCCTAAGTGGGAAAAGCACAAAAAGAAAAGAAGAAGTATGAAAAAGAAGAAGCAAGTTAAAGAGAAGACATAGAAAAAGAATGAGTAGAAGAAAAGAAGAAAATGAAGAAAACAAGAAAAAGAAAAAGTAGAAGAAGAAGAAAAAATAATAATAGAAATAACAAGTTGAAGAAGTAGTACTAGTAGAAAAATAATAAGATGAAAAAGTAGTAGCATACGTTGAAATAGGAGAAGAAGAAAAAAAATGAAGAAGAAAAAGAAGAAAAAGTTTACAAATTTGAAAATAAAGAAGAAGTAGTAGATGTAAAAGAAGATGTTGAAAAAGAAAAAGATGATGAAGAAGCAAAAGAAGAAGAAAAAGTAAAAGAAAAAGAAGTTGAAGATGAATAAGAAAAAGAGGAGTAGGTTGAATAAGAAGAAGAAGAAGTAGTAGTAGTGGTAGAGAAGAAGAAGTAGAAAAAAAGTAGAAGAAGGATGATAATGATGAGTAAACAAGAAGAAGAA
>JAREIK010003520.1:1271478-1309333 GCA_029783825.1 Sapria himalayana | reverse complement strand
TTTATTCTTATTTTTCTTCATATTCTTCTTATTATTCTTATTCTTATTATTCTTTTATTTTTTTATTCTTCTTATTCTCCATATTCTTATTATTCTTATTATTCTTCTTATTGTTTTTATTCTTATTATTCTTATTATTCTTCTTATCTTTATTATTCTTATTCTTTTTATTTTTATTTTTTTTATTCTTCTTATACTACAAGAAAATGATCATTAATTAGGAATTTTATCTAGCGATCAATCCCTAGCTAAATTGCGAGAGATAAGCTAAGGAATAGTAGAGGATTTATATTTGTTCATTGAAAAGACAATTTTCAATGAATTAGCGACGGATTAGCGACGAAATTTTTTTGTAAATTTCACATCAAAATTATCAGGGATTTTAGTAATGCATTATCGACAGATTAGCTATGGAATATTTTCATAAATTTCACATCAAAAAAGCTTGGAATTTAGCAACGGATTAGAGACGGAATATTTTCCTAAATTCTTCTCAAGAAAAGTAGGGAATTTAGCAACAGATTAGCGATTGATTAGCAATTGAATTTTTTTCGTAAATTTTGCTCATGAAAAGCAAGTAATTTGACAAATGATTTAGTGACGGAATTTCCCTAGCTAATAAAATACAAAATTTAGCGACCTATTTAGTGACCGAATTTTTCTAGCTAAAAAAATACATAATTTAGCGAGGGAATTTTTCTAGCTAATTACATACGGAACATAGCGACGTATTTCAGTGACAGAATTCCTTAGCTAATTACATACTGTACATAGCTACGGATTTAGCGATGGAATTTCCTAGCTATTTACATCCTGAAAATATAGATGTGGATATTGCGCCAGAATTTCCCTTGCTAATTACATATTTAACAGCGACAGATTTTAGCGACAGAACTTTTCTAGCCAATTACTTCCTAAATATAGCGTCGGATTTTAGTGACGTAACTTCCCTAGATAATAAAATCCTGAATATATCGACAGATTTAGTAAGGGAACTTCTCTAGCTAATTAAATCCGGAATATAGCGAGGGATTTAATTATTAAACTTCACTAGCTAATTAAATCCCAAACATAGCGATTAAATTTCCCTAGCCAATATTTAATTATTTAATTTTTAAATTTTTTATTAGTTTTAATATTTTATTTAATTTTGTTTATTAAATATATGTTAATGGTCTATAAATAAGCAATCCTTAAAAGTTACATTCTCCTCGAAAAATCATAAAAAAATGATATTATAAATAAATAATTTAAAAAATATAAAAATACAAAAAATATATATTAATAAGGACTAAAATAATTATTTTTATGATGTATTAATTTTTTAAAAATTTTACAAAAAAAAATTTTACAAAATAATTAATTAAGAAACTTAAAATTTGTATTAAAGTAATATTAAATAATCAAATCAATAAGTATAATAATTTTTTTCCCTATTTTAAAAATTAAATTAACATACATTAAATTTTCTACTAATATCAATATAAATTACTTCATTGTATATAAATATAAATTTTTTTTAAAAATATCTGAATTGACGAAAAAATTAATGAATATTATTATTATTATTAGTAAAAAAAATTTTATGATTATAAGAAACTTTTAAAAAATAATTAATAAAAAATTTGAAAAAATTGAAATATAATATAAATATAAAATGTTGCATTAAAGTTAAAAGAAAATAAATTAATATTTAAAAATAAATACAAAGATGTTTGCTCCTACAAAAAATTATAAGAATTAAACAATTAAGTAATATTTTTTCTATTAGTTTTTAACAATTGGTCTTTATTAAAATAATTAATATACTTTTTTTTAATTATCTTATCACTTTAAGTAATTTTTTGAAATTTAAAAATTATTAATGATATCAAATAATCTGAAATTTTATGCCTTTAAAAATATTACATATTATCTTCATAAAAATTAATATGATGAATTCTTAAAAATTTATAACCATAAAATATAAATAAATAAATAAATAAATAAATAAATAAATAAATATATATATATATATATTAACATTGAGAGTATTTTATAACTCTTGGCAGAGTGGCAAGATGACATATCATCTTTTCATGTAGGTCTTATTATATGAAGTTTGTTAATTTTGTAGCTATTTGATATTTTTTTAACAAGGCTAAACATATATTTTTTAAAATTGTTTATATATTTATAGTTCAATTAATATTATAATAAAAAATTGTAAGGTATTTATTTTTCATGTGTACATTGCTACACGCACATTAATAATGTTGAAAAAATTTTGATAGTAAATAAAATAAATGAGTCTTTTTGTATTATATATATATATATATTATATTATATTATATTATTTATTTAATGTTTTTATAATTAATAATATAAATATTTTGGATATATATATAATTTATTATTTAATGTTTTTTTTCTGTTGAGACTCCAAAGAGTACTCTAAATATTTTTAAAGATTAAGCGATGCAAGACCAAAGTAGTCCTCCATCTTCTCTCGACACCGACGCATCTAAACATATTCGAAGATTAATTGATAATTTGTTATTGATTTGAGGTACGTTTTCTTCCCTAATTCTTCATCGATTATCTTAATGCACGAGTCTGCATATTGATTCTGTTAATTTTTTTCTGTAATTCTTCTTTAATCACCATTGTATACTTGGTTTGCTTATATAAATTTATTCGTATACATACCTAATGCAATTTTGATACAAAGCATTCTCATTATGTGGATGTTGATGATTAACAATAGGTATGCCGACTTAATTTCCTTTTTTTTCCACTCGACCGTATTCTATTTTTCTTAGTTTAATCACAAAATGTGTGTTTTGTGTTGGGCAGTATGTATATAACACATAAATATATAAGTGTATTTTATTATATCTATAACTATAAAAATAGTATACATAAACATAACTATATAAAATATAACAACATATATTTAATATAAATATATGTATAGATATAGATATAGATATATATATATATATCATAATTCTACATATGATACATTCGATATAAATGTCGTATATTTCAAATATAATTAGTATTATACATATAACATTATATACATATTTTACACAAATAAAGTTATTCTGACTTTATGATAGGCTTTTAATAATATATATTTGAAATTTGTAAGTCATCATTATGAAATACACATCTAATAAATTTGCATTATGAAAATATCAATTATTCCATAATGTCGTGCCTACCTAATAAGTATAATTAAATTAATATCTATAAAATATATTTTATATATGGCTTTATGTATAGGGAAAACATAACTCTTATAAAAATGTAAGAGTGTATTTAATATCTGTAAATTTAAAGTATAGTCACATTAATATATGTTAATGTCGAATTAATATTTGTAAATATTTATTGACCAGTTTTCAATTAGTTTAAATAAAAATGTAATAAGCTTTTTGTATACTGATACTAATTTACAAGACATTTAAATGCAGGTATATATTTGACTATACTTTAATTACTATGTTTAATTAAATGCCACATAGGCACCCTTATAAATATCCTAGCATTGACTGTCAATATGATTCATACTGGATTAAAATATAGAAGATATCCTATTCATCTGACATACATTATTTCCTATATGAATTGATGTCGATGACTTTTTGATGGGTTTGAGAAGTTTCACCAATATGGGTGAGTAGATGTCACATATTTTATCACCACTATAGCCATTAACTCATACATTGTATACCAATGGACTTGATACTGTTTACTTATTGTAAGCTAACCATAGAATTATTTACTTATTATAAGCTTAGATAATGAAGAAACTTTGATAATTAATCCAAATAATCAATATATATGAAATGATAATCCATATTCATAGAGTTAACTTTATTACTTGTTAAACTCATATATTTGTGATACATTTTACCGTGCTATAAAATAAGTAACACTTGCATTGATTTTTGTAGTGTATTGTCTCTCTATAATTTCAATACTTAATGGTCTTTGAGCTATTATAATTACAATGATTCGTAGATTTAGACCTCTTTTTCTTTTATTTACTTTGACATTTTCTCTTGGTTGAATTTCTTTCAATTAACTTTGTATATAATTCTAAAAAGGTTGATGTTTCACTTGTCTATCTCTGTTGAATTTCCTTGCTGAGAATTAGATCATGAACATCATCGAATTTCAATTAATTAGTTCTTGATGAACTATGCACAACTATAAATGTAATACATTAATTTTTGATAGAGAACAAAGAAGTATCAATACACATACTTCATCATTGACTTCAATGCCAAACAAACTTAATTGGGTTGTGATTGTGTTGACTTCATTGAGTTGTTGGGTCACTGATGTGCTCTCATCAACTTCAAATTGAAAAAACACCTCATCATGTGTACTTTTTTAGCATTAATTAGTTTTTCGTAAATAGTAGCAAGAGCCTTCGTAGGCATTACTATGCTCTTCTCATTTTTTATATTGAAAGTAAGTTGGTAAGATAACATATTTCAGTTGAATTCAAGTGATAGTATGTGTTCTTCTTTCTTCATAGACTCTATCTTCTTCCTCAGAAGGGATTGATATAGATTTTTATAGTATATATAATCCTGCATCTATATTTTCTAGAATCCAAATTTTATTTCATAGATTTTTCTTATTTTCACTTCCTTCATATGCAGTCATTACTATCTACAAAATATGACTTCTTCTAGACAATACTTGCAAAACACTATGTATGAGAATTGAGAACACCTCTTTTGACATGATGATATTGTCTGCAAAATTTTTACTATTTATTAAATTCATTATTATCATCAATAGTAACTTTGCCCATTGGGGCATCATAATGCACAACCTAACCCTCTAATACCAATTGTTGAGAATAACTTGATTTCCTATTTGTTAGATTTATGAAAGAGAAGAAAAATCTATATATATTAATGAAACACAAAATTTAAATTATTCAGCACAAGCTTACCTATATTATGGGCTCTTCACTTTTCCTCTCTTATTCACTATTAATTAGGTGAATACAAATGATGTAAGAAATATATACTTTTTAAATCTGAATGCTTATTATATGTTGATCTATGCTAGAAAAATAATAAAATAGAAAAATGAGGTAATCCTTCTTTTTTTGACAAATGCCCCCCATTTTGACATTAAATATATAAACCACTTATATGTGTCTTATATTTTAGTACATGTGTTTCATAAAAGAAGATTCTTTTATTTTTGTTTCATGAAAATTTGATCACAAATCTATTTTACATAATATTTTATTATATCCAACTAATCAAACAATTCATTAATTCTTAGAATAAGATATTTGTTTTTAATTATTATTATAAATAAATCATGAATATAGATAATTTATCAAAATATATATTTACAAAGATTATTTCCACCAAAAATAGTTTCAACATATTTAATTTTACAAGATTTATTTATAATATTGGCTAGTCATTCATTATTTCATTTATATAAAACTCTAATAGCTTCCATATGTAACATAGAGGATATAAGAAAGTATTATATCTTTCATTAATATAATAAATATTATTATTCAACTAATTTAAAACTCGGATTATACAAACTATGGTATTTAAAAAAAATAAAATAAATAAAAAAATAAAAAAATAAAAAAAAATAAAAAAAAATAAAAAAAATAAAAATAAAAAAAATAAAAAAAAATAAAAAAAATAACAAAAATAACAAAAATAACAAAAATAACAAAAATAACAAAAATAACACAAATAACAAAAATAACAAAAATAACAAAAATAACAAAAATAACAAAAATAACAAAAATAACAAAAATAACAAAAATAACAAAAAATAACAAAAAATAAAAAAAATAAAACAAATAAAACAAATAAAACAAATAAAACAAATAAAACAAATAAAACAAATAAAAAAATAATAAAAAAAACAAAAAATAAAAAACAAACAAAAAATAAATCTAATAAAAAATAAAAAAACAAAAAAATTTGGTATTTTATTTTGACCACCATTTCCTTCTTAGAATCAAATCAAGCCCATATAATTCTAGGGCTAACACATTAAAATTCAATTCCTTACTATTTCATAATAGCATATACTAATTAACTATTTGATATTAGTAAATTTCATCTCTAGATGAAAAGGAATAATATAGAAGTCTTCTAATTTTTTTTAACCACTCATATTTTCTCCAAAAATATATTAGATATAAGTGAATATGTTGCTCCTAGTTCAAAGAAATTGAAAGTGTGTTTTATGCCTTGTGTTTCTCCAAAAACACAAGACATAAATTATTACTTTCCTTCGCATAGTTCTTTAATATGACACTAGCTGAAAATCATGACAAACACAATGCATTTTCTAGATCCATTGTAAAATATGTTGCTCTTGATTAATATATCTATTAATACATTGTCAGTTATGTGAATCTAAATTATAATCAGCATTGAAGGATCACATTAAAGGCTCTTTTTGATTGTTAAATAAAATATTCTTGGAATTCCTTCAAGAGTGCTTTATGTCTTGTGTTTCTACTTTCATTTTTTGAGAAATTAGAATATATATAAATTCTCGCATCACAACTATAAAATTGTGGGTGTTAGAGAAATCATTCTTTTGGGCACACAATTACATTCCTTCACATACTTTGCAAGTTATCCTTGGAGTCCAAGGTGCTAAACCTTTTCAGTTCACTAACTTGAGCTTCACATATTTCACTATCTTGGATTGTCTTAGCCCCTGTTCTTAAATAATTACAAAACTAAATCTTTCTCTAGTTCTAAAGCGATATCCATAATTTTCTCATATATGATTGCTTCCTAAATATCAACATCTGAATTTAATTTTCAGCCATTTTCCAAAAAGGTCAATTTTTTTTTCATTATTATCCATAATTTAGAAAACAAATTTTACCAAGTTCTCAACCTTAGTAGTATATTAAGCAACAATCACACTAGCTGAGTTAATATAAAAAAACTTCTCAAGCCCTATTTCTTCAATGGGATGCTAGAAATTATTCAAATATTACTATATAGCTTATAATTTTTCCAACTATTTTTCTAAGCATTGGTTATATTTTTTCCCTCAAGATTTAGTTCATCCTTTATCATAATTTCTTATATAAATTTTTTAGTCCTTTTTTGTTCAACAATTACTAGGAAATGTCTTGCTTGATCTCTTACTAATTTTCACAAAATACTCATTAGTTAGTTGCATCATTTCTTTCATAAATAGGCATTACTCTAATGCTCTCTCTCTCTCTCCAGCTCTTTCCCTCTATTTCTCTCTCTCTCTCTCTCTCTCCTGCTCTCTCCCTCTCTTTCTATCTCTCTCTCTCTTTCTCTCTCTTTATCTCTCTACCACCTTCCATCTATCTATCTCTCTCCATATCTCTCTCTCTCTCTCTCACACTCCAATTCTCTCTCTCTCCCCCTCCATCGCTCTCTCTCCCTCTATATATATATCTCTCTCTCTCTCTCTCCATTTCTCTCTCTCTCTCTCTCTATCTCTTTTTCACACTCTCTCCATCTCTCTCTCTCTCACACACACACTCTCCAATTCTCTCTCTCTCTCTCTCCATCTCTCTCTCTCTCTCCATTTCTCTCTCTAACTCTCTCTCTCCCTCTCTCTCCCTCCCCCCACTCTCTCTCCCTCCCTCTCCCTCCCTCCCTCTCTCTCTCTCAACTTTTCCTATGCCACAATAATGAGACATCTTCTTTACAAAATATTTATTATTTATTTTGATCAAATTGTAGGTTTACATTATTTTCTCTTTAGTTGACATGTGTGGAAGAGTGGATTCAACTTTAAATATGATTATTTTTTTATTATTCATGTGCTGGGTGAAATCATTTCAGATTTCTAATAAATTTTTCATAGTATTTCATAAGAAACACAACAATATAAATTGAAATCAGATTTCTTTATGTATTATTTAGGAGTAAAATAAAATCAAACTTTAAAAAATGATAATAAAATGATATATTTATTCAATCAAACTAGAATAAATAAATCAAATCAAACTCAATTTTAATCAAACTAATTAGATCAAATTAGTTTTAACCTCTCTCTCATTCTATTTGACTTAGAATTTGTCAAATTCCATGGTTGAATATTTGAGACCTTGGAAGAAGATGATGTTATGAGACTGTGGAATATGGTGATGATGATGCGCCACTAGGTGAGTTCAATGTCAAGGCACTTGGTGTATTTTTCCAAACATAGATATGATTAATCCAATGTCATTTCTATGTTTAGCTTATTTTGCCAACTAGAGTCTCTTGGCCAAAAATAATGACAGAGTGTGTTCTTTTGTTTTTTTTTGTTACATCTAACCACTTCTTCACGCGATTATATCTACCTTTATGCGGTTACTTTCCAAAATGTAACAATAAAAGCAAGGTGTCTATCATCAATTAATATCATACAAACATATATATATATATTAAATATATATTGTTATATTTATATATTGTTATGTTTATGTACTATTTTTATAGTTATAGATATAGTAAAATATATGTATATAAGAAATTCAAATTATATCACACATGCATCTTGATGTATAGTAATGTTTAAATACACTTACTGATTCGCGGAACTTAAATGTATAAAGATTTATACATTTATATATAACTATATATAAATGTTTTTTATAATATGTATATCAACATATTACTATATATAAATGTATTTATCTACATCAATACCTATACATTTCCATATGCCTTAATATATATATTTACATGAAAAACTAAATATGACTATATCTACAACATGTATAACTACAAGCTTCAGAAACTTAATATCCATTCATATCATTCATCTCATATATATATTTGATATTATATAAATCTTTAGCATTTTTCCATATATTTTAGGAACTTAAATTTAATTTTTTCAACCTTAAATGTATTTTAAATGTATTTTTATATGTTTCTATAAATCATTATGATTTAATATGTTTAGGGTTTGTATTTTTGTTTCACTTAATATCATTTAACTAAAATTGATTTCTAATAAAATGTTTATTTGTTAAAATTCATGTTGTAAATTTCAAAACAAATACCAATATGTTTGTGTAATAAATATTATAAAAAATTTCTAAAATATATATGTGATTTAGTGTTAATTTACAGAGATTAAACTTTAAAAACAAAATTTATTTACAAAATAAAATTTGCACCTCATAATATGCAATATGTTATATTTATTATAAATAAACAATGTTTAAAATGTATCTATTAATTACAAAAAAAAAACATTGTCATGTATTAATTAAAAAAAATATTAAAAATAATTATTTAAAAAAACAAATGCATATATTTATATGGTCATTTATATATTTTGAATAAAATAAAAAAATAATAACTTGTAGAAAAATTTACTCATGTATTTATATGGTAATAGGTTTTGTTTGAGCATAATTAAAGAAATAAATGATTTTTTACCAAACATTAAAGGCATGTATTTATATGCACTACATTATAATTGTTTGAATTTTAATGTTTCTAATAATTTATTAATAATAATAAATAATAGGTAGAAACTTATCATAGACGTTATTATTTTAATAAAAATTATATAGAAAAACAAAAACAATATTATCTATTTATGACCAATATTTTAATTTTTAACATAATTGTAAAAACAACTTAATTTACAAATATGCCATTTTCATTTATTTATATGAGTATAATGATAATTATTTTAATATAAATATTAAAAAAACACATATTTGAATAGAAGCTCATATAATTAATTCATAATTTCATTTTATGCATTAATATGCTTCACACACACACACGCGCGCGCATGCATGTACACACACACACAAATTTATTTTAAATATAAAAAATTTACAATATTTTATAAATTGTGTACAATATATATTATTTTATTTTAATTAAATTTTCAAAATCATAAAATTTTAAATACATTTACACACACATACACACATACACACCCACACACATAATAGTTTCAATATATATTATTTTATTTTAATTAAATTTTCAAAATCATAAAATTTTAAATACATTTACACACACATACACACATACACACATACACACCCACACACATAATAGTTTCATGTGTAACTTTAAAAATACATTACGTATATAGGTATATGTGTGTGTTTGTGTGGGTGTTCAGTAGTATATGCATGAATAAAAGTATATACACACTACTTTGAAAATGTAGATACATGCGTGAATATATACAAAAGTACAAAAATGTGTATTGTGATATATAATATATAGTTATGTATATGGATGTATAAATGTGTTTGTGTATAGGTCAGTGTATATACACATATATATTTATGCATATATATGTAAATATCAACATTATTTTTCAGAATAAAAATACTTAAGCACATAATTGTTAACATGCTCCACAAATTCGTGAGAGCACGAGTAAAAAGTGACATTATTGCAAGATACTACTAATCTATAACACTTTGCCTTTAAAAATTGATCTGAGTACTACTTGCAATGATAAGGTTCATTCAATTCTACTTACGATAGAGTTAAATTTTCATTCAATAATATAATTTGTTCAAATAAAAAAAATCTTTCAATATCCACTTCGACAACTCTTCTATCTTCTTTTTCTAGTCTTGATAAGCTATTTTTAATTTTGTTTATATGTACATTTCTTATCTAATATCTCCAATTCAAACTAATGTAATAGTAATATCTATCAAATCAATCTAGGCCTGATATCTTTTTTTTCAATAAGATATTTGATTATAAAATATTTAATATATACTATGACTTTGGTTCCCACTAAATATGATATTAACTTGCCAAAAAAAAGATTGTTTATACAAGTTCTTTCTCTATAGTGGTGTAATTCAATTGGACATTTGAGAGTGTGTTGTTATCATAGTATATGATAACTATTTATAAATATTTGTATAACTATATAAAACTCATCATAATTATATTTTACAATATTTGTAACTATATAAACTATTTTTATAACTATATTAATAACTATATATAATTATTTTTTTAACTATATAATATTTTATAACTATATGAGCAATTCTATATAACTATATTTTAAACAAAATATATCATATGTATAATAATATATAACTATATATAATATTATTTTATTATATGTATAACTATAAAAATGTTATATATAACTATATCTTTAACTACATACATATTTTTAACTATATGTGTTTAACTATATATAAATATTTGTATAAATATGTAGCACTCTATATAATTAAATATAATTATATCTGTTTCTATGAATACATATATGTATTCATATAATTAAATCTATATATTTATTTATAACTTTGTATATATTTATGCATAACTACTTATAACTACTTGTATGAATATATATATGTATATATAGAATATATATATATATATAATTATATGTTTAACTATATATAACTCTTTTTTTAATTATGTATACTATAGGTAAAAGAACATATAGAGGTTGACCTCCCTCTCTGGTGACCATCTCTTGAGGTCTATTAATTCTGTTTCTTTCTCTCATCAGATCTTTTTACTACCATATGACAAAGGATTTGAGATTTAGTGGAAGAAATGAGATTTCCGTTCACAAAGATGTTTAGCAGGCTCTTTGCCAACAAGGAGATGAGGAATTTGATGCTAGGTCTTGATGCTGGCGGAAAGACAACCATTCTGTATAAGTTGAAGCTTAATGAAATTGTCACCACAATTCTTACTATTATCTTAAATGTAGAGACTGTTAAATACAAAAACATAAATTTCACTATGTGGGATGTTGGGAGTCAAGACAAGATTCGCCCTTTCTTGAGGGATTACTTCCAAAATACCCATGGTCTCATATTGTGGTAGACATCATTGATAGAGATCGAGTAGTTGAATCAAGAGATGAGATGCATATGATGTTAAACGAGGAAAAGCTTCGAGATGTAGTTTTGCTAGTGTTTTCCAATAAACAAGATCTTCCCAATGCGATAAATGCAGCTGAAATTACTGACAAGCTAGGACTTCGCTATCTTCTCCAATGCCATTGGCACATTTAGAGCACCTGTGCAACCTTTGGTGAGGGCCTCTACGAGGGTCTTGATTAGCTTTCCAATTACATTGTTAGCAAATCATAAACAATTTTAGCAGGATGAAGCAAACTTTGTTGACATATCTGGATGTGGATCTAATCTTTACCTATTTTGCTTGAGTTTTGTTCTGCTATGTGGATGACATCATCTATTTCTAGGGGGATTCAAATTGTATTTATATTTATATAATGCATGCCTAAAATACAAGACCACATTAACTTTGTTCTACTTTATTATAAGTTGAATTTTTTTGTTTTTTTTTTGTTTTTTGTTTTTTGTTTTTTGTCTTTTTGCCACTGGATCCCAAAGGTATAAAAACATATAACTATAAATAATTGTCTCTGACTTTATGTATTACTATAAAAGCTTTATACATTACTATATTAAAATATATAATTTACAACTTATATTTAATATACATAGCATTCAAAAATATATTTTATTATATCTATACAAATACATAACTATATGTATAGATATATAAAATTATATAACTAAATAAATATACCTACATGTATAAATATAAGTTTAACTATATGTGTAACTATATGTATAACCACATCTAATAATATTTATAATTACATGTATAACAACATACAACATTATGTTTAATAATATGTGTATAACTATATATAAATATTTGTAAAACTAAATAAAACTTTATATAATTAAATATAACTATATTTTTAACTATTTATGCATATATGTATACATATATGTAAATATATAGATATGTTTATAACTTTGTATATATTTATGTATAACTTAATATAACTACCCGTATGAATATATATATATATAACTAAATGTTTAACTATATATAATTTTTGATAACTATATATATTATATGTATAAAAACATATAACTAAAAAATAATTCTATATTATTAATATATAACCTATATTTAAATATATAATTAACAACATATATTTAATATACATTTTTATATATTAGTATAAAAATGTATTTTAGTATATCCATTCCTACACATAACTATATGTATAAATATATAAAATTATATGAACAAATATATATACATGCATGTATAAATATAAGTTTAACTATACGTGTAACAATATGTATAACCACATGTAATTATATTTATAATTACATGTATAACAACATACAACATTATGTTTAATTATATGTGTATAACTATATATAAATATTTGTAAAATTAAATAAACCTTTATATAATTAAATATAACTATATTTTTAACTAGTTATACATACATATACATATATATATATATATATATATATATATATATATGCATATATGTAAATCTATATATTTGTTTATAACATTGTATATATTTATGTATAACTAAATATAACTACTCGTGTGTATATATATAACTAAATGTTTAATGATATATAAATTTTCATAACTATATATATTACATGTATACTAACATATAACTATAATTAATTTTATCTTACTATATGTATAACTATAAAAACTTTATACATAACTATATTTAAATATATAATTAACAACATGTATTTAATATACATTTTTATATATTAGTATAAATAATGTATTTTAGTATATCCATGCCTATACATAACTATAAGTATAAATATATGAAATTATATAATAAAATATATATACATACATGTATAAATATAAGGTTAACTATATGTGTAACTATATGTATAACCACATGTACCTATATTTATAATTATATGTATAAAAACATAAAACACAATGTTTAACTATATGTGTATAACTATATATAAATATTTTTATAACTATAAATAACTTTATATAAATAAATATAACTTTATTTTTAATTATGTATACATATATGTAAATATATATAATTATTTATAACTTTGTATACATTTATTTATATTTACTTATAACTACTTGTATGCATATATCTATATATAATTATATGTTTAACTATATGTAACTATTTATAAATACATTTACTATATGTATCCTAACATATAATTATATATAGGATAATACTAATTTGTTCACTAACTTGAAATTAAATAGAAAAAGATATAATATCAACAATATGTAAGCACAAGCATAAGTGTCTATTGATCAGGCTCATATATGGTATAATATAAATAAGGGTCATACTTTTACCTAATCCTAGCCCTTGGGCCTCATGCTCAAATATGAACTTATGTATGACAAAAGATGTAATATTTGATATGTTTATATAGAAGAATTTTTATTTTCTTTTATATAATTCTTCATTTTAACACTACACTCTCTATGTATCTCTCTCTCCCTCTCTAATTCTTTCTATCATTCTATTCCTCTTTTTATTTATGCATCACACTCTTTCTCTTGTTATTTTCTTTCTCACTCTCCTTTCTTGCTTGTTCTCTATCTCTCTCTCTCCCCCTCTCCCTCTCTCTCTCATTTTCTCTCTCTCTCTCTCTCTCCCTCTCTCCCTCTCTCCCTCTCCCTCTCTCTCTCTCTCCCCCTCTCTCCCTTTCACCATTTCTCCCCCCCTCTCTCTCCCTCCTCTCCCTCCATCTCTCTCCCTTTCACCATTTCTCTCCCCCTCTCTCTCCCTCCATCTCTCTCCCTTTCACCAATTCTCTCCCCCTCTCTCTCCCTCCTCTCTCCCTCTCTCTCTCTCTTCCCCTTCAAACTTTAAATGTCTTTCTTTTTTGCTTTCCTTTCTTGTGCATTATCATATTTTTCTCCCTTTATCTAGTATTACTGTGATATCTATTAATCTTTATTGTGCTAAAAATGGCTTTATCTATTCATTTAGATTTTGCAAACACATTGCCTTGATATTCACGATATTTAATTTTTAAATATTTATCTGTAAGTAATTTTATTTAGTTATTAGTATATTTTGAGGTAATAGAATATTTAATTCAAAATAATGACTAAGCATTATTTTTTTGTAAATAAAACAGGGTAAAATGAGTTCAAATCATTAGTGGATCTACATAAGGTTTATTAATAGATTTTAAATAAAGATTTTTTTAGTTGTCTTGAAACTTTCCTCAATTTTGTATGAAGTCAATCCAGATGGATGGATGGAGAAAAAATAAAGCATCCATGTAATCATCGCTGGTGTTTGAATATCTCTTTTCATGATGCAAACACTATAAGATACCATTTGGCAAAATATGGCTTTGTGCCAAATTATTTTGTTTGGTTTATCATGGGGATAGTACAATGGCTCTGACATTGACCAAAATGAGTGTATTGAATCATTTGTTTGTGGTGAAGAATCATCTAACACATACCATAGAATGATCACGGAAGCTGCTGGTGCTGACTTCAATATGGATTACGTGGATGAACCACCTAATCCCGAAGCTTAGAAATTCTATGAAATGCTTAAAGCTACATATAAAGAGTTGTGGCCTGGTTGTAAAACACATTCGCAATTGTCACTCCTGGCTCGACTTATGAGCATTAAGTTAGAAAATCATGTCTGATAAATTATTCGATCAGGTTACAGAACTGATGAAAGAGATTATTTCGGATAATAATTTGATCACTAATAACTTTTACACTACTAAGAAGTTACTACAAGGAATGGGTCTACTAGTGGAAAAAATTGATTTTTGTTTAAATGAATGTATGTTATATTTGGGCGGTGATAGTGATTTAATTAACTGTAAGTTTTGTGATCATCCTCGATTTAAGAAGGCACTTCGTGTTGTAGATATGTGACAAAAATTGAAGGTTGTATTTAAGAAGATGTATTATTTTTTATTCATTCCTCGATTATAGAGACTATATTCATCAAATGCTATAGCAAATGATATGAGGTGGCATTCTGAGCATGAGGTTGAAGAAGTGGTAATGCGTCATCCTTCATACTCACTTGCTTGGAAGCATTTTAATTATATACATCAAGATTTTGCATCTAAATTTTGAAATGTGAGATTGGGCCTTACACTGATGGATTTTAGCCATTTGGGCAATCTGGATAATAGTATTCAATATCGACAGTGATAGTGACACCTTATAACTTGCCTTCGTGGTTGGTATGAAGGAGCAATATATGTTTTTGTCAATATTGGTTCCAAGGCCAAAAAATTCGAAAGACATGCTTGATGTTTTCTTACAGCCTTTTATTGTAGAGTTAAATCATTTGTGGGATATTGGCGTGGATATATATGATATCTCAAAGAAGAAAAATTTCATTATGCGGGTAGCCCTTATGTGTATGGTAAGTGACTTTCCTACATATTCAATATTGTCTGGCTAGAGTACTGCATGATGATTCGCATGCCCATATTGCATGACAAATTCTGATGCATTTACCCTCAAATTTAGTGATAAATAGTCATGGTTTGATAACCATCGTAAGTTTTTACCTACGAATCATCCATTTCGAAGAAATAGAACTGCATTTTGAAAAAATAATACTGTGAAGACAGTTACACCAGGAGTTCATTCAGAAGATGATATTATGATAGAGATTCAAAGTTTGGTTTTGAAGAAGGTAACTGAAAAGGATGCTACTGGAAGTAATGGATCAATAGGAAAAATATTTAGCTGGTAGAAACGTAGTATATTTTGGGACTTACCCTATTGTAAGTCCAATCTTATTCATCATAACTTAGATGTAATACATATTGAAAAACATGTGTTTGACAATTTTTTCAATACTGTCCTTAATGTAGATGGAAAAATAAAAGACACTTTAAGATCAAGACAAAAGCTAAATGATTTCTGTCGGCATCCTGACTTGAAACTGAATGAGGCAATAGGAAAATTTCCTAAATCTTGCGACACACTTGATAAGAAGGCAAGACATATATTGTGTGAATGGGTTAACAATTTGAAATTCCCTGATGGATATGTGTCAAATATGGGTAGATGCGTGGATATGAAAAATCTTAAGTTATTTGGAATGAAAAGTCATGACTTTCATGTATTTATGCAGAGATTAATACCAATTTCATTCCATGAATTACTTCTCCTTAGTGTTTGGAAGGTCCTTATAGAACTTAGTTTGTTTTTCAAACAGCTACCTACGACCACAATCACAATAGATGACATGGTGAGGCTAGAGAATGACATTCCACTTATTATTTGTAAGCTTGAACGGATACTCCAAGCAAGTTTTTTTGACTCAATGAAGTATTTTTTGGTCCATTTGGCATAAGAAGTAAGGATAGCAGAGCTTGTCCAATACAAGTGGATGTATCCTTTTGAGAGGTAAATACATATAATTGTTGTGTTTTATTATTTTGTATATGAAGTAATATTATAATTTAATATAATTGAAACCTAACATTGTGGTTGTAGGTATCTTTGTAAGATGAAATCGAATGTTAGAAACAAGGCAAAAGTTGAAGGATCAATTTTCAATGCATATTTAGTAGAAGAAGCATCATCATTTTGTTCTTATTATTTTGAGGATCATATCAATACAAAGAATAGAAATGTGCCTCGGAATGATGTTCATATGATGGTAAAAGATGATTCTGTGGATAAAGTATCTATCTTCAAGTACTGTGAAAGAGCATTTGGAAGATTAATGAAAAGATGTATGATAGATGTAGAGTACAAAGCAACCCGGAGCTATGTTTTACTTAATTGTGAGGAGGTTGCACCATATATTGAGTATGTATAACCAAAATGGTTGCAAGTTTAATCATAGTTTAATTTTATATTTAATAAGAATTATTAAAAATTAATATAAATTATTTTTTATCTTTTTATATTTGTGCAGTATTTATGTTGAGCAATTAAAATATAAGCATCCATCAATTTCTAGTAATGGTGTTGACTATATGCTAGAAACTGAATTTGTAAATTGGTTCAAATATTATGTGAGAATTGATTCCCCCATTTACAAAATAAATGACATCATCAAATGTTGTGCATTCCTCTGTAGTCAGTGCAAAGTTAGAAATTGATATTATGGATGAGAGGTAAAAGAAATATGTAAAAATGGCTTGAAAATTTTTTTTTGATGTTACTGTTAGTAGTTTTTTTTATATTATTATGATTTGCTTATTTTCAATGTTATTTATTTATTTGTATATTTTTATTCCATCTCACAAGTGTTCGACTACAATTACAAAGTCTTACAAGAAAATGACTGATTATAAAGCATTCTCTTGGATGAAATTTTCTGAATCGACAAAAGTGTCTTATTTTAATGACTTTCAAGTTAAAATAACAAAACAAAAGCATTGAAAAATAATTATTTAATTACTTAACTATTATGTTGGTTATTATTCAAGTAGTAAATAATTATATTCTAATTTTAAATATAAATTCATTTGTGATTTTTCTATATATAAAATCTGTGCACATGGGTACCCAAATCTGATGGAAAGATAAAGTAATTATGGGAGATTAAAGCTGCTCAACAGTATTCTGGTTTTGTCCATAAATTGAAGAATATGAAAGAAATGCTTGATTTTATATCCGAGGATGACTGGTCCGAGTGGCTTAACTATTGGGAGGAGCCAAATGTAAAGAAAAAATTAGATATTGCCAGGAAAAATCAACGAAGTGAGGTTGCTGGAGTAGGTACAAGAATCTGTCAACACACAGGAGGGTCAAAGTCGAGCATTGAGCATGCTCAAGATTTGATATAATTTTAATATTTTAAACATTTATATATTTAATGGTTGTCCTAATAGTCCAATAAATCAAATCTTTGCATGGTTTTATTAATTTTGTTAAATTTTTTGATCATTTGTTTTTTTATGAGTTAATAAAAATATATTCTAGGCTGGAGATTAGGTCGAGATCCAAATTTTTATTAGAGTTTTAGAAAGATGCTTGCGAAGAAAGTGGATGGTCAGTTTGTTGACAAGTCTCAGATTATTGTTGTAAGAATTTGTTATATTAATAAGATTTTATAATACTACAGTATATTTTGAAAATTGTTTGGAATGCAAACTATTTATTTTATATTTGTATATCTAGAATAGTTTTTTTCTTTATTTTATCTCGGAACCTAATGTAGGAACGTGTAACAGCTACTCATCAACAAGTTGAGGGTTCTATGGATCATAAACCAAGTGACTATGATCCTATTTATTTGGAGACCATAGGAGGTCGTAAGAAGTAGTGAGTGTATGAAATTGGCTTGAAGGGAGTAGCATTTTGTTGTAGCAGGTATGCTTCTAATTCATCTTTCTCAGTAATGGTGGATGAGGCAGTCGAACAACAAGCAATGGAAATAAATGAACGTATTATAGTTATAGAAACTAAAATGAAAAAGTAGGATGAACAGATATCTCATTTCAAGGAAGAAATATATGAAATTAAAAGAAAAGAAGGATGAGAAGATTTCTCATTTGAAAAAATAAATATATAAAATTAAAGAACAATAGGATGAGCAGTATACTAATTTGATGAAAAAAATGCAAGAAATTAAAGAAATGAATGATGAGATGAAAAAATTAAGAATATAATTCAAAAGTAGATGTCATATATCGAGTCACAGTTAGCGGCTATGTCACAATAGATAGCATTTCGAGATTCAACTATGAAACCTCGCAGGAGAGGCTAGTATTTCCTATAAATTATGAGGATGATTTCGTATGAGAATTATTTCTAAACTATTATTTATTTTTTGTCTATGTGTAGCAAATAATTACGATATTTTATTGCAAGTTTCAATTTTTTTATTTTGGTTTTGTTATTTGCTTTCCTGATTCAACTAATTATGAATATTTGCATGACACATAATGTGAGATACATGAAAAATTTCTGATTCAAAGCATTCGGACATTGCCACTGTCCTTTCAATAAAAGAGTCCAATATTTATCAATTTCAGCTTTATCAAAAGTAGGGCTAGCTTATTTTATCTTTATTATTCCTAAAACATTTTATATTTGTATTCTCTTTCTCTCTAAACATAATTGCAAGACATCTTTTGGATTTTTATTGAAGCTATATGACAATCAACTTTAATTTGTGTTTGTTCATGTCTATAATAATTTTTTTTATATATCTGTGAATATGTTTGTGGGTCTCCGAATTTTTTGTGTAGAGTTTTAGCCTATTATAGGTATGTAAAAGCCTATTTTCAGTAGTGGCAGCCATGACAGTGGCAGTAATGATGGCAGCACACTGTATCGGGGGGCAACATCGAAAGTGGTGGCTGTAGTGGCAGCGGTGGCAGCAGCGACACCGGCTGTAGTAGCGGCAGGTGCGGCAGCAGTGGTAGTGGCTGTAGCTGAGGTAGCAGCAGCATCAACAGCATCAGTGGTAGCAGTGGCAACGAAGGCAACGACGACATCAGCGGCTACATCATCAGCAACTACGACGGTAGCAGTGGTAGAAGCAGCATTGGCAGTAGCGGTGGCAGTGGCAGACGTAGCGATAGTGGTGGCAGTTGTGACAGCATTGGCAGCTCCGATAGCGGCAGCACCGGCGGCAGCACCTCCAGCACCGGCACCGGCACCGGCGGGAGCACTGGTAGTGGTAGCATCACCGGCAGTAGTGGCAGTGGCTGTGACAAGAGCAGCAATGACAATGGGAGTAGCACCAAAGACAACAAATGCGGTATATACGTATGTATATAGTCAGTATATCTGTACATATAATACCGCAGTATTTTATGTACATATATACTAAGTATATATGTACAAAGTATATATGTACAAAGTATATATGTACAAAGTATATATGTACAAAGTATATATGTACATATAATATTATAGTTTATATGTACATATACTACAGTAATATATGTACTAGTGAAATGCTAGTATATTTGCACATATTTACTGTAGTAATATATATTTATCAAAACATAGTTTTTTTTATTTATTTTGATTTGATTGAGTGGTTTAAATTTCTTACAGATATGGTACCGTATTGTATCCCATAGGAAGCTTGTATAAGTGAAGGGATTTTTCAACAAACATGACTCATTGTGACTCGGACAATTTTTATGCAGTAGAAAGTTGGTGATCCGAGGAGTAGAGGGAGAGAAAGCAACGTCAATGCTTGGATAGATTATACTTTATGCACTGTCGGTAGATACATTGATTAATAAGATGTAATATAATTTTATTATTTTTTTGTTTTAGTTATTTAAAATATGGTACTAGAATAAGTTATTAAATGAATTTTTTTGTTTAATTTAAAATTTTCATTTATAGTCTATTTTGATTCAATTTAATATAAAAATATTAAATGATTTAATTAAATTTTTGTTGAAGCTGTATGACAATCAACTTAAATATGTGTTTGTTCATGTCTATAATAACTTTTTTTATATATCTGTGAATATGTTTGTGTCTCTGGATTTTTTGGGTTAAGTTTTAGCTTATTATAGGTATGTAAAAGCCTATTATTTATTGTGGTGTAGCAACGATAGTTGTGGCAGCAACAGTAGTGATAGTAGTGGGGATAGTGGCGGCGTGGCAACAGTAGCAGCAGTGGCAACAGTGGCTGCTATGGGGGCGACACCAACGGTTGCAGTGGTAGTGGCGGCCATGGGGCAGCAGCAGCAGTGGGAATAGCAGTAGCGGTGGCAGCAGCTCAGCAGGGCAGCGATGGTGGCAACGGCAGCGATAACATCAATGATAGTGGCGGCATTAGAGGTAGTGGCAGGAGCGGTGGAAGAGCAATGGCATTGGTAGCGGCAGGAGTGGCAGTAGAAATGGGAGCAGCAGCAACATAAATAAATGAGATATATACGTACGTATAAAGTCATTATATATGCAGATATAATACTATAGTATTTTATGTACATATATACTGAGTATATTTGTACTTAGTATATATGTACACATAATACTGTAGTTTTTATGTACATATACTACAGTAATATATGTACGAGTAAAATGCTAGTATATATGTAATATAACTTGCAAGATTATATATTAATCAAAACATAACTTTTTTTAATTTTAATTTGACTGAGCGGTTTATATTTCTTACAGATATGATACCGCATTATTTCCCATACAAATGTTGTATAAATGATGGGATTTTTCACTAGACATTACATGCTGTGACGTGTAAAGCTTTGTCGCACTAAACAAAATGGTGATCGGAGGAGCAGAGGGAGAGAAAGCAATGTAAATGAATGGATAAATTATACTTTATGTACTATCGGTAGATATATTTATGAGTATGATGTAATAAAATTTTATTATTTTTTCGTTTCAAATATATATAATATTGAATTAGAATAAGTTATTAAATGATTTTATTTTTTGTTTATTATAAATTTTCAATTATAGTTTCATTATTTATTCTATTTGATATAAAAATATTAAAGTATTCAATTAAAAAAATTTCAAAATAAATTAAATTCTAAAAATAGTTTTGAAATTAAAATAGCCAGGGAAAATTACCTTGCTAAATTAGCAATGGAAAAATTTCTTGCTAATTTATCTAAAGAATTTTCTTTGGCTAATATAGCTAGGAGAATCTTTATTTCAGCGCCAGATATTTTCATCGCTGAATTTATTTAGCAATGGACTATTTCCGTCGCTAAAATTTAGTGACGATCATTTTAGCTTGAAAGATTTTCTGTCATTTTTTCCATTTAGCGACGGAAAATCTCATTTAGCTTGCTAATTTAGTTAGAGAAATTATCATTTTAGCAAGGGAATTTTCCGTCACAAAATTTTTATATAGGGACACTTTCCCTCGCAAAATTTTAGTAAGGAGCAATTTAGATAGGTAATCATTCCGTCGGTAATGTGTTGTTATATGTCATTTAGCAATAGAAATGCCCATTTAGCTAAGGAATTGTCCATAGCTATATGAAATTTTCATTGAAGATATTATTCATATAATTCTTATTATTCTTATTATTCTTTTTTTTTCTTTTTATTTTTTTTATTCTTTTTATTCTATTTTATTAATTCTTCTTATTCTTTTTATTCTTTTTCTTCTAATTCTTATAATTCTTTTTATACTTTTTCTTCTAATTCTTCTAATTCTTATTATTCTTCTTATTCTTCTTATTCTACTTATTCTTCCTATTCTTCGTACTCTTCTTATTCTTATTATTCTTATTCTTTTATTTTTCTTATTATTATTATTATTATTATTATTCTGCTTATTCTTCTTTTTCTTTTTAATCTTTTTTTCTTCTTACTATTCAAATTCTCCTTATTCTTCTTATTCATATTATTCTTCTTATTATTTCTTTTACTTTTATTCTACTTACTCTTTTATTTTTTTTATTCTTCTTATTTTATTTATTCTTCTGATTCTCCTTATTATTCATTTTCTTCATATTATTATTATTATTATTATTATTAATATTCTTTTAATTCTTCTGATTCTCCTTATTTTTTATATTCTTCTTATTCTTCTTATTCTTATTAATTCTTCGTATTAATCTTATTCTTATTATTTTTCTTATTTTTCTTATTCTTCCTAATCTTCTTATTATTCTCATTCTAATTATTCTTTTTATTCTTCTTATTATTCTTATTCTTATTCTAATTAATCTTCTTATTCTTCATATTCTACTTATTCTTTTTATTATTCTTATTCTTCATATTATTATTATTATTTTCATATTATTTTAATTTTTCTAATTCTTCTTATTCTTCTTATTCTTCTTATTTTTCTTATTCTTCTTATTTTCGTATTCTTCTTATTCTTCTTATTCTTCTTATTCTTATTATGTTTCATATTCTACTTGTTAGTCATATTCTTCTTAATCTTATTATTTTTCTTATTCTAATTATTGTTCTTATTCTTCTAATTCTTCCTATTCTTCTTATACTTTTTATCTTCAAATTCTTCCAATTTTTCATTTTCTTCTTATTCTTCTTATTCTTCTTATTCTTCTTATTCTTCTTATTCTTCTTATTCTTCTTATTCTTTTTATTCTTCTTATTTTTCTTACTATTATTATTATTATTATTATTATTATTCTTATTCTTATTATTCAACTTATTCTTCTTATTCTTCATATTCTTTATATTCTTCGTATTCTTCTTATTCTTATTATTCTACTTATTATTCTTCTTATTTTTCTTATTTTTCTTATTATTTTTATTCTCCTTATTATTATTATTATTCTGCTAATTCTTTTTATTCTTTTTATTCTTCTTATTCTTCTTATTATTCGTATTCTTCTTATATTTCTATTCATTACTTTTACTTTTATTCTACATACTCTTCTTATTCTTTTGATTCTTTTTATTATTTTTATTCTATTTTTTCTTCTAATTCTCATTATTATTCTTATGCTTCATATTATAATTATTCTTCATATTCTTAATATTCTTCTAATTCTTCATATTATTATTATTATTATTCTTATTCATCTTATTCGTATTATTATTCTTATTTTTTTATTCTTCCTATTCTTTTTATTCTTCTTATTCTTCTTATTCTAATTATTCTTTTTATTCTTCTTATTATTCTTATTATTCTTATTCTAATTAATCTTGTTATTCTTTTTATTTTTATTATTCTTTAATTCTTCTTATTCATCTTATTCATCTTATTATTATTATTATTATTATTCTTCATATTCTTTTAATTTTTCTGATTATTATTATTATATTATTATTATTATTATTCATATTTTTTTTAATTTTTCTGATTCTTCTTATTCTTCTTATTCTATTTATTCTTCTTATTTTACTTATTCTTATTATTATTCTTATTTTTATTATTTTTCTTATTCTTTTTATTATTCATATTCTTCTTAATCATCTTATTTTTCTTCATCTAATTATTCTTCTTATTCTTTTTATTCTTCCTTTTTTCTTATTCTTCTTATTCATCTTATTTTTATTATTCTTCTTTTTATTCTTACTCTTTTTATTATTCTTACTCTTACTATTATTATTATTATTATTATTATTCTACTTATTCTTCTTATTCTTTTTATTCTTTTTATTCTTTTTATTCTTCTTCTTCTTATCCTTCTTATTATTACTTTTACTTTTCTTCAACCTTCATTTCTTTTTCTTTTTATTCTTTTTATTCGATTTATTACTTTGATTCTCATTATTCTTATTCTTCATTTTATTATTATTCTTCATATTTTTCTAATTCTTCTGATTCTTCTTATTTTTTTTATTCTTCATATTTTTCAGAATCTTTTTATTCTTATTTTCTTCTTATTCTTATTATTCTTCTTATTTTTTTATTATTGCTATTCTTCTTAATATTTTTATTCTTCTTATTCTAAGTATTCTTTTTTTTTATTCTTATTATTCTTATTCTAATTAATCTTCTTATTCTTTTTATTTTTGTTATTCTTCTTATTCTTATTATTCTCTTTATTCTTCTTATTATTCCTATTATTCTTAATCTTTTAATTTTTCTTATTCTAATTATTCTTCTTATCTTTTTATTCTTCTTATTCTGCTTATTCTTCTTATTCTTCTTATTCTTATTATTCTTCTTATTATTCTTACTCTTTTATTATTATTTTTATTCTGCTTATTATTCTTATTCTTTTTATTCTTTTTATTCTTCTTATTATTCGTATTTTCTTAATCTTCTTATTCTTATTATTCTTCTTTTTCTTTTTATTCTTCTTATTCTATTTATTCTTCTGATTCTATTTATTATACTCATGCTTCATATTATTATTATTATTCATATTTTTCTAATTCTTCTCATTCTTTTTTTGTAAAGGTTTGTTTTATTAATAATAAAAGCCATCTCTTTTCGCGGAGGAATACCATTGTTACAAGTTAAAGAACTACCTTTTTCCCCTTTTACACCCTTGATAAAAAAAATAGTGAATAGTAAAGCTTTACAGTCAAGCTCTAATTGAAATAAAACAGCTCTGAGTTAGTCTTTAATCTAATTTTCATGAAGTATAGCATGCTTTGTTTTGCCTTTTCTTTTCTCCCCATTAAGCCTGCATGCTTGCTTTTTTTCTCAGTTACAGCCGCTTACTTTCTGCCAGCATATCTTCTACCTCTTTAGGTAAAAATTTTGGCAGCCTTTTTGCTATTTTATCCAATTTTAGCAATGCTTGGTTATTCCTATGCTTTAACTTGTTTTCTGTCTTGTGTTACTAAATCATTTGGCAGCTACAAGCCCTACATTCTAGCAAACATACAAATTCATGGCAAAACATAGGAATACATAGTGGTATATATAGTCAACCTCCTACCCATCAGCACAGTCTCGGTGCATCAGGCCTTCTACTTTATGCTTTCTCATATCTACATTGAGCTTTTCATAACTTTCAATTGCAGTTTTTATTCTTCCATCATCCTAATATGTCCGCCACTCTGCCTCTATCTAGAACCTCAAAGCTCTTGTTGAAAGTATAACTCCTAATACAACCCTTAACAAGTGGCCATCTAGCTCTACTAATTTACATACCATCCATGACACGGCCCTTTAAAAGTTACACATTAATGCTCAAACATACAAACCACAGATTACATTTAGTTTATATAAACATTCAATGCAGCACTTAACAAGATATACATAGAGCAGGCTAATGCAAAATTTTGCACCTTCTTCCACTTTGATCCCTCTACAGGTCCCCTGCATTTTTTCTCTAATGCACTGACAACACCCAATCCTGCCCCCTACAAAAAACACCAAAAAACCTACCTACCCCAATATCTAATGCCCCATAAATTGCAAATAGAAAAAGATAAGTTCAAGCACACCTTAGAGCATGATGACTAGGTTCTGCCCCCTACACTCACTGCAAGGAAAATCCTACATAGAAAATCTACAAACCATATTGAATAGAAATAGCATTTTAAACATTTTCAGTAGCTCTCATATACTACCTTTTTTAATCCTTATATATGGGAAAGCAATTCTATTTAGTCTAGCTAATCCTTTTAGTTTTTATGATAAAGTTTCCTCATCATACTCATTTTCTCCTTTTAGTAAACCTATTCTAGCTAAATTATCTACCAATGCATTTTCTTACCATGAGGTTTATGATTATCTCAATCTCCTCCTCATACCTCTATAAAGTTATTTTATTATCTACTAGATCCACCAGTAACTAGGAGTTTACCTAAATTTGTCAATATTTTTATCATAAATTATTACGAACATATAGTCTTCTTTTTAGTGCACATAAAAGTTTTATTCTTCTTATTCTTCTTATTCTTCTTATTCTTATTATTTTTCTTATTCTTATTATTCTTCTATTCAACTTATTCTTATTATTTTTCTTATTTTTATTATTCTTCCTATTCTTCTTAATCTTCTTATTATTCTTATTCTAATTAATCTTCTTATTCTTTGAATTATTTTTATTTATGTTATTCTTCTTATTCATCTTATTCTTTTTATTCTTATTATTCTTTTATTTTTTCATATTTTTCTTATTCTTCTTATTCTTATTATTATTCTTATTCTTCATATTATTTTTATTCTTCTTTATCTTTTAATTTTTATGGTTATTTTTATTCTTTTTATTCTGTTTATTCTTGTTATTCTTCGTATTCTTCTTATTCTTATTATGCTTCTTATTCTTCTTTTTATTCTTATTCTTCTTATTCTTCTTATTCTTATTATTTTTATTATTCTTCTTATAATTCCTAGTATTTTTAATCTTCTTATTTTTCTTATTCTAATTATTCATATTATTCTTCTTACTCTTCTTATTCATTTTATTCTTTTTTTTTCTTATTCTTCTTATTATTTTTACTCTTCTTATTCTTCTTATTTTTTTTATTCTTATTAGTATTATTATTATGCTTATTATTCTTATTCATCTTATTAATTGTATTCTTCTTATTATTCATATATTTATTATTCTTATTATTCTACTTATTATTACTCTTACATTTATTCATGATACACTTCTTATTATTTTTATTCTTCTTATTCTATTTATTATTTTGATTCTCAATATTATTCTTATTTTTCATATTATTATTATTCTTCATATTCTTCTAATTCTTCTTATACTTATTATTCTTCTTATTCTACTTATTATTCTTATTCTTCTTATTCTAATTATTCTTCTTATTTATTTTATTATTCCTACTCTTCTTAATCTTCTTATTCTTCTTTTTATAATTATTCTTTTTATTCTTCTTATTATTCTTATTCTAATTAATCTTCTTATTCTTCTTATTCTTTTTATTTTTTTTATTCTTTTCATTCTTCTTATTTTTTTTATTATTCCTATTCTTCTTAATCTTCTTATTTTTCCTATTCTAATTATTCTTCTTATTATTTTTATTCTTCTTATTCTTGTTATTCTTGTTATTCTTATTATTATTCTTATTATTCTTATTATTCTTATTCATTTTATTCTTCTTATTCTTCTTATTCTACTTATTCTACTTATTCTTCTTATTCTTATTATTCTTCTTATTTTTCTTATTCTTCTTATTCTTCTTATTTTTCTTTTTTTTTAAGTGTTATTTATTAGTTATAACCTCTCTTTTGGCGGAGGAATACCATTTTTACAAACTAACATCTACCCTTATCCCTATTACACCCAATATTTAAGAAAATCTTTAACATTTAGATCAAACTAAGTGTATAAATTTAAAGGGAAATGTTTTTGAGGTCTTGAGATCTTCCTTTAAGCTTTGAGAAGTTCATTCTTTCTAATGAAACCATGGCTGAATCTTTATTCGTATAGTAAAGATAAGTGCAGTCTTTTTCAAGAGTCCATGTCTCTTCCGCGTCTTGTAAGGTGAGACCTTTGATTTGGAATTCTTCTTGTGATGTTACTCTTTGAGAGATGCTAGAATGCTATCGCTTTTTTAGAGTATCCCGCCTTGAATATCAGCATTGCATCTTTTAAATTCTGCTTTGTAATAAATATTCATCAATTTCTGGAAATTCCAACCAGAAAAACTAGAAAATTCAGCAGCAGACTCCCTCCTTAAGCTGTAAGAGTTCCCTGCTTGGCTGCCTCCCTCCTTGCTTTTTAAGCTTTGATCTTCCTTTACTCTACTATTGCTTCTTTACATGAATTACATACTTAGCACAACTCAACTAAAAATTTACAGACTTCCAGCTTTTCTAAAATAACACAGACTTCATAAAAACACAGCATCTACTTATATCAAATAACACAGACTTCCAGAAAATACAACATTCTAAAAAAAAAAAAAAAAAAACAGACTCCATACACCTATAATAAGAAAAGAAAACTAAAAGATAGCAGGCACTACGTCCAGCTTTATGTCATTTTCCTCTACTTAGTTACCTGCAAGAAAGAGCTACAT
Source organism: Sapria himalayana (assembly GCA_029783825.1). NCBI lineage: Eukaryota > Viridiplantae > Streptophyta > Magnoliopsida > Malpighiales > Rafflesiaceae > Sapria > Sapria himalayana. The sequence continues at coordinate 1,280,180 of JAREIK010003520.1, read as the reverse complement.
GCATATATATAATCTACTCTATTATTCAATACCCCGTTTTGCTCCTTCTAATTAGCCCTGCAATGTTACTGTACATTTTTTTTATTAAAGCTGTAAAACAGCAACTGTACTGTAATTTTGAGCCCTCTGCAGTGTTATTGTTTTTTAATAAGCAACCTGCAGTGCATGAAAGTATATTTTAAAGCCTGCCGTGTTGCTGTATTTTTGAGCCCCCTAAACCTGCAGTCTTACCAATCTGTACTACAATGTATCCCAACCATCATAGCAACATCCCTCAGGACCAGGATGAGACTATGAAGATATGAACTTTAATCTGTTTCAGCATCATACATAGAATACCAGAATAAACACAAGAAAATCCTTATAACTAAAAATTATTATTTTTAATTTTTCTAATATAAGGAAAATCCATGCTATCTAATTTTATAATACCAAAATACTTTTTTGGTAAATTATCTTCTTTATACTCGTGATCTCCTCTCTTCCTACCATCATTAGATAATGCATCAGCCAAAGCGTTAGCTTCTCTGAAGATGTGTTTTATAGTGAAATCTAATGAATTTATGTCATGCAGAATTTCTTCTATCTCATTTTCATATTTCCACATAATTGACTGTATTTTAATTAGATTTACAACTATTTTTGAATCAATTTGAATATCTACATTCTTGATATTTAAGTTTTTACATATTCTTATTCCTTCTTTTAGTGCTAATATCTCGGCATGTAAAGCCGACGATGCTTGCAATCTTCTAGTGAAAGCTAAAATTAACTTCCCCTCCGAGTTTCTAATTGCTCCCCCTCCTCCAGCTTCCCCCATATCTCTATCGAAACTACCATCTGTATTTAAGGTAAACACACCTCTTGCAGGGTTTTCCCATTTTATGCTAATTGTTTTAAACTGCTTAAGTGGTTTTTCTTTTAGGTTCCAAAACTGGAAGGTATCCTTATCCATCTTTGAACCTTGTGTTTTTATAGGGCATATCTCTGAAATTTTTCTTGTTTCCTCTTTTATTTCTTTCCAGATATCTTCCACCATCATATTATACCCTTCGAATCTACTTTTATTCCTAGCTTTCCAAATGCACCAAATAACTATTGGTGGAACATTGCTTTTAATCCATTTCTGTGTCATGCTAGGAACATTTGAATTACACCATTTTTTAAACCTGCGACTTAGAGGGAGATGTTCATATTTTATCTGCATTTCTGATGCTAATCTTTTCCATATTTCTGCAGCTACTTTTCCTTCTGAAAATAGGTGATCTAATGTTTCAATCTCATTTAAGCAACATTCACATCTAGAAACTAGCTGAATACCTTTCTGCTTTAAATTATTATCAATTGGGATAATATTAGATAAAACTTTCCACATAAAAGTTTTAATTTTTTGTGGATTGTCATTATTCCAAGCCCATTTAAATAATATTTGTTCTTTTTTCTTTTTTCTTAAGACATTTTTCACTGTTTTAAGCGAAAATGTGCCCTCCAGAGATAAGGTCCATCTCCATCCTTTTTTCGTCTGTTTAGAGTAATTTTCCACTAAATCTCTTTGTTTAAGCATTTGATTCCAAACCTGTGAACTCCTACTTTTATTTTTTATTTTATTAATGTCATCCTTTATGCAGTACTTTACCCTCATAAATTTAGACCATAAACTTTCATTTTCTTTTAAATTCCACCATCTCTTGCTAGCCCCTGCTTTGGCTAAGTCAATGATGTTGACAAAGCATAAACCAGCTTCTTGGAAAGGATAACATAAATCTCTCCATTTTTTCCAATGAAGTTTGTGTTTACCCTCTTTTTTACCCCACAAAAAATTGGCTAATTCTTTTTCAATTTCTTTTATAAATTTGATTGAAGGCTGCGTGATCATAATATTATGCATTATTAAACTTTCTAAAACATATTTTATAAGGGTTATTCTGCCCCCCATACTTAGATATTCTACTTTCCATCCTGCAATTTTCTTTTTTAATTTATTTATTAGAAGCGCTAAGTATTCTGTCTTGAACTTTCCTTCATAAATCGGGCAACCTAGATAAATCATTTCTCCTTTTTTGTGAGAGAAACCTGTGATATTTTTAATTCTATGTGATAATGCAGTTGGGGCTTTATAAGATATCATATATTGACATTTTCTTTTGTTTAATTTTTGACCTGTTTCTTCCTCCATGCATTTTAATAAATCTATCAGGTTACTTAATGATTTACTGCATCCATTAGTGAATATCATTACATCATCTGCATATGCTAAACAACTTACCAGGGGTGTGTTTTTTGGCTGTCTAAAAGTACCTATAAGATGATTTAACATTTTATTTTTAAGATTAACTATCAAGAGTTCTAGATAAATATTAAATAGTGATGGCGATAGCGGGTCACCTTGTCTTAAAACTCTAACTGGCTTTATTTCCTTTCCTACTTTCCCATTTGTTATAATTCTAGCCCATGTGTTTGATATACATCTGTATATCAGATCTATCCATGTCTCAGAGAAACCCATTTTTCTCATCGTTGAACAGAGAATACTCCATTCAACTCTATCAAATGCTTTGGAAAGATCTAGCTTAATTAATACATTATTACCTCTTGTTTTAGTACCTATTTCTCTGCACATTTCTTTTGCCAAGCAGATATTATCCATAATCAATCTATTTTTCATAAAACCAGTTTGTTCTTCAGAAATAATTTTTGGTAATAGCAATGCTAATCTATTTTGTAGAATTTTGGCTAAAATTTTATATATTGAATTACAAAGACTAATTGGCCTAAAGTCCTCTCCTTTCTGTGGATTTTCCACTTTCGGAATGAGAATTAAATGAAAACTACCCCATTTCTTACCTATATCAGCTCCACAGAATATACTATTTATGGCTTTTTCTAAATCTTTTTTTATTATTTCCCAGCAAATCTGAAAGAAGCAATTGTTCCAACCATCTGGGCCAGCTGCACTGTCTTTATTCATACTAAAAATTGCATTTCTAATTTCTTCTTCTTCAGGGAATTTTGTTAGCATATTATTATCATCTGAAGAAATTTTATTCTCTATATTTTGTATAAGTGTGTTGCCTTTTAGCTCTCTTATTCCACCTAAGTGATTCTCAAAAAACTTTGTAAAATAATTTTCTATATCTAAGTCTTTTTCAAGCCATACATTTTCATTGTTTTTTATTCCCCTAATTCTATGTTTTTGAGATTTTAGTTTAGCCACTTTTTGAAAAAATTTTGTGTTTTTATCTCCTTCTTTCAACCATTTAATTTTCGCTTTTTGTTTCCAGAAAGCTTCTTCCATTAACAGTTTTAATTTTAATTCCGCTTGTGCCTTGCTAAGAGTTCTTCTATTGATTATACTTTGGTCTGTTTCAAATTCTAATTCACTTTTTAGTACTAGCTCTTCTACATCTTTTATATTTTTAATTATATTTCCAAATGTTTCATTATTCCACTTTTTTAATTCAACCTTTAGTCTACTCAATTTATTATTTAGAATTTGAATCGGATTTCCTGAAACTTCAAGATTCCAGGAGTCCTTTATCTTATTCAAGAATTCATGATGTAAGCACCAAGAATTTTGAAATTTAAAAGAACCTCTTGTGTAAATTATTCTTTTAACAGAAATCAATAATGGACTGTGATCAGAGCAGGATCTATTTAAATGATTAACCTCTGTAGAGCCAAACTGTTCTAACCATTTAAGGTTAAATAAGACCCTGTCTAATCTAGCCCATATTGTGCCCTTCTTTTTCCAGTTATTGCACCATGTGAAAGATGAGCCATTAAATTTGGCTTCTATTAGATTAGTATTATTTATTGTGTCATTAAATTGAGCCATTCCTCTCTTATTTGGTGATCTACCACCCTTCTTTTCATTAAAATTTCTAACCGTATTGAAGTCTCCACCTATTATCCAGGGCTTATTTTCTAGGGCAGTTTTTCTCATTTCCTCCCATAATTCTTTTCTCTCCTCTTTTTTATTTTTGGCATAAACTATCGTTATTATTTCATTTTCATTTTGACTTAGACTCAGGTTTATTAATTGATTAGTATCTTTTAATATTTTTATGTCCAAATTATTTTTCCACAATATCCAGATTTTACCATTATTATTAGAGTAACCATGATTAAATCCTAAAATAGTTTTATAGTATTCTAGTTGAGTTTTATCCACCATCGGTTCAGCTATTAAAACAAGATTAATTTTATGCATGTATATTAGATTTTTCAATCTATTCCTTGAAGGGGAGTTTGCAATTCCCCTTATATTCCAATAAATGTAATTATACATTCTTTATGGATTTAGCTTGCGCTCTAGTAGTGTATTTGATCTCATATATTTTATTTAAGTGTTTTTTCATTTTCCTTGGTTTTTTAAGTGAGCTTAATTCTCCTCTTTTCTCCACTTTCCATTCTCTATTTACTTGGATAGCCATTATTTTTAACTCCTCAATTGCCCAATCTTTATTTCCCATTTTTTGTTTTGCTTTAGAATTATCTATATTTATATCATCTTTAGTTGTTCTTTGCTTTAGTTCATTTTCCTCCACATCCGTATAGAGGGAGGTCAAACTTTTTATTTCAAATTCTTCCTCAGAGTCCTCTTCAGCAAGGACAGCCCAGCTTTTATTTTTTTGGAAATTAGTTTTCATTTGAACTCTAGTTCTTTTATTTAATTCTGAAATTTTTCTAATCAACTCCCTCCTCTTCCTCTCTTCTATTTCTGCCCTTTCATCTTCTATATTCGGTTTGTTATATTCAATTAATTTTAGTTCTTCTACCTTACCATTCTGAATTTCTAATTGAGCAGTGTATGAATTCTGTGGTTTTATTTGATAAATCAAATCTCCTCTTCTACCTATTGCCATTTTTCTTTCATTTCCTCTTTCCTCTTGTTTTAGCTTATCATCTATTCTTTTCTTGTTCACTAAACATGCTTCTAAACCATAACCCATCTTTTTGCAGCAAGAGCAGAATGGAGGGAGGTATTCTGGAATGATTTGTTGCCAAAATCCTTCTCCATCTATAGTTCCAATCCAGATACGATTGGGTAATGGTTTCTGTAAGTCCAGCTCAACACAAACACGTGCAACACTCGGTCTAGAGAGTGTTGCAGTAGCACCATCAAGAAGAAGAGGAGAGCCAAGCAAACAAGCAATACGGTATAAAGCATACTTATCAAATAGATGAATCGGGAGCATGGGAAACAGCAGCCATACCGGGGCCAAGGAGGATTCTTCCTTCGTCGTGAATTTAGGGGTCCATCTGAACATTCTCATGGGATAGCCCATGATATACCAGACACCTTTCAACCATAGACGATGGAAATCCTCTTCGGAATGTAGTTGTATCAGCACGTGTTTATCTTCTATGAGCCCAATTTTAATCAAAGCTTTGAGCTTCAAAGCTTCAAAGAAGGAGAGGATATCATCAATACGAGGTCTACCATGCGAGAATTTACCCACAAGTGTGTGCTTGTGAGGTTCAGAGAGCATTCGAAGGTCTTCTGCAGAAAAAAATATCGAGGGTTCCTCGATATTTTTTTTTTCTTGAGTGTCCGAGGAAGACGAAAGAGGCGCGTTCCTCTTAACAAAATCCGAAAATGATTTCTTATTAACTAAGAAATCCATTGCCTTCAAAATTCGCTTGCAATTTACTTCTTCCTCAACAAAAATTGCAGAATCTTTCCCTAGGAAGACGAAGGAGGCGCGGTTCCTACGAAGGTTTTTCGAGAGCCCGATTTTGCTACTTAATTTGCCTTTATCAACCAATATAGACTGATTCTTCTTCTTATTTTTCTTATTTTTCTTATTCTTCTTATTATTCTTCTTCATCTTATTCTACTATTTTTTCTTATTCTTCTTATTCATCTTATTCTTCTTATTCATATTAATCTTGTTATCATACCTAATCTTAATATTATTATATTTCTTCTTATTCTTCGCATTCTTATTATTCTTATTATTCGTATTATTCTCCTTATTCTTCTTATTATTCTTATTCCTTTTTTTGTATTTTTTTTCTTATTCTTCTTTTTCTTCTTTTTCTTCTTTTTCATCTTTTTCTTCTTATTCTTCCTATTCTTTTTATTATTCTTATTATTCTTTTTATTATTCTTATTATTCTTATTATTTTTATTATTCTTATTATTCTTATTATTCTTATTATTCTTATTCTTATTTTCTTCTTATTCTATTTATACTTTTTATTTTTCTTATTCTTCATATTCTTTTTATTCTTCTTATTGTTTTTATTCTTTTTATTCTACTTATTCTTTTGATTATTACTACTATTTTTATTCTACTTACTCTTCTTATTATTTTTATTCTTCTTATTCTCCTTATTATTCTCACTCTTCCTATTATTATTATTATTCATATTCTTTTAATTCTTCTAATTTTTCTGATTCTTCTTGTTCTTCTAATTCTTCTTATTCTTATTATTCTTCTTATTCTTTCTATTCTTCTTAATTTTTTTATTCTTGTTATTCTAATTATTCTTCGTATTCTTCTTATTCTTCTAATTCTTTATATTCCTTTAATTCTTCTTATTCTTCTAATTCTTTATATTCCTCTAATTCTTATTATTCCTCTTATTCTTCCTTTTCTTCTTTTTATTTATATTCTTCTTATTCATCTTATTTCTTATTATTTTTCTTATTCTTCTTATTTTTCATATTCTTCTTATTCTTATTTTTCTTCTAATACTTCTTTTCTTCTTTTCTTCTTTTCTTCTTATTCTTCTTAATCTTCTTATACTTATTATTATTATTATTATTCTTATTCTTATTCTTCTTATTCTTTTTATAATTATTATTCTTATTATAATTCGTATTCTTATTATTATACTTTATCTACTTATTATTGTTATTAATTTTATAATTCTTATTCTTCTTATTTTTCTTATTCTTAATTTTAGCTTTTTCTACTTATTCTTTTTTTTTATTATTCTTCATTTTCTTCTTATTGTTCTTTTTCTTCTTATTTTAATTATTCTTTTTATACTTATTATTTTTCTTATTCTTCTTCTTTTAAAAATTCTTTTTATTCTTCTTATCCTTCTTATTGTTCTTATTTTTATTATTCTTTTTTTTCTTTTTATTCTTTTTATTCTTTTTATTCTTCTTATTTTTCTTATTTCTTATTATTCTTCTTAATCTTCTTAATTTTCTTATTCTTCTCATTCTTCTTATTTTTTTATTCTTATTTTTCTTCTTATTTTCTTATTATTCTTATTATTTTAGACTTCTAATTCTTCTTAATATTCTTATTCTTCTTAATCTTCTTAATATTCTTTTTTTCTTATTCTTCTTATTCATCTTATTATTTTTATCTTCTTATTCTTCTTAATCTTTTTATTCTTCTTATTCCTTTGATTCTTCTTATTCTTCTTATTTATCTTATTTTTTATTTTCTTATTATTATTATTATTATTATTATTCTTTTTATTCTACTTATTATTATTATTATTATTTTTCTTTTTCATATTATTCTTCTTATTCTTCTTATTTTTCTAATTCAACTTAATCTTATTATTCTTTTAATCTTCATATTATTTTTTTTTATTTTTATTCTTCATCTTCTAATTTGTCTTTTTAATCTTATTCTTCCAATTCTTGTTATACTTTTTATTCATCTTAGTCATCTTATTCTCCAATTTTTTTCTTATCATTCTTATTAATCTTCTTATTCTTATTAATCTTCTTATTCTTTTAAGTATTATAATTCTTCTTATTTTTCTAATTCTTTTTATTATTCTTATTCTTTTTTTTAATTTTTTTATTATTCTTATTATTCTTATTATTCTTATTATTCTTATTATTCTTATTATTCTTATTATTCTTATTATTATTATTTTTGTTCTATTTTTTTTGTTATTACTCTTCTTATTCTTCTAATTGATTTTATTCTTCTTATTCTTTTTATTATTCTTATTCTTCTTATTCTTCTGATGTTTATATTTTTCTATGTCTTTTAATTTTTATTATTCTTTTAATTCTTCTTATTCTTTTAATTCTTCTTATTTTTATTATCCTTATTATTCAACTGATTCAACTAACTTTTCTTATTCTTCTTTACTTTGTATTCTTATTATTCTTCTTATTCTTTTCATTCTTCTTATTCTTCGTATTTTTCATTGTCTTTTTATTCTTCGTATTCTTCTTATTCTTTTTATTATTCTTATTATACTTATTCTTGTTATTCCTTTTATTCTTTTCATTCTCGTTATTCTTTTTTTCCTCTTTTCTTCTTTTTTTCTTTTTTTGTTATTTTTTTTAAACTTATTATTTTTATAATTCTTTTTTATTACTTTTATTTTTTTATTATTATTATTCTTATTCTTATTCTCATTCTTATTATTCTTCATATTATTCATATTCTTTTTTTTCTTCTTTATCTTCTTATTTGACTTATTCTTCTTTTTTTTCTAATTCATCTTTTTCTTTTTATTCTTCTTATACTTATTATTTTTTATTATTCTATTTTTGTTTATTCTTCTTTATCTTTTTATTATTATTCTTCTTCTTTTGATTCTTCTTTTTCTTCTTATTTATCTTATTTTTCATATTTTTTTTTCTTCTTACTCATTATATTCTTATTCTTTTTTATTCTACTTATTCATATTTTTATTATTATTTTATTATTTTTATTATTTTTATTATTTTTATTATTTTTTTTATTTTTATTATTTTTATTATTCTTGTA
>JAREIK010003520.1:1236478-1266478 GCA_029783825.1 Sapria himalayana | reverse complement strand
TCTTCTTATTCTTCTTATTCTTCTTATTCTTCTTATTCTACTTATTCTTGTTATTCTTCTAATTCTTCTAATTCTTTTCATTCTTCTTATTCTTCTTCTTATTCTTCTAATTCTTCTTATTATTTTTATTCTTTTTTTTATTCTTTATCTTTTTATTGTTTTTATTCCTCATATTTGTGTTTTTTTTATTCTTCTTATTCTTCTATTTCTTCTAATTCTTTTTATTATTCTTATTCTTCTTAAATTTCTTAATCTTTTAATTCTTTTTTTTTCTTCTTATTCTTCTTAATTTTCTTAACTTCTTATTTTTTTTCTTATTCTTATTATTATTATTATTATTATTCTTATTCTTCTTATTATTTTTTTTCTACTTATTCTTATTCTTCTTATTCTTTTTATTCTTATTATTATTATTATTATTATTCTTCTTCTTCTTCTTCTTCTGATTCTTCTTAATCTTATTCATCTACTTATTTTTTTATTCTTTTTATTCTTGTTATTCTATTTATTTTTCTTATTAGTCTTATTCTTTTTATTCTTCATTCTTCTTATTCTTAGTTTTCTTGTTATTCTTATTATTCTTATTATTCTTCTTATTCTTATTATTCTTTTTATTTTTCTTATTTTCTTATTCTTATTATTCTTATTATTCTTATTATTCTTCTTATTCTTATTTTTCTTATTATTCTACTTATTTTTGTTATTCTTTTATTTTTCTTATTCTTTTTATTCTTTTATTTTTCTTATTCTTCTTAATCTTCTTAATCTTCTTAATCTTCTTAATCTTCTTAATCTTCTTAATATTCTTAATCTTTTATTCTTCTTATTTTCTTAATCTTCTTAATCATCTTATTATTCTAAGTCTTCTAATTCTTATTATTATTTTTCTTCTTTTATTCTTCTTATTCTTCTTATTCTTTTCTTTCTTCTTATTCTTCTTATTATTAATATTTTTCTTTTTGTACTTATTCTTTTTATTCTTCTTAATTTTCTTAATCTTCTTAATCTTCTTATTCTTCTTATTATTTTTATTCTTCTTATTATTCTTATTCTTCGTATTCTTCTTATTCTTCTTATTCTACCTATTTTTTATTATTCTTCTTATTCTTCTTATTCTATATTTTCTTCTTTTTCTTATTTTCTTTTTATTCTTAATTTTTTTTTCTTCTTCTAATTCTTTTTATTCTACTAATTTTTTCTTATTCTTCTTATTCTTCTTATTATTCATATTCTTCTTATTTTTTCTTTTTCTTCTTATTCTTCTTGTTTTTCTTATTCTTCTTATTTTTTTTATTCTTCTTTTTATTCTTATTTTTATTCTTTTTTCTTATTCTTTTTTTATGTGTTATTCTTGTTATTCTTCTTATCCTTGTTCTTCTTCTTTTTCATATTATTCATGTTATTTTTCTTATTCTTCTTATTCTTTTTATTCTTTTTATTCTTCGTATTCTTCTTATTCTTCTTATTCTTCTTATTCTTCTTATTCTTCTTATTCTTTCTTTTCTTCTTATTCTTCTTATTCTTTTTTTTTAAGTTGTTTATTAATTATAACCCTCTCTTTTGGCAGAGGAATACCTTTTTTAAAAGCTAAAATCTATCCTTATCCCTCTTACACCCATACACTTTAAAGAAAAAAAAGAAACAAAGAACAAAGCCTAATTTGAATATGAGCATGTGTGCTTGCTTTGAGCTTATTTGTTTAAAGATCTTGAGTTATTTCTTTGTTTTCAATCTGAACATTATACCCGGTTATTTGCCCTCTTCCCTATTGTTAACTTTCCCTGAATCTTTGTTTCATAAACACCCTTCATGCTACACTTTTTCTGCATCAACCATTTTTTCCAGGCCTTTGAATCTTGTTCCCTCTAGGTCTGCACTTTATATGTTGTTCCAGAGCCTTGGCTTTCACTATATATGCTGCACTCTACACTTTATATGCTGTTTCAAGGACTAGGCTATCCCTTCATCGTGTGTGCTGTATTTTCTAAATCTAAATGACAGCATACCCTACTCTATGAACAGAATTCCTAATAAACTATTATCCTAAACTAAAAAATAACACATGACCTTTCAACATAATCTTATAAAATACTCCCATCACATAACATAAACATAAACACTTAAAATAGAGACAAATACAATGCTGCAATCAAACCACATTATAAACTCTGCCTCTTTGAATTCCTTGCGCTGCTAAGAAAACCAAGAAAAGAAAAAGAAAAACAAATACAAGTATACATTCTATTTCTTTCCTCCCTCCCAGATTCCTTTTTAAACAAACCTGAAACTGTAGGAACAGAAATTCCCCTACCGACTGCCTCCATTCCTTCTAACAGTTTAGGTTTTTCTTTAGCCTAATCTCCTTTTTTATCTCTCTCTACTATTCTTCTTATTCTTCTTGTTCTTATTATTCTTCTTTTTTTAAAATGTTAGTTTTATTATTATAACCCTCTCTTTTAGCCGAGCATTTCCATTTTTTACAAACTATATACTACCCTTCTCCATCTTACACCCCTTTTTAAAATTGCAAAAATCAATTAACATAATCTATAGTGGATTCTTTACTATGCGACACTTTATATTTGCCAGTGCATTATGTTGTTATATAGTGCTGACCCTTCTGCATCTATTTCCATTATCTACTTCTGCTCTCCTTTTGAATTTAAATCTACTGCCTTTTCCTATATTGGTTTATGCCCAATTCAGCTTCTTCCTATCTTCAAGTTCTCTCTGGATCCTTGACTTTTGGACTCCTCTTCCTTCAATAGCTTATGCACATACATACACTTGGCAAAAACACACACTAACACATACAGGCACAGACAAATACATACAGACCCTTGACAGACAAACCACTCAAACTTAACAGACTCTAGCTCTCTCACTTCACAAAATAAAATTTCTCTCTCTTTATGGATATCTGAGCTTTCCTTGCTTTTACCCGTAAGCCTCTTCTATATCCTCCTTTCTCTGACTACTTTAAAATTTCTAATTCAGCAAAAACTTACTATATATTTATGCTCTATTCTTACCCTTGTACCTTTCCTCTTCCCTTAACACAATTGTAAACTTAATCACACAATAATTACATGCAGACAATAGACACAAAACAAACATTATTTTCTGCCCTTATCCTTAAAAACTGCTACCTATGTTCAAAAACCCCCATTTTTTGAAAAGCTGCTGCCTTCTCTTCTCTCTTCTACTCTTCTCCCTTAACCCCTATAAACACCTCTCTACAAAACTTAACAAACCATATCATATACATTTACTAGAATCATACCCATAACCCTTTTCCTCACCCTTAATACATCTAATCAGGGGCAGAATCTTATTCCTGTTTCTGTCCCCACTCCGATCCCTGCACATAAAACTGCACAAAATAGAATTCACAATAGTATTATGGACTTCCTATATTAATTTGCACAACATTAATTCATAAAACATAATTCACAATAGTTCAGGTCCACCGGAGGCCTTCCACTCGAACGTACCCTATAGCTGCATAACCTCAAACACCGAGAAAAAGCAACCAAAACTACAAAAAACCTCTACAATCTGTATCAGTCAACGATACCCAAAAGTTCCCCTTACCCTTATCTCAGAACAATCCTCTATACACAAAGAGTGGCCTATGGGTTCCTCCTCCTATTCCTACCCTCATAAACTCGCTTATTATCACCTCTTCTAAGCAGGGCCTCCATTTACTCTCTTTTCCTCCCTCTTTCAACTTGCAGGTATGGGGTTCCCACCCTATCCAATATAGCTAATCCTTTTAGTCTATCTTGCATATTATCTCTCTCGAACTTGTTTATCGCTTTAAGTAATCCTAACATGGCTAGAGTATCAGCGAGAGCATTTTCCTTCATGTATATGTGTGATATGCCCGCATATAGTTCTTCCATTATGTTTATTATAATTTCAATCTCCTCTTCATACCACATAGCTCCATTCTTCTTGTGGCTGGATCCACTATTAAGGTGGAATCTAATTGAATTTGCAAGTTTTTTAATCCTGTCTCCTTACAAATCAGTAACCCTCTTTTCAGTGCACAGAATTCTGAGTGCAGGGCTGATGAGGCATTGCAAGTCATAGTGAAAGCTTTTAGAGTTCTACCTTATGAATCCCTTATTACTCCTCCCTCTCTTGCAACCCCCATGTCCCTATTAAAACTTTCGTCCGTATTTAGAGCTAACTTTTCTATTGAAGGCTTATTCCATCTTATAATCTTAATGCCTTGTAATTTCTTACTATATATAGAATGACTCCATGTGTTTTTAATGGCTCGTTCCACTTCTAGATTTTATACTCTAATGGGCTTTATGGCCGAGATATTCACAATTTCTCTCCTAATATCTTTTTAAATATCTAATACATTCATTTGTATTCCATCGAATCTACTCCTATTTCTGGTTTTCTATAAACACTAGATGGTAACATGTGGTAGATTTTAGATAAGCCATTTATGAGCTTTTCTTTTGAAGTATGCTTTCCCCCATCTTTTTACTCTATCCACTAAACCAACCTATTTGACACTAATTTGCATGGATTTTTCTAACTCCTTCCATACTACTACGGCAATTTTCCCTGTAGAAAATAAATGATCTATAGTTTCAACTAGCACCAAACAGTATTCATAGATAAGAAGGATATGATGGATAAGAAGGATATGATGGATAAGAAGGATATTATGGATAAGAAGGATATGATGGATAAGAAGGATATGATGGATAAGAAGAATATGATGGATAAAAAGTATATGTGGATAAGAAAGATAAGATGGATAAAAAAGATAAGAAAGATAAGAAGGATAAGAATGATAAGAAGGATAAAAAGAATAAAAGATTAAGAAGAATAAGAAGAATAAAAAGAATAAGAAGAATAAGAAGAATAAAATGTATTTGAATAATATGTAGAATAAAATAAATAAGAAACATAAGAATAATAAGAATAATAAGAATAATATGAATAATAAAAATAATAAAAATAATAAAAAGTATATGAATAATAAGATGCATAAGAAGAATAAGAAGAATAAAAAGAAAAAGAAAAATCAAGAGAATAAGAAGAATAAGAAAAATAATAAGAATAAGAAGAATAAGAAAAATAATAAGAATAAGAAGGATAAGAAGGATAAGAAGGATAAAAAGGATATGATGGATAAAAAGGATAAAAAGCATAAGAAGTATAAGAAGGATAATAAGGATAAGAAAGATAAGAAAGAATAGAAGGATAAGAAGAATAAGATAGATAAGAAGGATAAGAATAATAATAATAAAATGAATAAGAAGAAAAAGATGAAAAAGAAAAATAAGAAAAATAAAAAAAAATAAGTAGAATAAGAAGAATAAGAAGGATAATAAGAATAAGAAGAATAAGATGAATAAGAATAATAAGAATAATAAAATCAATAAAAAAAATAAAAAGAAAAAGACAAATAAGAATAATAAGAATAATAAAATCAATAAAAAGAATAAGAAGAATAAGAAGAATAATAAGAATAAGAAGAATAAGAAGATAAAGAAGAATAAGAAGAATAAGAAAAATAATAAGTATAAGAAGAATAATAAACATAAGTAGAATAAGAAGAATAATAAGAAAAAGTAGAAAAAGAAGAATAATAAGAATAATAAGAATAAGAAGAATAAAATGATAAAAAAATAAGAAGAATAAGAATAATAAGAAAATAAGAAGAATAAAATAATAATAAGAATAAGAACAATAAAAAGAATAATAAGAATTAGAAGAATAAGAATAATAAAAAGAATAAGAAGATTATCAATAATGAAAAGAATAAAAACAAAAAGTAGAATTAGAAGAATAAGAAGGATAATAAAGATAAGAAGGATAAGAATGGATAATAATTTCCGAATTTACTTCTCTCTCAATTCTAGAAAGAGAAAGTGCTATTTCTAGAGAGAGAAACCCACCATTTTTGTGTGAAAAAGCTTGATTTGAAGCCTAAAATGGATGAAATTAGCTCTCTTTTCTCGAAAAAATCTCTCTACAATATTCATGGAGCCTGTGCTTGTTTTTCCACCATTTGATGCAAAAAATGAATCCCCCATAGTGATATTTTTGAAGGAAGATATGTTGAAGCTTACTCCCCCATTCGAACTCACTCATGGTGGGAAATTTTTCCATGGAAAACCATAATTCACTATACTACATGAATACATTGCCTCATTAAAATTATGGCAGCAAGTAAAAATCATGAACTATGACAGTAAGCACATGATATTACAGTTCAAGGGGGAATATGACTTCCTAAGGCTCTGGTTAAGAGCTTCATGGAGTGTTGCCGGCTACCCTATGCTCATTTTCAAGTGGACACCAGACTTATAAACATGCTCTTCATTACATGTTTCGAGGAATCATTACATGCCCTAGTATGGTTTACATTACCGAAGCTCCCACTTCATCTCTATAATAAACATGCTCTTCATGCTATAACAATATGTTTGGGCAAACCATGGCTGCTCGATGAAGCCATAGCAAGTATGACAAGCCCAGGTACACCTAGAGTTTGCATTGAAATTGACCTCAAAACTATCCCCCAACAAAGAGTGTGGGTGGGTAGTGACCTCACCAATGGATTATGGCAGAAGTTTATTCTAGAATTCATACCGTATTACTACCTAAACTACCATAAAATGGAACATGAAAAGATAGATTGTATGGAGGGAATAAAATGGACAAGGAAGATAAAGCTAATACATTTAATAAGGAGAAAAAGAGAGGCAGAATATGGGTTAAGAGGGGGGTTTAGAGAAGGGGAAACAAGAGGTGAAAAGATAAAAGAGGAGGCTGATAAGAGAGCAGAGGATTTAGAGGGGGGGGGGGGATAAGTAGAAAAGAATGGAAGGGAAGCAAGGGCATGGAGAGGGATAATGGGGAACAGTTAGAGAAGTTTAGGAATGGAGAGAAAAGGGAGCCGCACTAGAAGAATTTCGAGAGAGAATTGAAGGGGAGGAGTCTAGGGAAGAGAAGGACATAGGGAAAAGAAAGATGAAGGAGATTAAAAAATGGTTAGAGGAGGGGGAAATAGGGGTAGAAATGCTAGAGGGAGAGGGGAAGAGAAGAGATATAAGGGTTAAAAGAAGAAAAAGGGTAGGGATAAAAGAGATGAATGCAGAAAAAAAATTAGAGCTGTTTAATAGGGCCAAGAATAACCTTTTATCAGAAGATGGGTTGGAGGCTAAAAGCTAGCCATTTACTAGCATGAAAAAGGAGGAGAATATGCTAGACATGTATGCAATACATTATGATCTAGCCACAAATGAACAGACTTCCAGGCTAATACCACAAAGCAGAGAAAATGCGCTGAAAGAAATAAGGAGGCTAGAAAAAACCTAGAAAAAATGAGCTTTGCAAAAAAAGTAGATCAAGCTCTACTGAGTTCAAGCTCTACTGAGTTCAAGCAAACCTCTAAGATATAGGAAAAAATATTTAGAAATGAAATATGACTCTAAATGCACTACGAGGGCTCAAGCGAGAGACACGTAGATATGGTTAATAGACTTTATTGGAATATAAGAGGGGTATCGAACACCCCCACAATAAATAGAATTAAAAATCTTATTAAAATATATAAGCTAAAAATTATTATTCTAGCTGAACCAATGATAAAAAAATGAAACTTAAGATTAGAAAAATAATTAATTCATCAAGATTGGAGAAACATAAATAGCTGAGTGGAATAAAACTTAAGATTATCTTAAGTTTCCCTTGCTAGTGGATGAATAGTCTTGAAAACTATTCATCAAGATTAGAAAAAGTTGTAATGGAAAGATTATGAAAGAAAGATAATTCATTTTTTATAAAAAGAAAACAAATCTCATTAATGACTACGTGTTGAGAAATTTAAATCTAATTTGATGGTGGATCAAGACATCTATAAAATTTATGCAAAAAATTATATCCTAAGAAAGAACAAGGTACAACCTTTTTTGAAGATTTGTGCATGTTATAGGTTTTTAAATAAATAAAGAAGAGTATACTAAAAACACATATGATATAGTAACTTGGATGGTAACCAAATAATTTAAAATATTGAAATTATTACCAATAGAAAATAGATGTAGTCTGTTAATAAGATAAGACATAAGTAGCAATTAAGAAGGTATCAACTAGATTTTAAAGGGACATTAGCATGGAAAACAAGGGTAAACTTATTTCTACAATATGTCAATATTTTATCTCAGCTAATCACTTAATCCATTTTGTTCATGGGTATGTAAATATGATATTTATTTTATCCCATATTGAAGCAAATGATTTGAAAAATTACTTGAAGAAAACTCATATCCTCCATCATATTACAAAGTTTTTATCAAAAAGTTTTTCACAAACATTTGAAAATTTAGAAAACATGTGTAAAAATTAGATTTGTAGCTTAAAGGATATACACATATGTATTGGATAAAATCATCAATAAAAATAACAGTGTATGAAAATTTATGTCTGGAAATAAGAAGTATTGTGCCAAATATATCACCGACTTTTTTCAAGATGAAAACTTATAGTACTTTTTGATTTATTAAATAAACCTTTGTGATAGCTTCCAAGTTGATAATTAGTGCAAGGAATATCCTTATCTATCCAATTGGAAATAGTAATAACCTTTTTATTCTCTAAATTCTTTAAAAAGACATAATTAGGATGCACTAAATGAGCATACCAAATTTTTGAGTATAATACTTGAGATTTTGTAATAATATAAGTTTCACTTTTTTCATGTTAAAGGATAAAAAGAATTCTTATTTATGATAATTTGTCATTTTCTACTATATGGAATCCTTGATAACAAAAATAGAAAAAGTTTAATTCAAATAACAAACAATGTCATGAATAAGTTGACTAACATATAATAAATTATTTTTTATCTCAAGAACTACTAAAACATCTTTAAAATTTAATTTATCATGATGATTGTTAAGAGATAGATTACCAGTATAGTAAGTAATTAGTAATGCTTCTCTATCTCCAACAAGAATGCGATCATTACCAAAATATGGTTTCGAAGTTTTTAATTTAATTCACATTTGAGGATACTCAGCTTTGTGAACAGCTGAAATTTTAACTCATAATTTTTCAACTGAATCCATCTAGGTGAAGATGGCATGCTCAAGGATGTCAATTTTAAATTATCATTACTTATATTACCTAGAACTTTTTGAGTTATGTGGAAATAAGTGTAAATTAAAATTTGTAATAATTTTTCCTATCCTCCTTCTATTTTTTTACAAATCATACTTTTAGCATATTTAATGCTCCTAGTAGATTGAATAATCTAATCTCATATAATAATAATACCTTTCCAAAATGAAATATCATCTCGAGAGGAGATATTCGAAATATCATATGAGACAAGATGGTAATGATGGATCCAATGGATCTATAATGAATCCTATTTATTATTGATACACAATAGTTTCTTAATGAAAAAAAATATAATTCTTTAGGTTGATCAAAAGAAGACCCAAACCACTATGAGAAATAGGTTTACAAACCATGCTCCATGAGATCTTGTGCCCTATATATATCTCCCTATTGTTGGGGAGCCCTATAAAAATCTTCTACACAAGTTATCAATGGAAATGACAATAGCCTGAGGGATGAGGAAGAGTAAAAACTAGTATCCTCAATTCCTTGGATGATAAAATCCAACAACTCTATCCTCTTTGTGATAGACAATAGTTTTTTAGCCCATAGTTATATTATAGAAGAGATCTCATGGACTAGAGAAGAATTGTGAAGTGATCAATCTACTTGATGATTATGAAACTCCCATAAATATAAAAGGAAGTTTGATGTGTGAGAAATTAGAATTATTAATGATCAATTAGTGGTGCTCAAGTTTTATCCCTCCAAATAAGATGTTCAATTTGGAAGGATTACTTTGCAGTCCTGATGCTTCATAAAATAATTGGACGCTATCTAATAAGGAATGAATAGAAGATCATTCTCTTTTTGAAAAAAAAAAGATAAAGATCATCTACATACATAAGATGAGAAATTTATTGTTTAGTATGTCATGGATGGAAGAAAAATATAGTATCTAGTGGTATAATTAATTAGTTTTGATAGGTATTCCATAGCAATAATAAAGATGTGGGGAGATGGTGGATCATCATATGTCAAACCATTTCTTTTCTAAAAAATATCCATGCATATGCCCATTTATCATTATGGAATAGCTGGTGGTTGAAATACATATATAAAAAATATTGATGATCTTGTTTGGGAAGCATAGTGCATGCAACATCTCAGTTATTAATATCCAATTTACCATGTCAAAGATCTTTTGCAGGTCTATCTTGATAAAACACCTAGGAGATATACCCTTCCTTGTATATCTCATAATTAGATGTTGAGCAAGAAGAAAATTATTCATTATTAACCTTTCTTAGTATACCAAAGTCTGGTCAATAAAATCATTAACTATAGACTTGATTTATGAAATTATTATTTTAAATATGATCTTGTTAATGACATTACAACAAGAAATCAATCCATAATCTTTAATAGTAGATGCATGAAAAGATTTAAGAATTAAAACAATACATGCATGATTGATATGTTCCAAGATTTTTCCATTAATAATAATTGTTTATCATGCATTAGTAACATCTTGTCTAATATAATTCCTTTAGTGTTTACAAAATTTCAAGGAAATCCCATCAGACCCTTGGGATTTTAAATCCTCAGTATTAAAAAGGATAATTTCTATTTTTTCATAGAAAAAGGATAAAGAAAATTTCATATATGTTCAAGGGTCAAGATCATTCCAAACTTGACTACGTCCACCTAGATAAGAGGAGGATTGTATGTAGTCCCAAAAATATTTTGAATATTATTTATGAATGTTAATGTCACTCCTCCCAAAGAGCTAGTAGGGTCCCCATTTCCATCGATGATTAGAGGTGGCAAACGGGCCGGGCTGGGCCGGGCCGGCATGTTTTTTTTTGAGCACGAGCGTGCCTTCGTGTCTGGCTCGGCACGGTTTAAAAAAGTCTGGCCCAGCACGGCCCGCAGGCACGTCAGGTCGTGCCGGCCCGCTCAGGTCTGGCCTGACCGTATGGTTCGGGCCTCGTGGGACCGCGGATCGGGTCCAATCAGACCCGACCCGTGGTCTTTTTTGCAGGAGGGGCGATTGCGGAGTCGGGCTTGGGGGACACCCGACATAGGACAAACTCGTGCCGGTGTGCCGTGCCACGTTCGTGCCGGGTCAGGCACGGCACGACACGAGCCAGGCAAGGCACGGCTCGTACCTAACTCGAGCACGGCATTTTCCAATGACGGGCAGGCCCAGGCACGGCCGAACCGTGCCGTGCCTCGTGCCGGGCTGGGCCGGCACCAGCCCGGTCGACACCTATATCGATGATAGAAACAATATAATTATTTAACAACCTTGAGTTAATCATGACATGAAATGTAATGCCCAAAAAATTGATTTGGGCAAATAAATAAGATAAATGTTGGGTTAAGCCAAACTTGGGGTTTTCTAAGAAATTAAAAAATGATTAAATGATAATTGATAAATATTAAATAATATATGATTATATGGATAAATGTCAAGTGCAAATGAATATGTAAATATATATTCGCGTATTATATGTTAAATAATAAATTGACCAAACCCGAAAAATTAACTAATAGAAAAGGGAAAAATATAAATTTGGTAAATAAGGACCTAAGGGTCATATATGAATATATTTATATGCCTAAGTATGATTATGAGAAACTTGAAATGCAAATAAAATAAATTGTGGGCTATATAATATTCATATATTCTCATAATATATGAATATATTATGAGAAACTTGTTATATCTAGACTTAAATAAGATATAGAATATATATGTCTAAAAAGTAAAATTAACTCATATTAAACAGACCAACCTATCACTTAACTCTAACTTATTTGAATTAAAAAGTTATCAATTTTAGATACTTCATAATCATAATTTCATTAAAAAAATACTTATTTTCTTAATATTTAAATAGATTTTTTAATTAATCATAAATTTTACTTTTTTATTCTTATATCTAATTAATTCCTAGTCTAAATGTAATAAGTTTTTATAGTTATACATATAGTAAGATACAATTATTTATCATTATATGTTATTATACATATAGTATATATAGTTATAAATAGTTATATATATAATTAAACATATAGTTATATATAGATATATTCATATAAGTAATTATATTTAGTTGTACATAAATATATACAAAGTTATAAACAAATATATAGATTTACATATATGTATACATAATTACAAATATAATTTATATATAATTATATAGAATTTTATATGGTTATACAAATATTTATATATAAGTTTACACATATAGTTTAGTATAAAATATAACAGATGATGAGTTTTAGATTACAATAAACCTTGCAAATTATTGATTTAATGCAAACCATGCTAAATTCTACTTCACTGAAAACTCTATCTCATGATTTTGCAAGCCTTAATTTCATAAATATATATAATACTATAATATATATGTACATATATACTGATATATATTTACATATCCAAATATAGTAGTATATATGTATTCACTAGTATATATGTATATGTACATATATACTTGTATATATGTACATATATACTCAGTAAATGTATATATACACTATAGTGTATATGTACATATATACACTATAGTATATATGTACATGTATATACATTTACACTGTAGTGTATATGTACAAATATGTACATATATACTGGTAAATACTTATACATATATACCAGTATAGATGTATATATACATACAATATATGTACATATACACAACAGTGTGCATGTACATATATACTCAATCAAGTTCCACGTGTAAAATCACTTGGCTACTCAATGAATGTTTTCATGTAGATAACAAGTGAATAAGCAAAGCACAAACTGGATGATAAGCAATATAAAATAGAAAAGCATAATAGTCTATTGAAGTTCATAATTTAGCCATGAAAGAAAGAAACATAATAGTGAACCTAATATGATTACAAGTTTTAAATTTTATGAATATTTTTTCCGCATTCATTAGTTTAATAAGGAAAAAGAAGGCAGTATGTGATGGCTATCATCCAAATCATACATGATTTTAGATGCTAGTTTGCATTGATCCATAGCTCTAATGCCTCATTTTAAGTAGCAGCAAACTCATGAGATTTGTATGATTTCATTACCAACTCATGTAGCTTTCCCCGAGTGTACCCAATGAACTGAGGGTGTAAATTGTTAAATAAATTGGAGCTTATATTATTCTCATTATTATAGGAACATTGTGATATGATTACAAGTTTCAAATTTTATGAATATTTTATCAGCATTCATTAGTTTTATAAGGAAAAAAAAAGTAACACATGATAACTATCATCCAAATCATACCTGATTTCTGTGGTTGTTTTGCATTGATCCATAGCTCCATGTAATAATAAGTAGTTATACATAAATGTATACAAAATTATAAACAAATATATAGATTTACATATATGTATAAATAGTTAAAAATATAGTTAGATTTAATTATATATAGTTTTAATTGGTTTTACAAATATTTATATATAGTTATACACATATCTTTGAACATAATGTTGTATGTTGTTATGCATGTAATTATAAATATAGTTACATGTGGTTATACATATAGTTACACATATAGTTATACTTATATTTATACAAGTAGGTATTTATATTTATTCATATAATTTTATATATTTATACATATA
Organism: Sapria himalayana; assembly: GCA_029783825.1. Lineage (NCBI taxonomy): Eukaryota > Viridiplantae > Streptophyta > Magnoliopsida > Malpighiales > Rafflesiaceae > Sapria > Sapria himalayana. Next base: position 1,252,729 of record JAREIK010003520.1, on the reverse strand, counting down.
GATATGTATAGGTATAGATATTAAAATACATTTTAATATACTAATATATACAAATGTATTATATATATATGTTGTTAATTATATTTTTAAATATAATAATGTATAATATTTTATAGTTATACATATAGTCAAAGATAATTATTTATAGTTATATGTTATTATACATATAGTATATATAGATATAAAGATTTTTATATAGTTAAACATATAGTTATATATAGATATATACATACAAATAGTTATACCTAATTATATAAAGTTGTAAATAAATATATAGATTTACATATATGTATACATAGTTACAAATATAGTTATATTTAATTATATAGAGTGTTATATAGTTATACAAATATTTATATATAGTTATACAAATATTGGTATATAGTTATACACATATAGTTAAACATAATGTTGTATGTTATTATACATGTTATTATAAATATAGTTAAATATGGTTATACATATAGGTACACATATAATTATACTTATATTTATACATGTAGGTATATATATATTTTTTATGTAATTTTTATATGTATACATATAGTTATCTATAGGTATATATATGGTAAAATACATTTTTATATACTAATATATAAAAATGTATATTATATATATGTTGTTAATTATATTTTTAAATATAATAATGTATAATATTTTATAGTTATACATATAGTCAAAGATAATTATTTATAGTTATATGTTCTTATACCTATGGGATCCAATGGCAAAAAGATACAAAACAGAAAACAAACAAGTTCAGCATACAACAGATTAAACAAAGTAAATGTGGTCTTGTATTTCAGGCATTCAATATATAAATATAAATACAATTTGAATCCCCTAGAAATAGATGATGTCATCCACATAATAGATTAAAACTCAAGCAAAATAGGCAAAGATTAGGTCTACATCTAGATATGTCAACAAAGTTTGTCTCATCATACTAAAATTATTTATGACTTGCTGGCAATGTAATTGGAAAGCCAATCAAGACTATCATAGAGGCCCTCGCTAGAGGTAGCACATGTGCTCTGAATCTGCCAATGGCCTTGGCAAAGAGAAATTCCTAGTTTGTTAGTAATTTCAGCTCCATTCAACGCATTGGAAAGATCTTGCTTATTGGCAAACACCAACAAAACTACATCTCGAAGCTTTTCCTCGTTTAGCATCTTATGCAACTCATCTCTGGCTTCAACAACTCGATCTCTGTGATTTATGTCCATCACAATTATGAGACTTTGGGTATTTTGGAAGTAATCTCTCCAGAAAGGGTAAATCTTGATTTGATTCCCAACATCCCACACAGTGAAATTGATATTTTTGTATCCAACAGTCTCTACATTGACGATAATAGTAGGAATTGTGGTGACAATTTCACCAAGTTTCAACTTATACAGAATGGTTGGCTTACCACCAGCATCAAGACCTAGCATCAAAATCCTCATCTCCTTGTTGGTAAACATCATGCTGAATAGCTTTGTGAATGTAAACCCAATTTCTTCCACTAAATCTCAATCCATTTGTTGTGTGGCAGTAAAGAGTTCTGATAAGAGAAACAAACAAAATCAATAGACCTCAAGAGATGGTCACCAAAGAGGGAGGTCAACCTCTATAAGTTCTTATACCTTTAGTATATATAATTAAAAAAAGAGTAATATTTAGTTAAACATATAATTATATATAGATATATTCATAAGTAGTTATAAGTAGCTATACATAAATATATACAAAGTTATGAATAAATATATAGATTTAATTATATGAATTCATATATGTATTCATAGATACAAATATAGTTTTATTTAATTATATAGAGTGTTACATAGTTATACAAATATTTATATATAGTTATACACATATAGGTATAAATATGTATGTAGTTAAAGATATAGTTTTATATAACATTTTTAGAGTTATCCATATATTAAAATACAATTATATATAGTTATATATTATTATAAATATGATATATTTTCTTAAAAATATAGTTATATAGAATTACTCATATAGTTATAAAATATGACATAGTTAAAAAATAGTTATATATAGTTATTAATATAGTGATAAAAATAGTTTACATAATTACGAATATAGTTAGATATAATTATGATGAGTTTTATATAATTATACAACTATTTATAAATAGTTATCATATACTATGATAACAACACACTCTCAATTGCCCAATTGAATTACACCACAATAGAGAAAGAACTTGTATCAATAATCTTTTCTTTTGGCAAGTTAATATCATATTTAGTGGGAACCAACGTCATAATATATACTTAATATTCTATAATTAAATATCTCATAGAAATGAAAGATGTCAGGCTTAGATTGATTTGATGGCTTTTTTTATTACAATAGTTTGAACTAGAGATATTAGGTAAGAAATTACATATAATCAAAATTGAAAATAGTTTATCATGACTAGAAAAAGAAGATTGAAAAGTTGCTAAAGAAGATATTAGATAGATTTTTTTATTTAAACAAATTATAGTATTTAATGAAAATATAACTCCATGGTATGTAGTATTGAATGAACATTATCATTGCAAGTAGTACTTTAATCAAATTTTGAGGTAAAGTATTATAGATGGGAGATTAATAGTATCTTGCAATAATGTCACTTTTTGCGTTTACTCTCACGAATTTGTGAAACATGTTAATATTTATGTGCTCAAGTATTTTTCTTCTCAAAATTAATGTTGATATTTATATATATATGCATAAATATATTTGTGCATATACACTGCCCTGCACACACACACATTTATACATCCATATACATTAATATACATTATATATATGCATACACGCCCCTGTACTATTGTTTATATTCACACATGTATCTATATTTTCAAAGTAGTGTGTATATACTTGTATGCATGCAATACTATTGTACACCCACACAAACACACACATATACCTATATACATGAAACTATTATATATATATATGTGTATGTTTGTGTGTGTGTGTGTGTGTGTGTGTGCGTGCGTGTGTGCGTGTGTGTGTAAATGTATTTAAAATTTTTTGATTTTGAAAATTTTATTAAAAAAAAATATTATATATTGTGCACAATTTATAAAATATTGTAAATTCTTTATATTTAAAACAAATATATGTGTGTGTGTGTGCATGTGCGTGTGTGTGTGTATGAAGCATATTAATGCATAAAATGAAATTATGAATTAAATCTATGAGCTTCTATTTTATTCAAATAGTTGTCTTTTTAATATTTATATTAAAATAACTATCATTATACTCATATAAAAAAATAAAGTTGGCATATTTGTAAATTATTTTATTTTTACAATTTTATTAATAATGAAATTATAGTTCATAAATAGATAATATTGTTTTTGTTTTTCTATATAATTTTTTTATTAAAATATTAATGTCTATGATAAATTTGTACCTACTATTTATTGTTATTAATAAATTTTTAGAAACTTTAATATTCAAACAAATATAATATAGTGCTTAAAAATACATCCCTTTAATATATTGTAAAAAATCAATTATCTTTTAATTATGTTCAAATAAAATAGATTACCATATAAATATATGAGTATATTTTTCTACATGTAATTATTTTTTTTATTCAAAATCTATAAATAACCATATAAATATATGAATTTGTTTTTTGAAAAAATTATTTTAAATTTTTTTTTTTCGAATTGAATACATGACAATGTTTTTTTTGTAATTAATTTATACATTTCAACATTGATTATTTATAATAAAAATAACATATTGCATATTATGATGTGAAAATTTTATTTTGTAAAAAAATTTTATTATTTGTTTTAAAATTTACAACATTAATTTTAACAAATGAAAATTTTATAAGAAATCAATTTTAGTTAAATGATATTAAGTGAAACAAAAATACAAACTCAAAACATATTAAATCATAATGAGTTATACAAACATATAAAAATACAATAAAAATACATTTATGGTTGAAAAAATTAAATTTAAGTTCCTAAAATATATGGGAAAATGATAAAGTTTTTTACAATATTCAAAAAAAAACATGTATGAATGAGAAGAATGATATGAATGGATATTAAGTTTTTGAAGCATGTAGTTATACATGTTATAGATGTAGTTATATATAGTTTTTCATGTAATTATATATATTTAGATGTATAGCTATGTATAGGTATAGATGTAGATAAATACATTTATATATAGTAATATGTTGATATACATATTGTTAAATACATTTATATATTGTTATATATAAATGTATAAATCTTTATACATTTAAGTTCCTCAAATCAATAACTGTATTTAAACATAACTATACATCAATATGCATGTGTGCTATAATTCAAATTTCTTATATAAGTGTATTTAACTATATCTATCACTATAAAAATAGTATACATAAACATAAATATATATAAATATAACAACATATAATTAATACACACACACAATCATATATATATATATATGTCATATGAGCTGGATATCTTATATATTTTAATCTAGTATGAATCATATTGTTAGTCAATGCTAGGGTATTTATAAGAGAGCCTATGCGGCATTTAATTAAACATAGTAATTTAAAGTATAGTCAAATATATACATGTAATTAAATGTCTTGTAAATTAGTATCAGTATACATAAAACCCATTACATTTTTATTTGAACTAATTGAAAACTGGTCAATAAATGTTTACAAATATTAATGTGACTATACTTTAAATTTACAGGTATTAAATACAAGCTTACATTTTTATAAGAGTGTGTGTTTTTCCCTATACATAAAGCCATGTATAAAATATAGTTTACAGATATTAATTTAATTATACTTATTGGGTAGGCACGGCATTATGGAATAATAGATGTTTTCATAAAGCAAATTTATTAAACGTGTATTTCTTAATGATGCCTTACAAATTTTAAATATACATTATTAAAAGCTTATCATCAAGTCAGAATAACTTTATTTGTATAAAATATGTATATAATGTTATTTGTATAATACTAATTATATTTGAAATACATGACATGTATATTGAATGTATCATATATAGAATTATGATAGATATATATATATATATATATATGTATGTATATTAAATATATGTTTTATATTTATATATAGTTATGTTAATGTAAATGATTTTTATAGTTATAGTTATAGTAAAATACACTTATATAAAAAATTTAAATTATATCACACATGCATATCTATGTTTATGTATATTGTTTATATATAGCTATGTACATTGATGTAGATATCAAGTCGGCATACCCATTCTACACCATCAACATCCACACAATGAGAACACATTATATTACGAATGAATGAAGTATGTATACGAATAATTTTATATAAGCAATCCAAGCATAATGTGGTGATTAAAGAATAAGAATTTTGGGAAAAAATAACAGAATCAAAATTCACACTTTTGCACTAAGATAATTGATGAAGAATTAGGGTAGGAAACGTACCTCTAATCAATAATAAATTCTCTCTTACTCTTCGATTAGTGTTAAATGAATCGGTGTCGAGGGAAAGAGGTGGATTGCGGGGGACTTTGGTGATGTCTTTAGTGTCCCGACAACAAATGTTTACCCAAAATAAAATTGCTAAAATTACCAAAATTATTAAAATTACCAAAATTATTAAAATTACCAAAATTATTAAAATTATCAAAATGTTTTTCATTATAAAAAAATAAAAAAAAACAAAAAAAATATAAAATACAAAAAGACTCATTTTGTTTATTTATTATCAAAATATCTCCAACAATATTCATGTGCGTGTCGCAGGGTACACATGAAAAACAAACACCTTACAAATTTTTATTATAAAATTTATTAAACACTAAATATATAAATAATTTCAAAAAAAGAATGTTTACCCTTAAAACAAAAAAAAATCAAATGGCTAAAAAATTTACAAACTTCATATAATTAAACATACATAAAAATATAGTTTGTTTTATAGCCACCCTCCTAAGAGTTATTAAATACTCTTTATTTTAAAAAATATATATATATATTTTATGGTTATAAATTTTTAAGAAATCATATTAATTTTTATGAAGATAATATAAAATAATTTTAAAGGCATAAAATTTCATATTATTTGATATCATTTTTAAATTTTAAAATTATAAAAATTACTTAAAGGTAGAAGATAATTAAAAAAAGTTATATTTATTATTTTAATAAAAACTAAATATTAAAAGCTAATAGTAAAATTATTACTCAATTATTTAATTATTATAAATTTTAGTAGGGGTAAACATCTATGTATTTATTTTTAAATATCAATTTATTTCCTTTTAAATTTACTAAAAAAATTTAAATTTTTATTATAATACAAGATTTTCAAATCTTGTAAAAATTATTTTTTTAAAAGTTCCTATAAAATTTTTTTTATACTTATAACAATATTAATATTTACTATTTTATTCGGCAATTCAAATATTTTTGTAAATAGTTTCTATTTAATCATACAAAATATTATTTAACATTTATATTAGTAGAAATTTTAATGTATGTTCATTTATTTTTTAAAATATCTTAAAAAATTATTATAATTATAGAATTAATTATTTAATTTTACTTTAATACATATTTTAAGTTTCTTAATTAAAAATTTTAAAAAATAATTGTATAATTTTTAAAAAAATTAATACATCATTAAAATAGTTATTTTAGTCCATATTAATAAATTTTTTTTTTTTATTTTTTTTTAAATTATTTATTTTAATATCCTTTTTTTATAATTTTATGGGGAGAATATTTCTTTCAAATATCGCTCATCTACAGACTATTAACATATATTTGATAAACAAAATTAAATAAAATATTAAAACTTATAATAAATTAAAATAATTAAATAATTAAAGATTGGCTAGAAAAATATCAATGGTAAATCCGTCGCTATATTTGGGATTTAATTAGCGAGGAAAGTTCATTCACTAAATCAATCACTATATTCTAGATTTAATTAGATAGGAAAGTTTCGTCGCTTAATCCGTCGATATATTCCTGATTTAATTTGCTAGAGAAATTTCATCGCTAAAATCCATCGCTATATTCAGAAAATAATTGGCTAGGGATGTTCTATCGCTAAAATCTGTAACTATATTTAGTATATAATTAGCAAGGGAAATTCTGTCGCTAAATCTACAACTATATTTTGGGATGTAATTAGCTAGGAAAATTCCGTTGCTAAAATCCATCGCTATGGTATGGATGTAATTATTTAGGGAATTTCATCGCAAAAATCTATCGTTATGTTCATGATGTAATTATCTAGGGAAATTTAGTCGCTAAATCCATCACTAAATTCTAGATTTTATTAACTAGGTAAATTTCGTCGCTAAAGATGTCACTATATTCACATTTTATTAGCTAGGAAAATTCCATCGCTAATCCATTGCTAAATTCTCTCACTTTCTTTGAGCAGAATTTATGAAAATATTCCGTCACTAATCCGTTGCTATATTCCGTGCTTTTCTTAAGCAGAATTTACGAAAATATTTTGTCGCTAATTCATTTCTAATCCATTGCTAAACTCCCCAACTTTTTATGAGTAGAGTTTACAAAAATATTCTGTCACTAATTTTTCACTAATACATTGCTAAATTTCCCTACTTTTCATAAGTAGAATTTACGAAAATATTCCATCACTAATCCATCTATAATCCATTGCAAATTTTAATTTCAATAAAAAAACATAAATCCCTTGCTATTCCCTAGCTAATCTCTCGCAATTTAGCTAGGGATTGATCCCTAGCTAAATTTCCTAGCTAAATGAACAATTTCTTGTATTGTTATATATCAATATTTCTATCTAACTAACTTTCTATCTATCTTTATTTCTATTTATCTTCCTATCCATCTATCTACCTATCTATATATCTATCTATCTAACTATCTATATATCTATTTGTCTATATATCTACCTATCTATCTATCTATTTATTTTCAATTTGTCTATCATTCTATCTTTCTATCAATCAATCTATCAACTAACTATCTGTCAATCAATCAATCAATCTATATGTCTATTTGTCTATCTTTATTTATATCTATATGGCTATATTTCTATCTATTTATATGTTTATCTGACTATCTATCTATATGTCTATCATCTATCTTTTTATATGTTAATGTGTCTATTTCTTTATATGTCAATTTGTATATCTCTATATGTCTATCTGTCAATCTATCTAATTTTCTATATGTCTATATGTCTATCTATATATTTGTGTTATATATATATATATATATCTATCTATCTATCTATTTGTCTTTCTTACTATCTATCTATCTATCTATCTATCTCTCTATCTATCTTTCTATTTGTCTATCTATCTATCGATCTATCTGTCTATCTGACTATTTTTTTATCTATCTGTTAGTCAATCTATCGATCTATTGAACTATCTATCTATCATCAGTCTATCTATATGTCTTACTATTTATCTATCTATATGTTTGTATGTCTGTCTACTTATTTATATATTTATCTATCAATCAATTTGACTATCATACTATCTTTAAATATCTCTATCTGACTAATATTAATTTACAAACATTTCAATGTATCTATCTATCTATCTATGTGTATGTCTGTGTATCTATCTATCTAAATATATGTCTATCTATCTATCTATCTATCAATTTGACTATCTTTTTATCTATCTATATATTTATTTATCTATCTATCATTCTATCTGTCTATCTATATAATTATATATCAATCTACTTGCAAATCAATCTTACTATCTATCTACTTATCTATCTATTTATTTTTCAATCTATAAATATGTCTTTATGCCTATCTACCTATATGTCTATCTTTCCTTCTGTATATATATCTATGTTCAAATTTGTCAATCTATCTATTTGTCTATATGTATATCTTTCTATCTATCTATGTATCTATTTGTCTATATGATTATTTATCTATTTGTATATCTATATATGTATCATTTATCTATCTAGTTGTCTATCTATTTATATGTCTAATTGTCTATAGGTCTATCTTTCTTTCTTTCTTTCTTTTAATCTAACTATCTAGCTATCTATCTATATATTAATCTATCAATCTAACTATCAATATAACTATATATCTATTTATATATCTATATATCTTTCTTTTTTTTTCTTTCTATTTATCTATATATCTATCTATATTTTTATCTATATATTAATCTCTCTATTTGTCTATCTGTCTATCAATATATCTGTCTATCTTTAAATTTTTCTATCTTTCTTTCTGTCATTCTGTCAAATGACTATCAATCAATCAATCTATCTATCTATCTATCTATTTGTCTATCTGTCTATCTATTTATCTGACTATCTATTTATTTGTCTATCTATTTATCTGTCTATATATCTGTATATCTATCTATCCATCTATATGTCTAAATGTATATCTATCTATCTGCATTGTTGTTTATTTATATATCTTTCTAACTATATATATGTCTATTTGTCAATATCTATAATTATATATCTTTCTATCTGTAGATTTGTATAACTTTATATTTGTATATCTGCCTATCTATCTATTTTCTACCTATCTATCTGACTATCAATCTATCTGTCAATCTATCTATACATTTATATATCTATTGGTCGATCTAGCACTCTATCAATATGTCCATATCTGTATCTAATTGTCAGTCTATTTGTCGATATGTCTAACTGTCAATCTATATATCTATAGATCTATCTATCTGTTTATCTATCAATTTGTCAGTCTGTCTGTGTGTCTCTTTATCTATCAATCAATCTATCTGTCAATTTGTCTACCTATCAATCTATTTATCTCTTAATTTGTATATCTTTCTATCTGTCTATCTATTATTTTGTCTATCGATCTCTCTATATATCTGTCCACCAGTTTATTTGTCTAATGTCTATTTGTCTACTATCTATCTGTCTATCTTTATATCTTTCTATGTCTATCTATCTATTTATATATTTATTTTTCTATCTATCTGTCTATTTATCTGTATATTTTTCTATCTATCTATCGATATATTAACTTTTTTAACTATTTATTTATATGTCTATCTGTCTATCTATCTATTTGTATATCTGTCTATTTTTCTATCTATCTATATATATATATATCTGTTTATTTATATATCTTTCTATTAGTCTATCTATTTATTTGTTGATCATTCTATCTGCCTATATGCCTATCTATATATCTACCTACCTATATATCTCTATATATGTCTATATGTTTAACTGTATATTTATCTATCTTTTTATCTGTCAATTTGTCAATCTTTCAATCTATTAATCAATATTTTGTCTTTCTATATATATATCAATATGTTTATCTGCCTATCTGTGGATCTATCTATATGACTATCTTACTATGTAACAATTTTACTATCTAACTATCTGATTATATATATATATATATATATATATATATATATATATATATATATATATATCTCTATCTATATATATATCTAGGTATCTAACTATTTATCTATTTTTTATCTATCTATCTATCCAAATATCCATCTATCTATCTATCTTTTTTCGATCTGTCTATTTTTTAGTGTAAACCTGTCTATCTATCTATCTATCTAGTTGTGTTTCTTTTATCTCTCTATCAATCTATCTATCTATTTGTGTGTCTGTTTGTGTGTCTGTCTATGTGTCTGTCTGATTTTTTTTCTATCTATTTATTGGTCTAATTATTCATATTTTTATCTATCTATCTATCTATCTATTTATCTGATTAACTAACTATCTATCTATATATGAATCAATCAACATATCTATCTATCAAATTATCTATCTATATATCTATCTTTCTTTCTTTCTATATATCTTTCTATCTACCAATTTATCTGTCTTTCTATCTTTCAATTTTTTTATCTTTCTATATGTCAATATGTCATCTAACTATGTGTTAATCTGTCTATCTATCAGTCTATCTATATGTCAATCTGTCTATCATTCTATCTATATGTCTATTTTTGTATCTATCTTTCTGTCTATCTGTCTATTTGACTATTTGTATATCAATCAATATTTGTGTTTATCTGTCTTTTTATCTACCCTCTATCTATCTCTATATCTATCTATCTTTTTGAATTTTCTCTATTGGTCTATCTAACAATCTATTGGTCTATCTAACAATCTATTTATCTATATATCTACCTATCTGTCTATGCATCTATATGTCAATCTTTATATCTCTCTATATGTCAATATGTGTATTTATTTATATGTCGATATGTCAATCTATCTATTTGTCTATATATCTATCTGTCTATTTTTCTATCTATCTATTTTCCTATATGTCTATATGTCTATTTCACAATCTATCTATCGATCTATGTATTTATAAATCTATTTATATGTCTGTCTGCGTATTTGCATATCTAACTATCTGCCTATCTATCTATCTGCCAATCTATCAATATGCCTATCTGTCTATATGGGTATCATTTTATCTGTATATCTATCTATCTGATAATTTGTCTATTTTTGTAACTGCCAATCTGCCTATTTTTTTATCTGTTTTTCTGCATATCTGCCTATCTGTCTATATGTTTATCTTTCTATCCATCTATTTATCTATATGTCAATCTATCTATCTATTTATATGTCTATCTATCTATCTATCTAACAATCTGTCAATCTATTTATCTCTCTATCTATATATCTACCTCTCTCTCTCTCTCTATTTGTCTATCTATCTATTTGTTTATTTGTCTATCTATCTATTTTTCTACATATCTACTTATTTGTCTATCTAACTTTGTTAATCTGTCTTTATGTCTATATGTTATTATTTTTATTGGTCTATCTGTCTATTTGTATGTCTATCCATCAATCTATTTATCTATCTGTCAATCTGTCTATCTGTGTATCTATATATTTGTCTATCTATCTATTTGTAAATCTGACTATTTATTTATCTATCTATCTAACTATATATCTATCTGTCTATCTAACTTTATTCCTTTCTATCAATTTGTCTATCTATTTATTTATCTATATTTCTTTCTTTCTATAGATCTATCTATTTGTCTATCTATCTATTTATCCATCTGACTATTATTTTATATGCCCTATCTATCTATTTGTCTATCTACCTACCTATTTATCTATCTCTCTATCTTTATATATATCTATATGTCTATCTTTCTAATTGCCTATTTGTTTTTTTATTTATTTGTCTATCTGTTTGTCTATCTATCTGTTTATCATATATTTGTTTATCTATCTATCTATCTATCTATTAGACTATCAATCTATCTGACAATCTATCTATCTATCTGTCTGTCTGTCAATCTTTCTATTTATCTATCTGTCAATCTATCAATCAATCAATCTATCTGTCTACTTTTCTATCTATCTATCTATCTATTTGCCTACTTTTCTATCTATCTATCTATCTATCTAGTTTTCTGTTTATCTATTTTTCTATCTGTCTATCTGTTAATCTATATATCTGTCAATATTTCTATTTGTTTATTTGTATATTTATCTATCTTTCTATCTATGTGTCTACCAATGATCTATCTATTTTTTTATCTATCTATCAGTCTATCTATCTAATTATCTATCACTTTATTAGTGTATCTGTCAATCTATAAATCTATCTATCTATCTATTTGTCTATTTTATAACAATTTATCTCTCTTTTAGGTCTATATGTATATTTGTCTATGTAAAAATGTGTCTATCGGTCAATCTATATATTTGTCTACCTTCTATCTACCTATATGTCTATCTATCTATAATCCTAGCTATCCATCTATCTATCTTTATGTCTCTTTCTATATATGTCTATCTATCTATATATTTATCTTCCTATCTATTTATCTGACTATCTATCTATATGTCTATCTGTCTATGTATATATCTATATATTTGTCTTTTGTCTATCTATTTATTTGTCGATCTATCTATCAAATTTTCTATCTAATTATCTATCTGTCTATCCATTTATTTATCTATCTATTTAATTGTCTATCTATTTATCTACCTATCTGCCTATATGTCTATCTGTCTATTTGTCTATTTGTGTATATGTATATTTTTATATTTGTCTATTTGTGTATGTGACTATTTGTCTATCTATCTATCTATATAAATACCTATCTACCTATTTGTCTCTCTAAGTATCTGACTATCAGCCTATCTATCAATTTATATATCTATATGTCTGTCTGACTATATATATCTCTGCATATATATATCTATCTATCTATCTAATAATATATTTGTTTATTTCTTTATCTATCTATCTGTCTATAATCTATATGTCCATCTATCTATCTTTCTTTCTTTCTATATATCTATTCATCATTCTATCTATCTATCTATCTATATATCTGTCTATATATATATATATATATATATATCTATCTGTCTATCTATATATCTATCTATATTTCTATCAATCAATCAATTAATATGTCTTTCTAGCTACTATTTATCTATCTATCTATGAATCTATTTATCTGTTGTCTATCTATCTATCTCTCTATCTATCTAGCTATCTATCTCTCTATATGTATGTATATATATATATATATATATCATTTTATCAATCTAATTGTCTATCTAGCAATCTCTCTATCAATCAATCAATCTGTCTATTGGTCTACCTATTTATTTATTTATCTATCTATATATCTATCTATATGTCTAACTAACTATCTATCTATTTATCTATCTATCTTTCTGTCTATCTAAAAATTTGCCCGTCTATCTATCAATCAATCTTTCAATCTGTCTATATATTTATCTATCTATCAATCTATTTATCTATATGTCTATCTAACTATCATTCTATCTATATACCTCTATCAATCTATTTATCTATATGTCTATCTATCTACCATTCTATCTATATACCTACCTATCTATCTATCTCTAAATCTGTCTGTGTATCTGTCTATCTATCTATCTATTTGTCAATATATCTATCAAACTATCTATCTATATGTCTTCAATCTTTCTATCTATTTATCTATCTAGCAAAATTTATATCTAAATATTTATCTCTCTATCTACCTACCTACCTTTCTATTTTCTATATATCAATCTATCTTCCAATCTTTCATCCAATCTATCTATCTTTCTATCTGGGTATTTTTCAATCTATATGTCTAACTATCTATGTGTGTATATGTTGGTCTATCTAGTTTTCTATGCATGTATGTGTGTATATATATATATATATCTATATGTTTCTTTATTTATCTATCTATCTATTGATATATCTATCTTTCTTTTTATCTATTTATATATCTATCCATCTATCTATATTCTATTTATTTATCTATCTATCTATATGCTTATCTATCTATCTAATTATCTATCAATCTATCTATCATTCTTTCTCTCTCTCACTCTCTCACTATATATATATATATATATATATTTCTAATTATCTATCTATCTATTTGTCTGTCTATCCATTTATCTATCTATTTACCTTTTTAAATAACTATCTATTAATATATCAAAATATTTTACTATTTGTATTTTTACAGTGTTTGTTTGTGTCTATTTTTCTTGTAGTCTATCTATCTATATATTTCTTTATCTATCTATATAATTATTTATCTATCTCTCTATCTATCTATTTATCTATCTATCTTCCTACCTATTTTTTATCTATCTATTTGTCTATCTATCTATATATGTAGTTGTTTATTTATCTATATATCTATCTATTTATCTATCTATGTAATTATCTATCTATCTATCTATATTATTATTTATCTATCTATCTATTTATCTAACTAACAGGTTTGTCAATCCAACTATCTATCTCTTTGTCTATCTATCTATATATTTTTGTATTTGACTTTCTATCTATCTATCTATCTTTTTATCTAATTATCTATCTATGTATCTATCTATCTATGTATATATATATATATATCTATCTATCTATCTAATTATCTATCCATATTTCTATCAATCAAACTATCTATCTATTTATCTATCTGTATGTCTATCTGTCTCTCTATCTATCTTTCTCTCAATCTATTAATCTGTATGTCTATCTATCTATATATTTATCTATCTATCTAACTGTCTATATATGTGTATATCTATCTATCTTTATATCTATCTCTTTATCAGTCTATTTATCTATTTATCTAACTAATTAGCTATCTAACTAAGTATATATATATATATATACACCTATCTATCAACTTTTTTCTATGTATCTCTCTATCTGTCTTTCTATGTATCTATCTATATTTATGTCTTTATATCTAGTTTCATATATATATATATATATATATATATATATATGTTATCTATCTATCTATTTTTTTATCTATTTATCTATCTATCTAATTATGTATCTATATATCTATATATCTATTTATCTATCTTGCAATCTATCTATATATCTCTCTATCAATCAAACTCTAAATCTTCCTATTTATCTTTAAATCTATCTATCTATCTATCTATCTATCTATCTATATGACTAGCTATCTTTCGATCTATATATCTATATCTATCTATCTACGTATCTATCTATCTACGTATCTATCTATCTATTTGTGTATCTATCAATCTAACTATGTTTCAATATATCTATTTGTCTATCAAAAAGTCTAACTTTCTATTTATATGTCTATTTGTTTATCAGTCTAACTTTCTATATGTCTATCTGTCTATCTATCTAACTATTGATGTATTTATGTTTCTATTTATTTAATTTACTATTTATCGATCTTTTTTTATAACTATTTATCTTTTAATCTTTCTATCATTTTGCCAATCTATCTTTCTATTTTTTTATCTCTCTGTCTATCTATCTATGTCTCAATCAATTTCTATAACTATCTATCTTTCTTTCTTTCTATCTATTTATTTGTCTATCAGTCTATTTTTTTGTCTATAATCTATCTATCTATCTATCTGTCTACACATCTATCAATCTTAATATCTATCTATGTATATGTTTGTTAATTATCTCTCTCACTATATATATAAATATATATATGTCTATCTGTCTATCTATTTATGTGTATGCCTATCTATCTATCTATCTATATGTCTGTCTTTATAGCTATTTGGGTGTATATGTGTGTATGTGTGTATGTGTTTGTGTATCTTTCTATTTGTTTTTTTGTGTATCTATTTTTCTATCTATCTTTGTATCTATATGTCTTTCTATCTAGTTTTATATATATATATGTATATATATATATATAGTATCTATCTAGCTATCTATCT
>JAREIK010003520.1:1216478-1231478 GCA_029783825.1 Sapria himalayana | reverse complement strand
AATTAATTATATGAATAAATAACTAAAATTATAAAAATATCTAAATTAACTAATAAACAAATAAATATTTATATTATTTAAATAAAAATAAATATTTTAATGATTCTAGTAATCTTTTAAAAATATATATTTTATAAAAAGATTTTAAAATTTCGGAAAAAAAAAATTCTAATTTGTTATAAAATATAAAAGAAAATAAATTGATATTTAAAGATAAATACATAGATGTTTTAATTATATCAAAAAAAATTTGATGATTAAAAAAATAAATATATCAGTGTGGTTATTAAAAGAACACTTCAAGTGTTTTTTTAGGGTTTTAAAAAAGTTATTTAAAATATTACTAATAAAATTTTCTTGTCCTAAAAATTCTTAAAATTATTTTATGGCATATAAACACTTTTAAAAAGTACTACCAAACTAACCAAGTTGATTTTAATTCAAGTTTTATTTTTTGTCTCTACTGAAATTTATAAGAATTAAACAAATGAGTAAGATCTTTACTATTATAATATTCTGTTTTTTATTAAAATAATAAATATAACTTTTTTATTGATCTTCTCGGCTTTAAATAATTTTTGGAATTTTATAAATTATACATTATAACAAATAATATGAAATTTTATTCCTTTATAATTATTTCATATTATATTCATTAAAAATAAGTTTAGTTTACTTTATAATTATTCCTTTATAATATGAAATTTATAAGTATTTCATATATATATATATATATATATATATATGAAATACTTTATTATTATATATTATTATTTAATTTTTTTATGAAATAATATCATTTATGGTTAAAAAAATTTAATTCATTTTTTTTATTTAAATTTATTAATTTTTTTAAGTTTAGTTTACTTTTATATTTTTGTCTCTTTTTTATAAATAAAAAATAGAGATAAATTTAATCACTCAAACATTTATAGTTTCTATGAAAAAAATATGTTAAGGCATTTAATCACTTAAACATTTTTACTATCTTTCGAAAAGGAATAGAGGAGAAGCATCTTTTTTTTTAAATAAAAAAAAAGATAGATTCAATCACTTAAACAATTTTAGTTTCCGTGAAAAAAAAATGTTAAGGCATTTAATCACTTAACCATTTTTTCCATCTTTCGAAGAGGAAGAGAGAAGCATAACTGGATTATGGAAGCAACCTATAAATTCGACCTCTTCTTGTTACCAGGTAATATTATCATTTCTCTTCTCCTTCAGAATACTATATACATCTCTTTGTCTCTCTCAATTTGATTACCATTAGCGGGGTTTGGTATATACAAAATATTTGATTTTATTTTTTTTTATTTTTTTTATTTTTTTATTTTTTTTATTTTTTTTTATTTTTTTTTATTTTTTTTTTTATTTTTTTTTATTTTTTTTCAATTTTCTTCATCTTTCTTATATTTTTACATCACTTATATGATTTTGAATATCCGACATTAATCAAACAACAAATGGTAAGTGTGAACATTGTTTTGTTACTGTTTAAATTTTTAGGGTTTTATAGATTTAAAATACAAAATATATGCATTTTGTTTTCTACTTTTGTAACTTAAGAAATAAAATTTATGCTTATTGTTTTATGCTTCTGTAATTTAATAAAAAAAATATGCGTAATATTTTCTGCTTTTGTAACTCAAGGAAAAAACAAAATCAATATTTATTGGTTCTGTTTTTGTTATCTCCAAAAGCATTATAAATAGATAACATTATTTATAAACCTTTATACATTTATATAATTATATGACATTATATATAAACATTGATATGTTTATATAAACATATAATGTTATATAAAAATATGTATACATACGTATAGATGTTAATAAATATCTATACAACATTTACATAAAATTATCCATTTTTATATTTTTTTATATAACATTTATATATCATATAAAATGTTTATACATATTTGTAAACATTTATATAGCATATAAATTTTTATATAAATATAAAATATTTATAATGTTTATATAAATGTGATATATATACTATATAATATGTATAAAAGGGTAAATATATATAATTATATATATAACATTTATAAAAATATTTTAAACACAACATTATATCTAAACACTTGTATATTTATAAAAGTGTGAAGTTTTTTTATGATTAATTTTTTTAATGTTTAATGTATTTTAAAATCACCGAAAAGTGTGCTAACTCTTAAAGTTTTTATATATTTATTATTTAATGCTTACTTTTCATTGCTTATCTTATATGTAGGAGGGTTTGATTTCAGGTACCACATTCTACCCTTACTCAGCAAAATGAAACCTAAAATATGATTCTTCACATTCTCAAATAATTGGATGTTTTGTTCCATTATGTTCTTTAAGGTTTTTCTAAATATCTTATTGCGGGTTTTTATGAAGCAAATGTGTAATATTTTTTTTTACTATTGTGTGTTCCAAATAATTATAAAATTAAAACCAAACTCATATTAGAGTAGAATTCAATAACTAACAATATTATGACATTAAGATCGCAATCTCATGACATAGAGATTTTAGTGAAGTAGAATTTAGCAAGGATTGTAGTAATCTAAAACCCTTCATCTGTTATATCTGCTAGTAAACTATATGTTTATAACTATATATAAATATTTGTATAACTATATAAAACTCAATATAATTAAATATAACATATTTGTAACTATGTATACATATATGTAAATCTATATATTTGTTTATAACTTTGTATATATTTATGTATAACTACATATAACTAATTGTATGAATATATATATATATATATAACTAAATGTTTTAACTATATATAACTAGTTATAACTCTATATACTATATGTATAATAATATATAACTATAAATAATTGTATCTTACTATATCTATAACTATAAATACATTATACATAACTATATTTAAATATATAATTTACAACATATATTTAATATACATTTTTATATATTATTATATAAAAATGTATTTTATTATATCTATACCTATATATAACTATATGTATAAATATATAAAATTATAAATATATATATATACCTACATGTATATATATAAGTTTAATTATATGTGTAACTATATGTATAATAACATAAAACTATATTTATAATTACATGTATACAAACATATTACATTATGTTTAACTATATGTATATAACTATATATAAATATTTGAATAACTATATAAAACTTTATATAATTAGATATAACTATATTTATAATTATGTATACATATATGTATACATATATGTATATCTATATATTTGTTTATAACTTTGTATACATTTATGTATAACTACATATAACTACTTGTATGAATTTATATATGTATATATATATAACTATATCTTTAACTATTTATAACTATTTATAACTACATATACTATATGTATAATAACATATAATTATAAATGGGATAATACTAATTTGTTGCACTAACTTAAAGTTAAATGACTAAAGATTTAATATCAACAATATGTAAGCACATAGCATGAGAGTGTCCGTTGGTCAAATATAGCATGATGTTGAATTACGGGTAGTACTCTTACCTAATCCCACCCCTTGGGCCACAGTCTCATATATGAACTTATGTATGACAAAAGATGTAATAAATGATAGGTTTGTATAGAAGAAACTTTTTTATTCTTTTATATAATTTTTCATTCTAACACTGCATTCTCTACGTATCTCTCGCTCCCTCTCTCATTCTTTTTGTGTCACTCTCTCTATCTCTCTCTTGCAATTTTATATCTCGCTCTCTTTCTTTTTTTCTTTCTCTCTCCCCCCTCTCTCTCTTTCACTCTCCAACTCTCTCCCTCTCTCTCTCCCTCTCTCTCTCCCCCCTTTCTTCCTCTCTTCCCCTTTCTCTCTCTCTCTCACTCTCCCTCACCCCGCTTTCTGTTTCTCAACAAAGAAGTGCAGACTTAGCTATTGCACTGACATTCCAAGAAGATGACATAAATAATATTAATCCTGTGCATGTTGATTAATATCTAGAAAATTTATGTTACTCAAATGGTGGCCTAATAGAAATTGAAGATGATAAATTTCTATCTAAAGATGAGTTAGAACTTCCATTGGAATCTAACAAAATGTTAGAAGATCCATTGAAGGATGATAGTGATGCCGATAATTAAACTATTATAATTATATTATAATATTAAACTATCAAAGACTTTCTATATTTTGTTGAAATCTATTGGTGTATTTATTCTAAAATGCATTGTTGTTCATCATATCTCTATTATTTATTCTATGTTTTTATTTTTTGTATAGTAGATGGCACCTAAAGGACATGGCCATGGTGGAGGTGGACCTGGATGGAGTACTGGACCAAATCCATCTAGTATTTTACACCATTTTGCAAATTAAGTACCATCTCATACTCACCATATCCAGACATCAACATCACAATCATCATCTTCATTTCCATCTCCATCACCATCATTGACACCTTTACTATCACCTTTATCAGATATAAGCCCATCACCCATTTCCATTCATGAACACACTTTTGATCTATCACCATCTTCAATACTCATTTTACACCAATATTTCTTCCATTTATAGAACCATCGACATGATCAAATATTGTGCCTTCCTCTACATTCAATGCTAAGTTAGTAATTGAGATTGAGACTAGGAGGTATAAAAAATATGTAAATATTACTTGAATAAAAAATTATGATGTTCTTGTAGTGGTTTTTTGGACAGGTTTTTTCCATCTCACATCTGTTCAGCTATAATTACAAAATCTTTCAAGAAAATGGTTGATTCTAAAGCATTCTTATTGTAGAAAGTTTCAAAATCAACAAAAGAGTCGAATTTTAATGACTTTCAGGTAAAAATAATGAAATAAAAGTATTGAAAATTACTTATCTAATTAGTTTTCTATTATGCTGATTATTTTTCAAGCAGTAAATAATTATGTCATTGTTATTAATATAAATTTTTTTGTAATTTTTCTATATATAGAATCCATCCAAATGGGCACCCAAATTTGATGGTAAGATAAAGTCATTATGGGAGAGCAAAGCTGCTGAATGGTATTCTGATTTTGTCCATAAATTGAAGAATATAAAAGAAAGTCCTGATTTTATATCTGAGGATGATTGGCCAGAGTGGCTCAAGCATTGGGAGGAGCCAGATGTGAAAAATAATTAGAGATTTCTAGCAAAAATCGATGAATTAAGTTAGTTGGACTAGGTACAGGAATGTCTCGCCACAAAGGAGGGTCAAAGTCGAGCTTTGTGCATGCTCGAGATTTGGTATAATTTTAAAAATTTAAACATTTATATATTTAGTGGTTATCCTAATAGTCTTAATAAATAAAATCTGTGCATGGTTTTATTAATTTTGTTAAAGTTTTTTATAATTTATTATTTTATGATTTAATAAATACTTACTCTAGGGTGGAGAATTGAGTTGAGATTCTAATTTTAATGAGATTTTCAGAAAAATATATGTGAAGAAAGTGGATGGTCAGTTTGTTGACAACAAGTCTCAGATGATTGCTATAAGAATCTATTATATTAATAAAATTTTATAGTACTATAATACATTTTAAAAGTTGTTTGGAATGCAAAATATTAAATTTATTTATGTATATCTATAATAGTATTTTTCCATATTTTATCATAGGAACTGAGTGTGATAGCTGCTTCTCAACAAGTTGAGGGTTCTATGGATCTTCAACCAATTGACTATGATCCTATGTATTTGGAGACCATAGAAAGTCATAAGAAGCAGTGAGTGTATGACATCGACTCGATGGGAGTGGCATTTTGTTGTAGTAGTTGTGATTCTAATTCATCTATCACAGCAATGGTGGATGAGATGGTCGAACAAGTAATGAAAACTAATGAATGTTTTGAATTTCTGGAAACAAAAATGAAAGAGAAGGATGGGTAGATATCTCATTTAAAGGAAGAAATGCAGAAAATGAAAAAAGGGAAGGATGAGTAGATTACTCATTTGAAGGAAGAAATGCATGAAATGAAAGAAGAGAATGATGAGCATACTACTCATTTGAATGAATAAATGCAAGAAATAAAAGAAGAGAAGAATGAGTAGATTACTAATTTGAAGGAAGAAATGGAAGAAATTCAAGAAATGAATGATGAGATGAATGAAATTAAGAATGTAATACAATAGCAGATGTCATATATGGGGTCAAAGTTAGTGCATTGACATGACAAATAGCATTTTGAGATCCATCTACAAAACCACATAGGAGAGGCGAGCACAAATTAACCAACTAATTATGAGGATGATTTTGCATCATAATTATTTTTGAACAGTTTTTAATTTTTGTCTATGAGTAGTAAAATAAGATGAGATATTTTTTGTGGTATCAATTTTTATATTCTGGTTTTGTTCATTACTATGCTGATTAACCTAATAATGAATCTTTGTAGGACATCTGATGTGAGACACGCGTACAAATTCTGATTAAAAGCATTCAGACTTTGTAATGGTCCTTCCTATGCGTGAATTTCATCTTTACTGATCTCTACTAGATCAAAAGAAGGCCAAGCTTTTATTATCTTCATTATTCCTAGAAAATTTTATATTTTTCACTCTCTCTCTATCTAAACATCATTGTTAGACATCTTTTAGTTATTTCTTGTAGTTGTATAACTATCAACTTAGATTTGTGTTTATTAATGTCTATAATTAATATTTTTAAATATCTGTGAATATGTTTGTGTGTACTTGAATATTTGGGTAGAGTTTTAGCATAATATAGGTATGTAAATAGCTCGGCTAGTCCTCCTAGTATTGGGAACAACATGTTAGCTTCTGAAGTTTTGAGATGAAAGAAAAAAATTTGGTCCAACGTAGTCATAGGTTTGTTCTTGACACACTTATTGCATGTAGATCTAAATTGTAACTGTTCAGATCTGTGACTGGTAATTATTGATCATCTATGGAATTAAACTGTTGAAATGTTAATAGCCATTATGATTACTAATGAAATTCAATTAAATGAGTTCATTTTTCTTGTTCTCCTTCTCTTTCATGTTCGTAGTTTCATGGATGATGATGAGCTGAACATGAGGAACTATGGCTTTTATGAGCCATTTTTCCAGGGGAATCTTGGTCTGTATCTGATACCTAGCATGGGAGGCCATGACAAGAAGTCTTTCTTACCATGACATTATATTAACAACTTTTTGGTTAATGCCAACAATTCATTCAATCCTCACGAATGCTTTGTCTCCAACACTTCTCTTACACTGCAATACATGAGAGATGGCTGGATAAACTAGAGAGATAAGTTTTTGAAGTTTTGTGCCATCTTTATGAAGTATAAATGGGATAATACTAATTTGTTGTAGTTTTGTGTCATCCGAGGCTATGTCATTATATTTATGTGTGTATATATGTATATATATACTATAGTATATATGTACATATATACTCATTATAATATATATTGTAGTAGATGTTTACATATATAGTCAGTATTATATATACTATAGTATATATGTATATATATATAGAGTATATATGTACATAAACTAGTGCAATATATATTACAAATAGACTACACTATTATATGTACATATATACTACAGTATATATGCACGTATATACTGCAATATTATATGTACATATATATGTAGTATATATGTACATATATACTCAGTATTAACATACATATATATTGTAGTATATACGTACATACTAAATTTGATGCCATGATCACTAAGAAATTAGAGTAGTTTTTTATTTCTATCCAAATTTGATACTTGCATAATGATGCCACAAGATAAAATTGGCTAAGTAGATTATAAAGCTAAAGCTGGAGGGACTGATTGACCCAGATAAAGCTGATCCCTTCTTTTTGTTTCTTGAAAGCAGAGTTTTTTCCTATTGCTTGTAGAAAGATTTTGAAATAATTATAGGAAAGACTTATGGCAAGTGTATTTTGCAAGTTCTACTTTTCTTTTCTTTCTAGATACTGTTTAAGATTCTCATAACGGCTAATAACTCTTTTTTTCCCTTTCAATTGTGTAGGATTTTAAGCCTTGAATCTAAATATTCTTTCAAGAATTATTGAAACTATGGAAGGCGATGGTCTAGTTGTTTTACTTCTTCGAACCCTATCATCACTCATGAGTTTGTGTACATTGGTCATGGTGAGTTATATTTCATTGCTGATTATTTGCTTACATGAAAACATGATATGCATTCTTTGATCATTGAATTAGAATGTCTTTATTGTTCCTGACATGTTTGTATATTAATGAGAGATTTAGAACAAAGTAGCATTCTGAAATAGTTTCTCGATTTAATGAGAGGTTTCTCTTATATGTACTTATAAGAGAAATGCTAGTATATTTTTTATACGTACTTACTGAGTATATGTGTTCATATATACTGCTCTATATATGTACATATATACTTATATATATATATACATATATACTGTAGTATATACGTAGATATACAATCAATATATCTACATATATATGTAGTATATATACATATAATACTGATGTATTATATGTACGAGTAAATATATACTCAGTATATATGTAAATATAATACTACACTATATACGTACATATACTATAGTAATTAATGTAACTAGCAAAATTCTAGTAAATGTACATATACACTGTAGTATATATGTACATATATACTACAGTATTATATATCTATCAACATAGAACTTTTTTTATGTATTAATTTTGATTTGATTGACAGGCTTAATTTTCATATAGATATGATAACTATACACTTTGTCACATACAAAGTTTGTAGAAATGATCAGATGAGATTTTTAACTAGACGTAGTGCCCCATGACTAGGATAGCTTTGTCACAGCAGAAAGATTATGATCAGATGAGCTTGGGGAGATAAAGCAACATCAATTTCATGAATAGATTATACTTTATACACTGTCATTAGATACATTGATGAAAAATATGTAATAAAATTTTATTATGTTTTTGTTTTAACTAAGTAAAACAAGGGTTGTGTAGATTGTAGTTATTCAAAATTATTATGCAAAAATATATTAATCATCCTTTGTTGCACATGAGCATGGTGGAGTGCTCCATTTTTCTATGATCAAGTTTCTTATTTATTTGTTGATGGTTACTGCTGTTGACTATCAGTCTCTATTTCATACGCCAGTTCTTTTGTTACTTGTCTGCTCGGTCATTGTGGGGCAGGGTAACGGCCTTATAGGCATTGGGATCGAGAGAGAGTTCTAGTTGGGAGGAGGTAAGATGCGAACTTTGATGTGCCAAGCATGGCTCATGACTTGTCTTCCAGGTTTTCCTTGAAGACTTTTCAGAGCTATATTTTGAAATTTAAATAAACTTCACATTTATTTATGTTGATAGTGAAGTTTTGTGCCATCTTTTTGAAGTATAAATGAGATAATATTAATTTATTGTAGTTTTGTATCATCTGAGGCTATGTGATTATATATATGTACAAATAATACTGCATTATATACATACATATAAACTATAGTACATATATACATATATACTGAGTATATATGTACATATGTACTGAGAATATGTTTGTATATACTAAAAATATATGTATGTATATACCGAGTATATAAGTACATATATATAAAGTATATATGTACGTATATACCGAGTATAGACGTATGTATATACTGAGTATATATGTACATATAATACTACAATAATATATACATATACTATACTAATATATGTAGTCAGTATATATGTACATATATATTGAGTACATATATATTTAGAATATATGTACATATAATACTGCATAATTATATTTACTTATATACTGAGTATATATGTACATATACTACAATATATATGTACATATATACTCAGTTTAAATGTACAAATAATACTGTAGTATATATGTACATATACTACAGTAATATATGTAACTAGTGAAATGCTAGTATATATGTATATATACACTACAATATATATGTACATATATACTGATATACATATAGACAAATATAAAGATCGACATATAGACAAATAGATAAATGGAATGATAGATAGATAGACTGATAGAGTGATAGAAAGATAGATAGACAAATAGAGGGATCAGATAGATTTAAAGATTTAAAGATAGACAATAAAGAAATAAACAAATAGATAGTAGACAGAGAGATAGATAGATAGATAGATAAAAAGATAGATAGTTAGAAAGATAGACTGAAAGACAAGTAGAAAGGTATGTATGATAGGTAGACATATAGCTAGAAAGAAAGAAAGATAGATAGATAGACAGAAATAAGAATAGACAGATAGACAGTAGATAGATCGACAGATAGATAAATAGACTTTAAAAAAAATAAATAGATAATTAGATAGATATATCAACAGACTGACAGATAGAAATACAGATAGAAATATAGATAGAAATATAGATATATAGATAGACAGACAGATAGATATAAATATAAAAGATAGAGAGAGAGACATATATACAGATATACAAATAGATAGATAGAAATATAGATAGATAGATAGATAGACATATAAATAGATAAATAGATATATATATATATATATATATATATATATATATATATATATATATATATATATTGATAGCTAGATTGACAGATAGACAAATAGATAGATAGATAGATTAGATTGATAGATATATTGAATGACTGATAGGCAGATAAACACATTATAGATAAATAGAGAGAAAGATAGATTGATAGATATATAGATAGATAGACACAGATAAGTATACATTTTGATTGATTATAGATAGACAAATAGATGGACAAACAGAGAAATAGATAGATCCTTGGATAGATTGATAGATAGACATATAAAATAATAAATAGATATACAGGTAGATAGATAAATAGATATATATATATATATATATATATATATATATATATATATATATATATATATATATATATATATAGAAAGATAGATATACAAACACATAGATAGATAAAAAGATAGAAAGATATATAGATAGCCAAATAGAAAGATAGGTAGATATATAGATAAGCATATTGGCATATAAGGAGATAGGCAGATAGATTGATAGATAGATTGAAATAAAGTTAGATAAATAGATAGAAACATTTACAGATATATAGATTGACAAAAAGATAGATAGATAAATAAAAATATTGAAAGAAAAATAGATAGAATGATAGACAGATAGATAATTATATAGATAGACATATAAATCGATAAATAGATAGATAGATAGAAAAATAGATAGATTGATAGATAGATAAATACAAGTTGATAAATAGAAAGATAGAATGATAGAATGAAAGAATGATAGATAGTTTGATAGATAGATAAGCATATAGACAGATAAACATATAGAAAGATAGAGAGAAAGATAAATATATAGATAGATAGATAGACAAATAGATAGTTAGAAAGATAGACATAAAGATAGATAGACATATAGATAGGTAGATAAATAGATAGACATATAGATAGACAAATATACTGATAGTATGATAGCTAGCTAAATAGATAGACATATAGATAGATATACATGTAGACATATAAATAAATAGACAAATAGACAGACAAATAGATAGATAGAAAGATAGACAGACCGATAGATTGATAGATAGATAGACTGATATAAAGACAGACAACAGAAAGATAGATCTATAGGTAGATACATAGATAGATAGACAGAAAAACATAGATATACAAATAGATAGATAGATAGATATACAGATATATAGAAAGAAATATAGATAAATAGATAGATAGATAGTCTAATAAACAAAAAGATAGTTCGACAGATAGATAGATAGATAGACTGACTGATTGATTGATTGATTGAATGATAGATAGACATATAGATAGATATGCAGATATGCAGATAGGTTGAGAGGTAGATAGGCAGATAAGCATATAGAAAGATAGGCAGATTAATAGATAGACAAATATACAAATAGATAGATAGACAAATAGATAGATAGATAGATAGACAAATAGAATGATAGGCACATAGACAAATAAATTGATAGACAAATAGGAAATAGAAAATCGACATAAAGATAGATAAAGAAAAAGACATATAAATAGATAGATAGATAGATCCATAGATAGATAGATAGGTAGGTAGGTAGGGAAGTAGATAGATAGACAAATAGAATGATAGAATGTTAGATAGATCGATATATAAACATATCAATCAATAGATATATATAAAGATAAATAGATAGTAAGTTAGATATAATAAATAGACAGATAAATAGATAGAAAGATAAATAGATATATAGATAGATAAATAGATATATAGATAGATATATAGATATATAGATAGATAGTTAGAAAGATAGATAGATAGATAGATAAATAGATAAATAAATAGATAAATTGATAGATAGAAAAGAAAGATAATTGATAGATACATAAATAAATAGATAGATAGATATATTAATATATAGATAGATAGATAGATATTTAGAGAGATTGATAGAAAGATAGATCGACAGATAGATAGATAAACATATAGTTAGATAGATAGACAGATAAATAGATGGATAGAAAGATAAATAGATAGATAATGAGAGATATTGATAGATAGATATATAGATATATATATATATATATAGAAAGATATATAGATAGACATATAGATAGATAGATAGATAGATTGATTGATTGATACATACATAAATAGATAAATAGATAGATCTATAGATATATAAATATATAGATAGGTATATAGATAGATTGATAGATAGACAGACAGATATATATATATATATATATATATATATATATATATATATATATATATATATATATATATATAGATAGATTGGTAGAAAGATAGATAGATAGGTAGGTAGATTGGTAGATAGGTAGATAGATAGAAAGATAGATAAAAATATCGACATAATGACTTATATACTTATAGAGAGATAGATAGATAGACAGATAAATGCATAGATAGATATACAGATAGATAGATAGACAATTAGATAGATAGACATATAGATAGATAAACAAATAGACAGATAAATAGATAGGCAATTAGACAAATAGACAGATAGACAAAAAAACAATAAACAGATAGAGAAATAAATATATGATACATAAATAGATAGATAGATAGACACATAGGCAGACATATACATAGACATATATATAGATAGACATATATAAGTCTAGCTAAATTAGCAAGAAAAAATCTTTACCTATTTTCATTCCAAAACTATATTCATTAATTTATTTTTTTTCAAAAAACTTAATTAAATAATCTCATGTTTTATATTTAAATTGAATAAAACCAAAAAATATAAATGATAATTTATAATTAACAAAAATTAAAATCAATTAATAAACTATTTTGATATAATATTTACATAATTAAAACAAAAACATAAAAAATTTTATAACATCTGATTCATCAATATATCTAATGACAGTGCATAAACTATAATTTATCTGTGAAATTTACATTGCTTTCTCTCTCATGGCTCCTCCGGTCACCATCTATCTATTGTGACAAAGGTGTCCTAGGCACGGTGCATCATGTCTAGTGAAAAATCCCTTTTCTTTTACAAGCTTCTTATGTAGAACATTGTGGTACAGTATCTATACGAAATTTAAACCAGTCAATCAAATCAAAATAAATAAATTATAAAAGTTATGTTTAGATAAATATAAAATACTATAATATATATGTACATATATTCTTTAGTGTATATATTCATATATACTATCGTTTCACTAGTTACATATATTACTGTAGTATATCTACATATATACTGTAGTATTATATGTACATATAAACTGAGTATATATGCACATATATACTACAATATTATATGTACATATATACTCAGTATATTTGTGTATATAATATTGTAGAATTATATGTACTTATATACTACGTATATATGTATATATACTATAGTATATATGTTGATATACTAAGTATATATGTACATATATACTATAGTATTATATGTGCATATATACTCAGTATACACGTACTTATATACTCAATATCTACGTACTTATATACTCAGTATATACATACATATATACTCAGTATATACATACGTATATACTCAGTATATACATACATATGTACTTTAATATATATGTACATATATACTTTAGTATTATATGTACACATATATAATCACATAGCCTTAGATGACACAAAAATTGTAACAAAATTAGTATTATACCATTTATACTACACAAAGATGAGACCAAACTTCACTATCAACATAAATAATAAATGTGAAGATTTTTAAAATTTAGGAAAATATCTCTGAAAAGTCTTCAAGGAAAACCTGGAAGACAAGCCACGAGTTAGGCTTGTACATCAAAGTTCGCATCTTGCCTCTCCACAACCAAGACTCTCTCCTATTCCCAAGGCTCATATGGGTGTTGCTCTGCCTTGCCATGACCGAGCTGGCAAGCTAACGAAAGAATTGGCAGCTGAAATAGAGACAGATCGTCAGCAACAATAACCATCAAAAAATCAATAAGAAACTTGAACATAGAATAATGGAGCACTCCACCAAGATCATGTGCAACACAGGATGATGAAAATATTTTTGAATAATAATTTGAATAAATGAAATCTACACAACACTTGTTTTACATAGTTAAAACAAAAACATAACAAAATATTAATACATCTACTTCATCAATGTATCTAATGATAGTGCACAAAGTAAAATCTATCCGTGAAATTGACATTTCTTTCTCTGCCCCTACTCCTCTGATCACCATCTCTCTGTTGTGACAAAACTATCCTAGTCACGGGGCATCATGTCTAGTGAAAAATCCCATCACTTCTACAAGCTTCGTTTGGAGAACATTGTGGTACCATATCTGTATAAAAATTAAACTAGTCTATCACCTCAAAATTAATAATTAAAAAAAGTTATGTTTTTGATAAATATATAATACTATTTTATATATGTACATATATACTGTAGTGTATATGCACATATATACTAGCATTTCACTAGTTACATATATTAATACAATATATGTACAT
>JAREIK010003520.1:1117162-1211978 GCA_029783825.1 Sapria himalayana | reverse complement strand
TTTCTATATATCAAAATATCTATCTATGTATATATTATCTATTTATCTATATCTATCTATCTATCTCTCCCTTTCGTTCTATATTTCGATCATTCATCGATCTCTCTAATAATCTATCTATCTATCTATTCTCTATCTAACTATCTATCTATTTCTCTTTCTATACTATCTAACTATCTACTATCAATCTTGTATCTATCAGTGTACCTATCTATCTATCTATATATTTATCTATATGTGTTTTCATCTATCTAGTATTTATCTACCACCTATCTCTCTCTCTATCTGTCCATATGTCTACCTATTTATCTATTTTTTTTTAATTTTTCTATTTATTTATCTATCTATCTGTATATCTCTCTATATATCTATTTGTCTAATTATATATTGTCTATCTATCTATATGTATTTCTAACTATCTGATATCTCCTCTCTATATATATATATATATATATATATATATATATATTTCTCTCATTCTATCTATCTACCTATCAATTTATCTATCTGTCTATCTATGTATCTATCTATCTTTTCTTTCTATATATCTTTTTTCTTTCTTTCTATATATCTATCTATCTATCTCACTACAAGATAATTTTGTTTATGCTAGGAATTTAGCTGAGGGAATAATCCCGAACTACATAGCAAGGGATTAGCTTAGGGATTAGCAAGAGAATTTTTGATTTTTACATGAAATAAATATTTGTTGCTGGAAATGTTCAATTGGAAAATTTCTCATCGCTGATTTTTCTTAAAGTTCTACACAATGAAAAGCATGAAAATTTAATGGTAAATTTGCATCTAGCTAATAGATCGAGACCTAATCCATCACATATTTCTTTATAAATTCCATGTAATGAAAAGTGTGAAATCCAGTCGATGGGAATAAGCAATAGAATATGATGGATATTCCCTAGCAAATTAGATCGAGACATAATCCCTTATTATTCTTAAATACTTTTCTATCTAATGATAAGAGGAAAATTCAGCAATAAAATTAGTGACGAAATTTCCCTAGCAAATTATATGGAGACATTATCCATCGCTAAATAATGTCTGAATTTTTATTACTATTTTATATTTTATTGCAAGTGATTATTTTTAATGATAATTTAACACAAATATATGCATTTAGCTAGGGATTTTTGTAGATATTAGGTTGGGGATATTTTTGTCACTATCTTTATTTATTTAATTTTTTATATATTATTTGTTTTAATATTTATGTAATTTTCTATATTAAACGTATGCCATGGCCTATTGATGAACATTTCTTGAAATACACATTTACCTCAGATAATTATAAAATAGGATATTATAAAAAAAATAATTTTAAAAATATATAAATACAAATAAAATTTTATATTAATAATGACTAAAATAATTATTTTTATTATAATAAAATTTTTAAAAATCTATACAAATTATTTTTATGAAATATTTAATTATGATAATTAAATATTTATATGAAAAAAACTTTAAATAATTAATTATATAATTATAATGTTTTTTAAGATATTTTAATTAATAAATAAACATACATAAAAATTACTACTACAAAAACGGTAAAATAATTAATTATATGAATAATAACTAAAATTATAAAAATATCTAAATTAACTAATAAACAAATAAATATTTATATTATTTAAATAAAAATAAATATTTTAATGATTCTAGTAATCTTTTAAAAATATATATTTTATAAAAAGATTTTAAAATTTAGGAAAAAAAAAATTCTAATTTGTTATAAAATATAAAAGAAAATAAATTGATATTTAAAGATAAATACATAGATGTTTTAATTATATCAAAAAAAATTTGATGATTAAAAAAATAAATATATCAGTGTGGTTATTAAAAGAACACTTCAAGTGTTTTTTTAGGGTTTTAAAAAAAGTTATTAAAATATTACTAATAAAATTTTCTTGTCCTAAAAATTCTTAAAATTATTTATGGCATATAAACACTTTTAAAAAGTACTACCAAACTAACCAAGTTGATTTTAATTCAGTTTTATTTTTTGTCTCTACTAAAATTTATAAGAATTAAACAAATGAGTAAGATCTTTACTATTATAATATTCTGTTTTTTATTAAAATAATAAATATAACTTTTTTATTGATCTTCTCGGCTTTAAATAATTTTTGGAATTTTATAAATTATACACTATAACAAATAATATGAAATTTTATCCTTTATAATTATTTCATATTATATTCATTAAAAATAAGTTTAGTTTACTTTATAATTATTCCTTTATAATATGAAATTTATAAGTATTTCATATATATATATATATATATATATATGAAATACTTTATTATTATATATTATTATTTAATTTTTTTATGAAATAATATCATTTATGGTTAAAAAAATTTAATTCATTTTTTTTATTTAAATTTATTAATTTTTTTAAGTTTAGTTTACTTTTATATTTTTGTCTCTTTTTTATAAATAAAAAATAGAGATAAATTTAATCACTCAAACATTTATAGTTTCTATGAAAAAATATGTTAAGGCATTTAATCACTTAAACATTTTTACTATCTTTCGAAAAGGAATAGAGGAGAAGCATCTTTTTTTTTTAAATAAAAAAAAAGATAGATTCAATCACTTAAACAATTTTAGTTTCCGTGAAAAAAAATGTTAAGGCATTTAATCACTTAACCATTTTTTTCCATCTTTCGAAGAGGAAGAGAGAAGCATAACTGGATTATGGAAGCAACCTATAAATTCGACCTCTTCTTGTTACCAGGTAATATTATCATTTCTCTTCTCCTTCAGAATACTATATACATCTCTTTGTCTCTCTCAATTTGATTACCATTAGCGGGGTTTGGTATATACAAAATATTTATTTTATTTTTTTTATTTTTTATTTTTTTTTTATTTTTTTTATTTTTTTTTATTTTTTTATTTTTTTTTATTTTTTTTTATTTTTTTTTCAATTTTCTTCATCTTCTTATATTTTTACATCACTTATATGATTTGAATATCCGACATTAATCAAAACAACAAATGGTAAGTGTGACATTGTTTTGTTACTGTTTAAATTTTTAGGGTTTATAGATTTAAAATACAAAATATATGCATTTTGTTTTCTACTTTTGTAACTTAAGAAATAAAATTTATGCTTATTGTTTTATGCTTCTGTAATTTAATAAAAAAAAATATGCGTAATATTTTCTGCTTTTGTAACTCAAGGAAAAACAAAATCAATATTTATTGGTTCTGTTTTTGTTATCTCCAAAAGCATTATAAATAGATAACATTATTTATAAACCTTTATACATTTATATAATTATATGACATTATATATAAACATTGATATGTTTATATAAACATATAATGTTATATAAAAAATATGTATACATACGTATAGATGTTAATAAATATCTATACAACATTTACATAAAATTATCCATTTTTATATTTTTTTATATAACATTTATATATCATATAAAATGTTTATACATATTTGTAAACATTTATATAGCATATAAATTTTTATATAAATATAAAATATTTATAATGTTTATATAAATGTGATATATATACTATATAATATGTATAAAAGGGTAAATATATATAATTATATATAACATTTATAAAAATATTTTAAACACAACATTATATCTAAACACTTGTATATTTATAAAAGTGTGAAGTTTTTTTATGATTAATTTTTTTAATGTTTAATGTATTTTAAAATCACCGAAAAGTGTGCTAACTCTTAAAGTTTTTATATATTTATTATTTAATGCTTACTTTTCATTGCTTATCTTATATGTAGGAGGGTTTGATTTCAGGTACCACAATCTACCCTTACTCAGCAAAATGAAACCTAAAATATGATTCTTCACATTCTCAAATAATTGGATGTTTTGTTCCATTATGTTCTTTAAGGTTTTTCTAAATATCTTATTGCGGGTTTTTATGAAGCAAATGTGTAATATTTTTTTTACTATTGTGTGTTCCAAATAATTATAAAATTAAAACCAAACTCATATTAGAGTAGAATTCAATAACTAACAATATTATGACATTAAGATCGCAATCTCATGACATAGAGATTTTAGTGAAGTAGAATTTAGCAAGGATTGTAGTAATCTAAAACCCTTCATCTGTTATATCTGCTAGTAAACTATATGTTTATAACTATATATAAATATTTGTATAACTATATAAAACTCAATATAATTAAATATAACATATTTGTAACTATGTATACATATATGTAAATCTATATATTTGTTTATAACTTTGTATATATTTATGTATAACTACATATAACTAATTGTATGAATATATATATATATATATATATAACTAAATGTTTTAACTATATATAACTAGTTATAACTCTATATACTATATGTATAATAATATATAACTATAAATAATTGTATCTTACTATATCTATAACTATAAATACATTATACATAACTATATTAAATATATAATTTACAACATATATTTAATATACATTTTTATATATTATTATATAAAAATGTATTTTATTATATCTATACCTATATATAACTATATGTATAAATATATAAAATTATAAATATATATATATATACCTACATGTATATATATAAGTTTAATTATATGTGTAACTATATGTATAATAACATAAAACTATATTTATAATTACATGTATACAAACATATTACATTATGTTTAACTATATGTATATAACTATATATAAATATTTGAATAACTATATAAAACTTTATATAATTAGATATAACTATATTTATAATTATGTATACATATATGTATACATATATGTATATCTATATATTTGTTTATAACTTTGTATACATTTATGTATAACTACATATAACTACTTGTATGAATTTATATATGTATATATATATAACTATATCTTTAACTATTTATAACTATTTATAACTACATATACTATATGTATAATAACATATAATTATAAATGGGATAATACTAATTTGTTGCACTAACTTAAAGTTAAATGACTAAAGATTTAATATCAACAATATGTAAGCACATAGCATGAGAGTGTCCGTTGGTCAAATATAGCATGATGTTGAATTACGGGTAGTACTCTTACCTAATCCCACCCCTTGGGCCACAGTCTCATATATGAACTTATGTATGACAAAAGATGTAATAAATGATAGGTTTGTATAGAAGAAACTTTTTTATTCTTTTATATAATTTTCATTCTAACACTGCATTCTCTACGTATCTCTCGCTCCCTCTCTCATTCTTTTTGTGTCACTCTCTCTATCTCTCTCTTGCAATTTTATATCTCGCTCTCTTTCTTTTTTTCTTTCTCTCTCCCCCCTCTCTCTCTTTCACTCTCCAACTCTCTCCCTCTCTCTCTCCCTCTCTCTCTCCCCCCTTTCTTCCTCTCTTCCCCTTTCTCTCTCTCTCTCACTCTCCCTCACCCCGCTTTCTGTTTCTCAACAAAGAAGTGCAGACTTAGCTATTGCACTGACATTCCAAGAAGATGACATAAATAATATTAATCCTGTGCATGTTGATTAATATCTAGAAAATTTATGTTACTCAAATGGTGGCCTAATAGAAATTGAAGATGATAAATTTCTATCTAAAGATGAGTTAGAACTTCCATTGGAATCTAACAAAATGTTAGAAGATCCATTGAAGGATGATAGTGATGCCGATAATTAAACTATTATAATTATATTATAATATTAAACTATCAAAGACTTTCTATATTTTGTTGAAATCTATTGGTGTATTTTATTCTAAAATGCATTGTTGTTCATCATATCTCTATTATTTATTCTATGTTTTTATTTTTTGTATAGTAGATGGCACCTAAAGGACATGGCCATGGTGGAGGTGGACCTGGATGGAGTACTGGACCAAATCCATCTAGTATTTTACACCATTTTGCAAATTAAGTACCATCTCATACTCACCATATCCAGACATCAACATCACAATCATCATCTTCATTTCCATCTCCATCACCATCATTGACACCTTTACTATCACCTTTATCAGATATAAGCCCATCACCCATTTCCATTCATGAACACACTTTTGATCTATCACCATCTTCAATACTCATTTTACACCAATATTTCTTCCATTTATAGAACCATCGACATGATCAAATATTGTGCCTTCCTCTACATTCAATGCTAAGTTAGTAATTGAGATTGAGGCTAGGAGGTATAAAAAATATCTAAATATTACTTGAATAAAAAATTATGATGTTCTTGTAGTGGTTTTTTGGACAGGTTTTTTCCATCTCACATCTGTTCAGCTATAATTACAAAATCTTTCAAGAAAATGGTTGATTCTAAAGCATTCTTATTGTAGAAAGTTTCTAAATCAACAAAAGAGTCGAATTTTAATGACTTTCAGGTAAAAATAATGAAATAAAAGTATTGAAAATTACTTATCTAATTAGTTTTCTATTATGCTGATTATTTTTCAAGCAGTAAATAATTATGTCATTGTTATTAATATAAATTTTTTTGTAATTTTTCTATATATAGAATCCATCCAAATGGGCACCCAAATTTGATGGTAAGATAAAGTCATTATGGGAGAGCAAAGCTGCTGAATGGTATTCTGATTTTGTCCATAAATTGAAGAATATAAAAGAAAGTCCTGATTTTATATCTGAGGATGATTGGCCAGAGTGGCTCAAGCATTGGGAGGAGCCAGATGTGAAAAATAATTAGAGATTTCTAGCAAAAATCGATGAATTAAGTTAGTTGGACTAGGTACAGGAATGTCTCGCCACAAAGGAGGGTCAAAGTCGAGCTTTGTGCATGCTCGAGATTTGGTATAATTTTAAAAATTTAAACATTTATATATTTAGTGGTTATCCTAATAGTCTTAATAAATAAAATCTGTGCATGGTTTTATTAATTTTGTTAAAGTTTTTTATAATTTATTATTTTATGATTTAATAAATACTTACTCTAGGGTGGAGAATTGAGTTGAGATTCTAATTTTAATGAGATTTTCAGAAAAATATATGTGAAGAAAGTGGATGGTCAGTTTGTTGACAACAAGTCTCAGATGATTGCTATAAGAATCTATTATATTAATAAAATTTTATAGTACTATAATACATTTTAAAAGTTGTTTGGAATGCAAAATATTAAATTTATTTTATGTATATCTATAATAGTATTTTTCCATATTTTATCATAGGAACTGAGTGTGATAGCTGCTTCTCAACAAGTTGAGGGTTCTATGGATCTTCAACCAATTGACTATGATCCTATGTATTTGGAGACCATAGAAAGTCATAAGAAGCAGTGAGTGTATGACATCGACTCGATGGGAGTGGCATTTTGTTGTAGTAGTTGTGATTCTAATTCATCTATCACAGCAATGGTGGATGAGATGGTCGAACAAGTAATGAAAACTAATGAATGTTTTGAATTTCTGGAAACAAAAATGAAAGAGAAGGATGGGTAGATATCTCATTTAAAGGAAGAAATGCAGAAAATGAAAAAAGGGAAGGATGAGTAGATTACTCATTTGAAGGAAGAAATGCATGAAATGAAAGAAGAGAATGATGAGCATACTACTCATTTGAATGAATAAATGCAAGAAATAAAAGAAGAGAAGAATGAGTAGATTACTAATTTGAAGGAAGAAATTGAAGAAATTCAAGAAATGAATGATGAGATGAATGAAATTAAGAATGTAATACAATAGCAGATGTCATATATGGGGTCAAAGTTAGTGCATTGACATGACAAATAGCATTTTGAGATCCATCTACAAAACCACATAGGAGAGGCGAGCACAAATTAACCAACTAATTATGAGGATGATTTTGCATCATAATTATTTTTGAACAGTTTTTAATTTTTGTCTATGAGTAGTAAAATAAGATGAGATATTTTTTGTGGTATCAATTTTTTATATTCTGGTTTTGTTCATTACTATGCTGATTAACCTAATAATGAATCTTTGTAGGACATCTGATGTGAGACACGCGTACAAATTCTGATTAAAAGCATTCAGACTTTGTAATGGTCCTTCCTATGCGTGAATTTCATCTTTACTGATCTCTACTAGATCAAAAGAAGGCCAAGCTTTTATTATCTTCATTATTCCTAGAAAATTTTATATTTTTCACTCTCTCTCTATCTAAACATCATTGTTAGACATCTTTTAGTTATTTCTTGTAGTTGTATAACTATCAACTTAGATTTGTGTTTATTAATGTCTATAATTAATATTTTTAAATATCTGTGAATATGTTTGTGTGTACTTGAATATTTTGGGTAGAGTTTTAGCATAATATAGGTATGTAAATAGCTCGGCTAGTCCTCCTAGTATTGGGAACAACATGTTAGCTTCTGAAGTTTTGAGATGAAAGAAAAAAATTTGGTCCAACGTAGTCATAGGTTTGTTCTTGACACACTTATTGCATGTAGATCTAAATTGTAACTGTTCAGATCTGTGACTGGTAATTATTGATCATCTATGGAATTAAACTGTTGAAATGTTAATAGCCATTATGATTACTAATGAAATTCAATTAAATGAGTTCATTTTTCTTGTTCTCCTTCTCTTTCATGTTCGTAGTTTCATGGATGATGATGAGCTGAACATGAGGAACTATGGCTTTTATGAGCCATTTTTCCAGGGGAATCTTGGTCTGTATCTGATACCTAGCATGGGAGGCCATGACAAGAAGTCTTTCTTACCATGACATTATATTAACAACTTTTTGGTTAATGCCAACAATTCATTCAATCCTCACGAATGCTTTGTCTCCAACACTTCTCTTACACTGCAATACATGAGAGATGGCTGGATAAACTAGAGAGATAAGTTTTTGAAGTTTTGTGCCATCTTTATGAAGTATAAATGGGATAATACTAATTTGTTGTAGTTTTGTGTCATCCGAGGCTATGTCATTATATTTATGTGTGTATATATGTATATATATACTATAGTATATATGTACATATATACTCATTATAATATATATTGTAGTAGATGTTTACATATATAGTCAGTATTATATATACTATAGTATATATGTATATATATATAGAGTATATATGTACATAAACTAGTGCAATATATATTACAAATAGACTACACTATTATATGTACATATATACTACAGTATATATGCACGTATATACTGCAATATTATATGTACATATATATGTAGTATATATGTACATATATACTCAGTATTAACATACATATATATTGTAGTATATACGTACATACTAAATTTGATGCCATGATCACTAAGAAATTAGAGTAGTTTTTTATTTCTATCCAAATTTGATACTTGCATAATGATGCCACAAGATAAAATTGGCTAAGTAGATTATAAAGCTAAAGCTGGAGGGACTGATTGACCCAGATAAAGCTGATCCCTTCTTTTTGTTTCTTGAAAGCAGAGTTTTTTCCTATTGCTTGTAGAAAGATTTTGAAATAATTATAGGAAAGACTTATGGCAAGTGTATTTTGCAAGTTCTACTTTTCTTTTCTTTCTAGATACTGTTTAAGATTCTCATAACGGCTAATAACTCTTTTTTTCCCTTTCAATTGTGTAGGATTTTAAGCCTTGAATCTAAATATTCTTTCAAGAATTATTGAAACTATGGAAGGCGATGGTCTAGTTGTTTTACTTCTTCGAACCCTATCATCACTCATGAGTTTGTGTACATTGGTCATGGTGAGTTATATTTCATTGCTGATTATTTGCTTACATGAAAACATGATATGCATTCTTTGATCATTGAATTAGAATGTCTTTATTGTTCCTGACATGTTTGTATATTAATGAGAGATTTAGAACAAAGTAGCATTCTGAAATAGTTTCTCGATTTAATGAGAGGTTTCTCTTATATGTACTTATAAGAGAAATGCTAGTATATTTTTTATACGTACTTACTGAGTATATGTGTTCATATATACTGCTCTATATATGTACATATATACTTATATATATATATACATATATACTGTAGTATATACGTAGATATACAATCAATATATCTACATATATATGTAGTATATATACATATAATACTGATGTATTATATGTACGAGTAAATATATACTCAGTATATATGTAAATATAATACTACACTATATACGTACATATACTATAGTAATTAATGTAACTAGCAAAATTCTAGTAAATGTACATATACACTGTAGTATATATGTACATATATACTACAGTATTATATATCTATCAACATAGAACTTTTTTTATGTATTAATTTTGATTTGATTGACAGGCTTAATTTTCATATAGATATGATAACTATACACTTTGTCACATACAAAGTTTGTAGAAATGATCAGATGAGATTTTTAACTAGACGTAGTGCCCCATGACTAGGATAGCTTTGTCACAGCAGAAAGATTATGATCAGATGAGCTTGGGGAGATAAAGCAACATCAATTTCATGAATAGATTATACTTTATACACTGTCATTAGATACATTGATGAAAAATATGTAATAAAATTTTATTATGTTTTTGTTTTAACTAAGTAAAACAAGGGTTGTGTAGATTGTAGTTATTCAAAATTATTATGCAAAAAATATATTAATCATCCTTTGTTGCACATGAGCATGGTGGAGTGCTCCATTTTTCTATGATCAAGTTTCTTATTTATTTGTTGATGGTTACTGCTGTTGACTATCAGTCTCTATTTCATACGCCAGTTCTTTTGTTACTTGTCTGCTCGGTCATTGTGGGGCAGGGTAACGGCCTTATAGGCATTGGGATCGAGAGAGAGTTCTAGTTGGGAGGAGGTAAGATGCGAACTTTGATGTGCCAAGCATGGCTCATGACTTGTCTTCCAGGTTTTCCTTGAAGACTTTTCAGAGCTATATTTTGAAATTTAAATAAACTTCACATTTATTTATGTTGATAGTGAAGTTTTGTGCCATCTTTTTGAAGTATAAATGAGATAATATTAATTTATTGTAGTTTTGTATCATCTGAGGCTATGTGATTATATATATGTACAAATAATACTGCATTATATACATACATATAAACTATAGTACATATATACATATATACTGAGTATATATGTACATATGTACTGAGAATATGTTTGTATATACTAAAAATATATGTATGTATATACCGAGTATATAAGTACATATATATAAAGTATATATGTACGTATATACCGAGTATAGACGTATGTATATACTGAGTATATATGTACATATAATACTACAATAATATATACATATACTATACTAATATATGTAGTCAGTATATATGTACATATATATTGAGTACATATATATTTAGAATATATGTACATATAATACTGCATAATTATATTTACTTATATACTGAGTATATATGTACATATACTACAATATATATGTACATATATACTCAGTTTAAATGTACAAATAATACTGTAGTATATATGTACATATACTACAGTAATATATGTAACTAGTGAAATGCTAGTATATATGTATATATACACTACAATATATATGTACATATATACTGATATACATATAGACAAATATAAAGATCGACATATAGACAAATAGATAAATGGAATGATAGATAGATAGACTGATAGAGTGATAGAAAGATAGATAGACAAATAGAGGGATCAGATAGATTTAAAGATTTAAAGATAGACAATAAAGAAATAAACAAATAGATAGTAGACAGAGAGATAGATAGATAGATAAAAAGATAGATAGTTAGAAAGATAGACTGAAAGACAAGTAGAAAGGTATGTATGATAGGTAGACATATAGCTAGAAAGAAAGAAAGATAGATAGATAGACAGAAATAAGAATAGACAGATAGACAGTAGATAGATCGACAGATAGATAAATAGACTTTAAAAAAAATAAATAGATAATTAGATAGATATATCAACAGACTGACAGATAGAAATACAGATAGAAATATAGATAGAAATATAGATATATAGATAGACAGACAGATAGATATAAATATAAAAGATAAAGAGAGAGACATATATACAGATATACAAATAGATAGATAGAAATATAGATAGATAGATAGATAGACATATAAATAGATAAATAGATATATATATATATATATTGATAGCTAGATTGACAGATAGACAAATAGATAGATAGATAGATTAGATTGATAGATATATTGAATGACTGATAGGCAGATAAACACATTATAGATAAATAGAGAGAAAGATAGATTGATAGATATATAGATAGATAGACACAGATAAGTATACATTTTGATTGATTATAGATAGACAAATAGATGGACAAACAGAGAATAGATAGATCCTTGGATAGATTGATAGATAGACATATAAAATAATAAATAGATATACAGGTAGATAGATAAATAGATATATATATATATATATATAGAAAGATAGATATACAAACACATAGATAGATAAAAAGATAGAAAGATATATAGATAGCCAAATAGAAAGATAGGTAGATATATAGATAAGCATATTGGCATATAAGGAGATAGGCAGATAGATTGATAGATAGATTGAAATAAAGTTAGATAAATAGATAGAAACATTTACAGATATATAGATTGACAAAAAGATAGATAGATAAATAAAAATATTGAAAGAAAAATAGATAGAATGATAGACAGATAGATAATTATATAGATAGACATATAAATCGATAAATAGATAGATAGATAGAAAAATAGATAGATTGATAGATAGATAAATACAAGTTGATAAATAGAAAGATAGAATGATAGAATGAAAGAATGATAGATAGTTTGATAGATAGATAAGCATATAGACAGATAAACATATAGAAAGATAGTGAGAAAGATAAATATATAGATAGATAGATAGACAAATAGATAGTTAGAAAGATAGACATAAAGATAGATAGACATATAGATAGGTAGATAAATAGATAGACATATAGATAGACAAATATACTGATAGTATGATAGCTAGCTAAATAGATAGACATATAGATAGATATACATGTAGACATATAAATAAATAGACAAATAGACAGACAAATAGATAGATAGAAAGATAGACAGACCGATAGATTGATAGATAGATAGACTGATATAAAGACAGACAAACAGAAAGATAGATCTATAGGTAGATACATAGATAGATAGACAGAAAAACATAGATATACAAATAGATAGATAGATAGATATACAGATATATAGAAAGAAATATAGATAAATAGATAGATAGATAGTCTAATAAACAAAAAGA
The DNA here is from genome assembly GCA_029783825.1 of Sapria himalayana. Classification (NCBI taxonomy): domain Eukaryota; kingdom Viridiplantae; phylum Streptophyta; class Magnoliopsida; order Malpighiales; family Rafflesiaceae; genus Sapria; species Sapria himalayana. Next base: position 1,198,737 of record JAREIK010003520.1, on the reverse strand, counting down.
TAGTTCGACAGATAGATAGATAGATAGACTGACTGATTGATTGATTGATTGAATGATAGATAGACATATAGATAGATATGCAGATATGCAGATAGGTTGAGAGGTAGATAGGCAGATAAGCATATAGAAAGATAGGCAGATTAATAGATAGACAAATATACAAATAGATAGATAGACAAATAGATAGATAGATAGATAGACAAATAGAATGATAGGCACATAGACAAATAAATTGATAGACAAATAGGAAATAGAAAATCGACATAAAGATAGATAAAGAAAAAGACATATAAATAGATAGATAGATAGATCCATAGATAGATAGATAGGTAGGTAGGTAGGGAAGTAGATAGATAGACAAATAGAATGATAGAATGTTAGATAGATCGATATATAAACATATCAATCAATAGATATATATAAAGATAAATAGATAGTAAGTTAGATATAATAAATAGACAGATAAATAGATAGAAAGATAAATAGATATATAGATAGATAAATAGATATATAGATAGATATATAGATATATAGATAGATAGTTAGAAAGATAGATAGATAGATAGATAAATAGATAAATAAATAGATAAATTGATAGATAGAAAAGAAAGATAATTGATAGATACATAAATAAATAGATAGATAGATATATTAATATATAGATAGATAGATAGATATTTAGAGAGATTGATAGAAAGATAGATCGACAGATAGATAGATAAACATATAGTTAGATAGATAGACAGATAAATAGATGGATAGAAAGATAAATAGATAGATAATGAGAGATATTGATAGATAGATATATAGATATATATATATATATATATATATATATATATATATATAGAAAGATATATAGATAGACATATAGATAGATAGATAGATTGATAGATAGATTGATTGATTGATTGATACATACATAAATAGATAAATAGATAGATCTATAGATATATAAATATATAGATAGGTATATAGATAGATTGATAGATAGACAGACAGATATATATATATATATATATATATATATATATATATATATATATATATATATATATATATATATATAGATAGATAGATTGGTAGAAAGATAGATAGATAGGTAGGTAGATTGGTAGATAGGTAGATAGATAGAAAGATAGATAAAAATATCGACATAATGACTTATATACTTATAGAGAGATAGATAGATAGACAGATAAATGCATAGATAGATATACAGATAGATAGATAGACAATTAGATAGATAGACATATAGATAGATAAACAAATAGACAGATAAATAGATAGGCAATTAGACAAATAGACAGATAGACAAAAAAACAATAAACAGATAGAGAAATAAATATATGATACATAAATAGATAGATAGATAGACACATAGGCAGACATATACATAGACATATATATAGATAGACATATATAAGTCTAGCTAAATTAGCAAGAAAAAATCTTTACCTATTTTCATTCCAAAACTATATTCATTAATTTATTTTTTTTCAAAAAACTTAATTAAATAATCTCATGTTTTTATATTTAAATTGAATAAAACCAAAAAATATAAATGATAATTTATAATTAACAAAAATTAAAATCAATTAATAAACTATTTTGATATAATATTTACATAATTAAAACAAAAACATAAAAAATTTTATAACATCTGATTCATCAATATATCTAATGACAGTGCATAAACTATAATTTATCTGTGAAATTTACATTGCTTTCTCTCTCATGGCTCCTCCGGTCACCATCTATCTATTGTGACAAAGGTGTCCTAGGCACGGTGCATCATGTCTAGTGAAAAATCCCTTTTCTTTTACAAGCTTCTTATGTAGAACATTGTGGTACAGTATCTATACGAAATTTAAACCAGTCAATCAAATCAAAATAAATAAATTATAAAAGTTATGTTTAGATAAATATAAAATACTATAATATATATGTACATATATTCTTTAGTGTATATATTCATATATACTATCGTTTCACTAGTTACATATATTACTGTAGTATATCTACATATATACTGTAGTATTATATGTACATATAAACTGAGTATATATGCACATATATACTACAATATTATATGTACATATATACTCAGTATATTTGTGTATATAATATTGTAGAATTATATGTACTTATATACTACGTATATATGTATATATACTATAGTATATATGTTGATATACTAAGTATATATGTACATATATACTATAGTATTATATGTGCATATATACTCAGTATACACGTACTTATATACTCAATATCTACGTACTTATATACTCAGTATATACATACATATATACTCAGTATATACATACGTATATACTCAGTATATACATACATATGTACTTTAATATATATGTACATATATACTTTAGTATTATATGTACACATATATAATCACATAGCCTTAGATGACACAAAATTGTAACAAAATTAGTATTATACCATTTATACTACACAAAGATGAGACCAAACTTCACTATCAACATAAATAATAAATGTGAAGATTTTTAAAATTTAGGAAAATATCTCTGAAAAGTCTTCAAGGAAAACCTGGAAGACAAGCCACGAGTTAGGCTTGTACATCAAAGTTCGCATCTTGCCTCTCCACAACCAAGACTCTCTCCTATTCCCAAGGCTCATATGGGTGTTGCTCTGCCTTGCCATGACCGAGCTGGCAAGCTAACGAAAGAATTGGCAGCTGAAATAGAGACAGATCGTCAGCAACAATAACCATCAAAAAATCAATAAGAAACTTGAACATAGAATAATGGAGCACTCCACCAAGATCATGTGCAACACAGGATGATGAAAATATTTTTTGAATAATAATTTTGAATAAATGAAATCTACACAACACTTGTTTTACATAGTTAAAACAAAAACATAACAAAATATTAATACATCTACTTCATCAATGTATCTAATGATAGTGCACAAAGTAAAATCTATCCGTGAAATTGACATTTCTTTCTCTGCCCCTACTCCTCTGATCACCATCTCTCTGTTGTGACAAAACTATCCTAGTCACGGGGCATCATGTCTAGTGAAAAATCCCATCACTTCTACAAGCTTCGTTTGGAGAACATTGTGGTACCATATCTGTATAAAAATTAAACTAGTCTATCACCTCAAAATTAATAATTAAAAAAAGTTATGTTTTGATAAATATATAATACTATTTTATATATGTACATATATACTGTAGTGTATATGCACATATATACTAGCATTTCACTAGTTACATATATTAATACAATATATGTACATATATACTCCAGTGTAATATGTACATATAAATTGAGGACATATATACTCAATATATATGTACATATAATACTGTAATATTATATGTACATATACTACAATATATATATAGATATACTGACTATATTTGTACATATATACTATAGTATATATATAGATATATTGAGTATATATATACATTTATACTATAGTATATATTTAGATATACTAAGTAAATTTGTATATATATACTGCAATATACACAAAAATCCCAAATAGCTAAAGAAAATTCCCTAGCTAGATGGGGGGTTTCTGTTGCTAAATGGGATATAACGATAGATTTTCGACAAAAGCTTTCCCCTCTAAAATGCTCATTGCTAAAAATTAACAAGGGAAAGACTCCCTAACTAAAAATTTTTAGTAACGAAAAATTCTCTAGATAAAATAATTATTTCAAATTCCTAGCTAAATTAGCAAGGGAAAAATCCCTACTTATTTTCATTATAAAACTATTTTCAGAATTTTATTTTTTTTTTCAAAAAATTTAATTAAATAATTTATTATTTTTAGATTAAATTGAATAAAAACAGAAACTATAAACAATTTATATTTAACAAAAATTAAAATCATTTAATAAATTATTCTGATAAAATATTTTACATAATTAAAGCAAAAACATAACAAAATTTTATTACATCTTATTCATCAATGTATCTGCCAGTAGTGCATACAATATAATCTATTCGTGCATTGATGTTGCTTTATCTCCCTCAGCTCCTCCGATCACCATCTTTCTACTATGGCAAAGCAACCCGAGTCATAGTGCTTCATGTTTAGTAAAAAATCCCTTCACTCATACAAGCTTCGTATGGGGAACAATGCAGTACCATATCTGTATAAAATTTAAACCAATCAATAAAATCAAAATAAATAAATACAAAAGTTATGTTTTGATAAATATATAATATTGTAGTATATGTACATAGATACTGTAGTATATATGTACATATATATTAGCATTTTACTAGTTACATATATCACTACAGTAAATGTACATATAAACTGCACTATTATATGTACATATACTAAGTATATAAGTACGTATATATAGAGTATATATGTATGTATATAATAGGTATATACGTAGGTATATACCAAGTTTATACATACATATATACCGAGTATATGCGTATGTATATACCAAGTATATGGTTACATATATACTGAGTATATGCATATGTATATATCGAGTATATGCGTAAGTATATACAGAAGTATATGTGCAAGTCTATATCGAGTATATGCGTACATCTATACTGAGTATATACGTACATCTATACTGAGGATATGCATACGTCAATACTGAGTTTATACGTATGTTATACCGAGTATATATGTACGTATATACCGAGTATATATGTACGTCTATACTAAGTATATACGTACGTCTATACCGAGTATATAAGTACGTCTGTACGAGGCGACGAGTTACTTCTCCCAAAATAGGACCCGATATTCCTCCTGACACTTGTGGCCTATAAAAATTAGGTAATATTATATTTTTATTTCCAATTGAATATAGTTTTGTGAAATCTAATATAATTACACGATGCTACATGAGCATCATCATCATCATCATCATCCTAAGACCTTTTACAATTAGAACCAATTATTGCAGAACCTACAACAAGAAAACTTATTTTCTCATACATACTCTTTGTACCAAGTGATAATCACATATCTACACAATTACTAAGAGATTTAAGACTAACCTCTATCTACCTTGCTGGGTTGGACTAGAATCATCTTCATGCCACAGCTTTAGAAAAGTTCTATTATCCATTGCTTTTATGACATGTATAGGTAAGCAATGCACCATGGTGACTAGACCAGCCCGAGCAATTATATATTCAAACGTGTGTGTGCGTGAGTGTGTGTAAATGGGTGGGTATGTATGACAATATATACATGTCTACGAATAAATATATGCACCCACTTATGTATATACTTGTCATATAAGTACATATATACTCGGTATATACGTACATATATGCTCAGTATATATGTAAATATATACTCTGTATATACGTACATATATGCTCAGTATATATGTAAATATATACTCGGTATATACATACATATATACCCAGTATATATGTATGTATATACTCAGTATGTATGCATGTATATACCAAGTATAATGTACGTTATATACGTACGTATGTACTATAGTATATATGTATGTATATACTGAATAGTCTGAATATATACATACATATATACTCAGTATATACAAAAAATATAAACTCAGTTTATACGTACATATATACTCAGTATATATGTACATTTATACTCTGTATATACATACATATATACTACAGTATATAAGTATGTATATACTATAGTATTATATGTACGTATATATAATTATATAGCCTCAAATGACACACACACACACACACACATACACATGTACTTTCATGCAAATACACTTACCATCAAAGACAAAAGAATGATATAATATAGGGTTTAAAAATAGACATATAGGTCTCTCAGGCATTGGTCAGTATCATCTTGTTCTTTGTTCTCTGGTACTCCATGCAGATAGAGAACATTGTTACACCTTCAAATGAAGCATAACATAGTACATTTACAAACTAATAAAGAATCCAACACTATGTCACTAATAAATAGATAGACTAGTACATACAACACCAACTGCCATTTGCTAGAAATTTTACATAACATGATAATCATGGGCTTATTTTAAAATTACCGAATCAAGATTACTCCAAGATTTCTAGTCAACTACCCATCAAAAAATTATTCTATGTTTCTCAACTTTATGCATCAGTCCATGGTTAATTATAAAAAAGTTAGAAAGTACAAAATTAAAGGGAAATGAAAGTTGAAATGACAACAGGCTACATGGTAATGAATTTTTTCACACCTGTACGTTCATTTAGGAATCATATTGGCTATTAACATTTCAACAGTTTAATTCCACTGATGATTGATAAAAAAGCAGTAATAGTTCTGAACTGTGACAACAAAGATGTGCACAAAATCTGAGTGTCAAGACCAAACCTAAATTTGTGTGGGACAAGAATTTTGTTATTCATCACTTAGCTTTAGAATCTATGGTACTGTTCCCAGCACCATGAGGACCATCCAAGCCTTTTACATACCTATATTAGGCTAAAAATCTACCCAAAATATTCGAGGACACACAAACATATCATAGATATATAAAAATAGTAATTATAAACATGGACAAACACAAATCTAAGTTGATAGTCATAAATTTCAACAAATATCTAAAAGATGTCAAGCAATGATGTTTAGAGAGAAAGAGAGTGTAAAAATAAAATATTTCAGAAATAATTAATATAATAGAAGCTCAGCCTCTTTTTGAATAGCTAAAATCTGTAAATATGGGGCCCATGCATTGGAAGGACCTTGACAATGTCTGAATGCTTTGAATCAAATTTATTTTGTATGTCTCATATCAGATGTCCTACAAAGATTCATTATTAGGTTAATCAGCAAAGAGAAGAACAAAACTAGAATATAAACAATTAAAATGTCCAAAATAATCTCATCATGTTTTGCTACACATAGACAAAAATCAAAAATAGTTAAGAAATAATTATGATACGAAATCATCCTCATAATTAGTTGGTGATTTTTTGCTAGCCTCTCTTGTGAGGTTTCACACTTGGATCTTGAACTGCTATCTATCACATCAATTTCACTAACTGTGACTCCATATAGAACATCTACTGTTGCATTACATTCTTAATTTCATTCATCTCATCATTAATTTTTTAAATTTCTTGCATGTCTTCCTTCAAATGATTAATCTGTTCATCTTCACTTCTTTCATCTCCTACATTTCTTCCTTCCAATTAGTAATCTGCTCATCCTTCTTTTCTTTTATTTCATTCATTTCTTCCATCAATTGAGATATTTGCTCATCCTTCTCTTTCATTTCGGTATCCATAACTTTAAAAATTTCATTTGTTTCCATTACTTATTGTTCGACAGCCTCATCCACCATTGCTATGACAAATGAATTAGAAGCATGACTACTACAATAAAATGTGACTCCCTTCGAGCCAATACCATACACTCACTGCTTCTTATGACCTCTTACGGTCTCCAAATAGATAATACCATAGTCAATTGGTTGAAGATGCATAGAATCTCAATTTGTTAAGAAGTAGCTGTCACACATTCCTCAATAAGTTCCTGAGATAAAATAAAGAAAAATACTATTCTAGATATACATAAAATAAATTAAATATTTTGCATTCCAAACAACATTCAAAATATATTATTGTATTATGAAATTCTATTAATATAACAGATTCTTACAGCAATCATTTGAGACTTGTTGTCAACAAACTGACCATCCACTTTCTTCACATGCATCTTCTTGAATATCTCATAAAAATTAGGATCTCGACTCAATTCTTTAGCCTAGAATATGTATTTATTAAGTAATAAATTAACAAATGATAAAAAATTTTAACAAAATTAATAAAATCATGCATTGATTTGATTTATTTTGACTATTAGGACAATGACTAAATATATAAATGTTTACAATTTTAAAATTGAACCAAATCTCGAGCATGCTCAATGCTCGACTTTGGCCCTCCTGTGTGGTGAGACATTCCTGTACCTAGTCCAGCTACCTCATTTCATCGATTTTTGCTAGCAATCTATAATTTTGTTTTCACATCTAGCTCCTCCAAATACCTAAGCTACTCGGGATAGTCATCCTCGGACATAAATTCAAGCCTTTCTTTTATATTCTTCAATTTATGGATAAAATCAGAATATCATTCACCAGCTTAGCTCTCCCACCATAATTTTATCTTTCCATCAAATTTGTGTGCCCATGTGCATTGATTCTATATATAGAAACATCAAAAAATAATTTTTTTTAATAACAATACATAATTATTTACTGCTTGAATAATAACCACCATAATAGTTAACTAATTAGATAATTAATTTTCTATGTTTTTGTTTCATTATTTTTTCTTGAAAGTCATTAAAAGAAGACACTTTTGTTGATTCAGAAACTTTCTTCCACGAGAATGCTTTAGAATCAACCATTTTCTTGAAAGACTTTGTAATTATAACCAAACACTTGTGAGATGGAATAAAAATATACAAATAAATAAATAACAATGAAAAAAAGCAAATAATAACTAAATATTATAAACCACTAACAGGAACATCATGATTTTTTATTCAAGTAATATTTACATATTTTTATTCCTCCCATCTTCAATCTCAATTACTAACTTAGTACAGAATCCAAAGGAAGACATAACATTTGATAATGTCGATGGTTTTGTAAATGGGGGAAATATCATTGTAAAATATGGTATAGAAGATGGTGATTGATCAAAAGTGTGTGTAGGAATGACAATTGGTGGTGGGCTTATATCTGATAAATGTGATAGTAAAGGTGTTAATGATGGTGATGGTGATGAAAATAGAGATAGAGATTGTGATGTTCAAGTCTAAATATGGTGGGTATGAGATGGTACTGAATTTGCAACATGGTGTAATATTCTAGATGAATTTGGTCCATTACTCCATCCACTTCCACATCCACCATGGCCATGACCTTTATGATGAACAACCATATATTTTAGAATAAAACAAACCAATAGATTTCAACAAAATATAGAAAGTCTTTGATAGTTTAATATTATAATACAATTATAATAGTTTAATTATCTGCATGGCTATCATCCTCTAATAGATCTTCTGACATTTCCTCTATTCCAATGGAAGTTCCAACTCATCTTCAGATAGAAATTGATCATCTTCAATTTCTATTATGTCACCATTTGAGTCACATAAATATTCTAGATCGTCATCCACGTGTACAAGCTCAATATTATTTATGTCATCTTTTAGGAATTCTAATGCAATAGCTAAGTCTAAAATTCTTTCTTGAGATGTTAGCACTTCAAAATTTGATCGAGTTTTTATTTTGCAAATCGCCCACCAATCACTCTTATCATGAGATAAACTTGTATGTGCATAATAATATACTTGAGTGGCTTTAACTGCCATAATAAATGGCTCATATCGATTATATCTATGTTTATGGTTAACATCCACTAGCTGATAATCTGAATGAATCTTTGTACCCACATTTTATGTAGGATCAAACTACTCACACTTTAATAATACAATTATATTATTTTCGAGTCCAGGATACTCCAACTCAATAACTTATATTAGTTGACCATAATAATCATTCTCATCTGCACTTTAACCCAAGAATTTAATGCATACACCACTTTTCATTGTTATTTTAGAAGAACCATGCCCGATTGTGTGAAATTTATATCCATTGACAAAATACATGGGATTGGTTGTCACATCTCTAAATGTGCATTTACTTAGATTCTGAATGAAAATATTAGAATATCTATTTGAAGGATCATTTTCTTGCAACCATTTTGTGTATACATACTCAAAATATGGTGCAACCTTTTCACAATTATGTAAAACATTGCTCTAGGGTGCTTTGTACTCTTCATCTATCATACATCTTTGCTTTGTTCTTCCAAATGCTCTTCCAAGGTGCTTGAAGATAGATAGTTTGTCCTCAGAATCATCTTCTGCCATCACATGAGCTTCATCATTTTGAGGCATATTTTTATTCTTTGTAACGACATGATCCTCAAAATAATAAGAACAAAATGATGATGCTTCTTCTACTAAATTTGCATTGCAAATTGAACCTTCAACTTTTGCCTTCTTTCTAACATTCAATTTGAACTTACAAAGATACCTACAACCATAATGTTAGGTTTCAATTATATTAAATTACAATATTACTTTATATATGAAATAATAAAACCCAAATAATTATATGTATTTACCTCTCAAATGGATACATACACCTATATTGCACTGACCCTACTATCTTTGACTCATATGCTAAATGGACCGGCAAATACTCATTGAGTCAAGAGAGCTCGGTGGGAATATCCATTCAAGCTTACAAAGAATAAGTAGTATGTCATTCTCCAGTCTCACCATGTCATCTATTTTGATTGTGGTTGCAGTTAGCTGTTTGAAAAATAAACTAAGTTATGTGAGGATCTTCTAAACACTTAGGGAAATTAATTCATGGAATGCAATTGGTATTAATCTCTGCATAAATACGTGATAGTCATGACTTTTCATTCCAAATAACTTAAGATCCTTTATATCTATGCATCTACACATATTTGATACATATCCATTAGAAAAATTCAAATATTTAACTCATTCACACAATATCTGTCTTGCCTTCTAATCAAGTGTCTAACATGCTTTATGAAATTTTCTTGTTGCCTCATTCAGTTTCAATTCAGGATGCTGATAGTAATCATTCAACTCTTGTCTTGATTTTAAATTGTCAATTATTTTTCAATATATATTAAGGATAGTGTTGAAAACAATTTCAAACATATTTTTTTCAATATGCATTACATCCAAGTTATGATGAATTAAATTGGACTTCCAATAGGGCAAGTCCCAAAAAATACTACGTTTTCTCTAGCCAAATATTTTGCATATTGGTCTATTATAATATCATCTCCTAAATGAGTTGTTGGTGAAATTGTCAACATAGTTTTAATTTTTTGAAATATTGTTCTATTTATTTGGAATGAATGATTCGTATGTAGAAAATTATGATGGTTATCAAACCATGACTATTTACTACTAAATTTGAGGGTAAATGCATCAAACTTTTTCATACAATATGAGCATGTGAATCATTCTATAGTACTCCAGCAAGACAACATTAAATATGTAGAAAAATCACTTACCGTCAACAATAGGGCCACCTGCATAAAGAAATTTTTCTTCTTTGAAATATCATATGTATTCATGTCAACATCCCACAAATGATTTAACTCTGCTATAATAGGCTATAAGAAAATATCTAGTATTTCTTTCAATTTTTTGGCCCTGGAACCAATATAAATAAAAATATATATTACTCCTTCATACACAACCATGGAGACAAATTATAAGGTGTCACAACTGGCCATGTTGAATACTATTGTCCACATTGCCAAAATTGTTGAAATCCATCAGTGCTGAAACCAAATCTCACATTTTGACTTTCAGCTACAAAATCTTGATGTATAAGATTAAAATGCTTCCGAGCAAGTGAATCTGATGGATGACGCATTACCCCTTTATCAACCTCATGCTCAGAATCCCACTTCATATCATTTGTTGTAGCATTTGATGCATATAGTCTCTGCAATCGAGGAATTAAAGGAAAATAATATGTTCTTAAATGTAAATTTCAATTTTCGTCGCATATATGCAACACAAGGTGCCTTCTTAAACCGAGGATGATCACAAAACTTATAGCTAATTAAATCACTATCACAACCCCAATATAACATACATCCATTGAAACAACAATCAATTTTTTTCACTAGTTGACTCATTCCTCGTAGTAACTTATTAGTATTATAAATGTTGTTAGTGACCAAATTATTATCTAGAATAATCTCTTTCATCGGTTCTGTCATCTGATCAAATAATTTTTCAAACATATGATTTTCTAACTTAATGCTCATAAGTTGAGTCACAAGTGATAATTGCGAATATGTTTTACAACCAGGCCACGACTCATTATCTGTAGCTTTAAGCATTTCATAAAATTTTTGATCTTCATGATTAGGAGGTAAATCTATGTAATCCATATTGAAGTCAGCACCAGCACCTTCCATGACCATTCTATGGTATGTGTTTGATGCTTCTTCACCACAAGCAAATGATTCAGTACCCTCATTTCTCATTTCGATCAAAGTTCAGAGCCATTGTACTTTCTACATGATAAATCAAAACAAAATAATTTTGTACAAAGCTATATTTAGCCAAATTGTATCTTAAAGTGTTTAGATCATGAAAAGTGATATTCTGACACTTGTTATGATTACATGGACACTTAATTTTTTCTCTATCCATCCATCTCGATTGACTACATGCAAATTGATGAAAGTTTCAAGCCCACTCAAAAAATCTTTATTCAAAATTCCAATCATAAATATTTTATACATCCACTGACAATCTAAACTAATTTTGTCTTGTTTTATTTACAAATAATAATGCTCAATCATTATTTTGAATTAAACATTCAATTACTTAAAAATATCTTAATAATTAAATAAAATAACTTATGTATGAATATTTAAAAATTAAATATCATGAATATCGAGGTAAGGCATTGCAAGAATCTACATGAATAGATAAAGTAATTTTTAGCACGACAAAGATTAATAGATATCATGCTATTACTAGATAAAAAGTGCAAAATATTATAATGGACAAGAAAAGAAAGCAAAAAAGAAAGAAATTTAAAGGTTGAAGGGGGAGAGGGAGAGAGAGAGAGAGAGTGAGTGAGTGAAAGAGAAAGGGGGAGAGAGAGAGAGAGAAAAAGGGGGGAGAGTGATAGAGAGGTAGAGAGAGAGAGGGTAAGCAAGAAAGAAGGAGAGTAAGAAAGAAAATAGCAAGAGTGTGTGTGTGTGTGTGTGTGTGACACAGAAAGAAAAAGAGAAAGAGAGTGACACATCAAGAATGAGATAGGGAGAGAGAGAGACACGCAGAGAATGCAGTGTTAGAATGAGGAATTACATAAAAGAATAAAACATTTTCTTCTATACAAAACTATTAGATATTACATCTTTTGTTAAATATAAGTTCATATATGAGCATGAGGCCCAAGGGATGAGATTAGGTAAGAGTATGACCCTCATTTCAACAACATGCTATGTCTGACCAATGGACACTCTAATGCTATGTGCTTACATATTAATAATATTATATCTTTTGCCATTTAATTTCAAGTTATTGCAACAAATTAGTATTATCCCAATTATAATTATATTTTATTATACATATAGTATATGTAGTTATAAATAGTTATATATAGTTAAACATATAGTTATATATAGATATATACATATATATATATATATATATTCATACAAGTAGTTATATGTAGTTATACATAAATGTATACAATATTATAAACAAATATATAGATTTACATATATGTATACATAGTTAAAAATATAGTTATATTTATTTATATAAAGTTTTATATAGTTATACAAATATTTATATATAGTTATGCACATATAGTTAAACATAATGTTATATGTTGTTATACATGTAATTATAAATATAGTTACATGTGGTTATACATGTAGTCAAACATAGTAAAACTTATATTTATACATGTAGGTATATATATTTTTGCATATAATTATATATATTTATAGATATAGTTATGTATATGTATAATAAAATACATTTTTATATAATAATATATAAAAATGTATAGTAAATATATGTTGAAAATTATATATTTAAATATAGTTATGTATAAAGTTTTTATAATTATACATCTAGTAAGAAATAATTATTTATAGTTATATATAGTCAAACTTATAGTTATATATATATATATATTCATACAAGTAGTTATATGTAGTTTTATATAAATGTATACAAAGTTATAACAAATATATAGATTTAGATATATATATACATAGTTACAAATATAGTTATATTTAATTATAGAGTTTTATATAGTTATACAAATATATATATATATATTGTTATACACATATAGTTAAACATAATGTTGAATGTTGTTATACATATATTTATAAATATAGTTACTTGTGGTTATACATACGCTTACACATATAGTTACATTTATATTTATACATGTTGGTATATATATTTTTTAATATAATTATATATATTTATACATATAGTAATGTATAGGTATAGATATATTAAAAAATATTTGTATATATTAATATGTAAAAATGTATATTAAATATATGTTGTAAATTATTTATTTAAATATAGTTACGTATAAAGTTTTTATAGTTATACATATAGTAAGATATAATTATTTATAGTTATATATTATTATACATATAGTAAGATATAATTATTTATAGTTATATATTATTATACATATAGTATATATAATTATAAAAAGTTATATATAGTTAAACATATAATCATGTGTGTGTGTATTCATACAAGTAGTTATAAGTATTTACACATAAAAGTATACAAAGTTATAAACAAATATATAGATTTACATATATGTATACATAGTTACAATTATAGTTATATTTAATTATATAATGTTTTATTTAGTTATAAAAATATTTATATATAGTTATACACATATAGCTAAACATAATGGTGTAGGTTGTTATACATACAATTATAAATATAGTTACATGTGGTTATATATATAGATACACATATAGTTAAACTTATATTTATACACCTCAGTATATACATTTTTTATTTAATTTTATATATTTATACATATAGTTATGTTTTGGTATATACATAGTAAAATACTTTTGTATATATTAATATATAAAAATGTATATTAAATATATATTATTAATTATATTATTATATATTTAAATATAGTTACTTATACAGTTTTTATAGTTATACATATAGTAAGATACAATTATTTATTGTTATATATTATTATACAAATAGTATATTTTGTTGGAAATATAGGTATATAGAATTATACATATAGTTATAAATTATAATATAGTTAAAAAATAGTTATATATAGTTATAAAATTAGTTTACATAGTTACAAATATAATTAAATATAGTTATGAAGAGATTTATATAGTTATACAAATATTTATAAATTATTATACATATATAGTTAAACATATAGTTATATATAAATGTTGTACGTTTTAATTATAGTTATAGTTACATGTGTGATTGCACACATAGTTATCCATATAGTTATAAATGTAGTTATACATGTTGTAGATGTAGTTATATATAGTTTTTCATGTAATTATATATATTTAGACATATGGCTATGTATAGGTATTGATGTAGATAAATACATTTATATATAGTAATATGTTCATGTACATATTGTTAATTGCATTTATATAAAGTTTTTTGATATATTAGCATCAAGAGAGAGAGAGAGGCAAATGGTACTAGTTAGATACTTAGAGTTGTCTCTGGACAACATGACAGTTTTAGAAGTATTATAATTCCGTAAATGTTTTATTTTTTAATTATCAAAAAATGTTTTAAATAATAAATATATATATAACATAAATACAAATCTTTTTTTTACTTAATAAATTATTTTCAACAAGTTATTATGAGTGTAGCATAGCACACATTTAAAACAAACACATTGCAATTTTAATTATCAAATTAATTAAACAATAAATATATAAATAATTTCAAAAAATATATGTAGAGCCTTCCAAGTAGAAAAAAAAATATTGGCTACAAAATTTATAAACTTCTTATTGCAATGCACACATGAAAAGATTATTGGTCTTTAAGCCACTCTCCTAAGAATTATAAATACTCTTTATGTTAAGAAATATATAAATATATATATATTATGGTTATAAATTTTTTAGAATACATATTAATTTTTATAAAGATAATATGAAATAATTTTAAAGGCATAAAATTTTATATTTTTTGATATCATTTATAATTTTTAAAATTCTAAAAATTACTTAAAGTGAGAAGATAATTATAAAAAGTTATATTTATTATTTTAATAAAGAGTGAATTTCAAAAGCTAATAGTAAAAATATTACTCAACTATTTAATTCTTATAAATTTTAGTAAGGGCAAACATCTATGTATTTATTTTTAAATATCAATTTATTTTCTTTTAAAAATTAATGAAAAAATTTAAATTTTTCTTATAATTAAAGATTTTCAAAATTTGTCATAATTAATTATTTAAAATTTTTCTATAATCATACAATTTTTTTATATTTATAATAATATTAATATTTACTAGTTTATTCGTCAATTCAAATATTTTTGTAAATATATTCTATTTAATCATACAATGAATTATTTTACCTTTATATTAGTAGAAATTTTAATGTATGTTCATTTATTTTTTAAAATAACTTAAAAATTATTATAATTATAGAATTAATTATTTTATGTTACTTTAATACAAACTTTTAAGTTTCTTAATTAAAAATTATAGAAAATTTTTTTGTATAATTTTTTTAAATTTTTATAATCATAAAAATAGTTATTTTAGTCCTTATTAACATAAAGTATCTTTTGTATTTTTATAATTTTATAAATTATTTATTTATAATTCATATTTTTATAATTTTACGAGAATAATGTGTCTTTCAAGAATCGCTCATCTATTGACCATGACATATATTTAATCAACAAAATTAAATAAAATATTAAAATAAATAATAAATTAAAAAAAATCTAAATCATTACAGATTAGAGATCGAAATTATCCCCAGTGCAAATAGCTAAGGAAAAATTCTTAGCTAAATGGATATATTTTGTGAAAAATAAAATTTAAGAAATAATCGCTTGCAATAAAATGTAAAATAGTAAAAAAAATCAAATAATTATTTAGCAAAGGATTTTGTCTCGATATAATTGGCCATAGAAAATCAATCGATAAATCCGTCACTAAATACCCACTTTTCATTATGAGGAAATCTACGAAAATATTAGCGACTAAATTTATCTCGAAATAATTAGATAGGAAAAATCTGTCACTAAATCCATCGCTAAATTCCCTATTTTCTTTACGTAGAAATCTATGAAAATATTATCGATGAAATTTATCTCGATATAATTAGCTAGGAAAATTCCGTCGCTAAATTTCCCAGTTTCCTTTGCACGGAAATCTATGAAAATATTAGTGACGGAAAATTTTCAATTAGCCATTTTCATAGCTAATCTATTACTAATCCATCACTATTCCATCGCTAGTATTTATTTCAATATAAAATCAAAAATTCCCTGCTATTCCCTAGCTAATCCCTCGCTATTTAGCTAGGGATTGATCCCTAGCTAAATTTTCCTAGCTAAATTGACATTTTCTTGTAGTGATATATGATCGTATATACTATAGTATAAATATACGTATATACTATAGTATATATGTAATTATATGCTGGAGTATATAAGTACGTATATACTATAGTATATATGTACGTATATACTATAGGATATATATATACATATATTTTATTGTAGATAAGTATGTATATATTATTGTATATATGAACATATATACTCATTATGTACGTATAAAAGATATACTAACATTTCTATTATATGTACATATATGAAAAACCTCTCGTTGAACTGAGAAACTATTTTAGAAAATGAATCTATTCTAAATCTCTCATTAACATCATAAAATGTTAGGAATAACAGAGACATTCCAATTCAATGATCAAAGAATGCATATCATGTTTTCGTGTAAGCAAATAATCAACAATGAAATATAACTCACAGTGACCAAGGTACACAAACTCATGAGTGATGATAGGGTTTGAAGAAGTAAAACAACAAGATCACCGCCTTCCATAGTTTCAATCATTCATGCAAGAATATTTGGAGTTGAGGATTTAAAATCCTACACAATTACAATGGCTAAAAAAGAGTTATTTGTAGTGATGAGAATCTTAAATATAGTATCTTGAAAGAAAAGAAAAGTAGATCTTACAAAATAGAAATGCCATAAGTATTATTTAGAATTCTTTCAGAATCCTTATACAAGAAATAGCAAACAACTCTGCTTTCAAGGAACATAGAGAAGGGACCAGCTTTTTCTGGGTCAATCAGTCCCTTCAGCATTAACTTTTTAATCTACTTTGCTAGTTTTCTCTTGTGACATCATCATGGAAGCATCAAATTGGGATAGAATTAAAAAACAAGTCTAATTTCGTAGTGATCATAGCATCAAATTTAGTATGTATGTATGTATATACTACAGTATATATGTATGAATATACTGAGTAATATGTACATATATACTACATATATGTGGAGTTTTGTACGAAACTATTTCATTTAAATAAAAAATTTAAAAATTATGTCGGGTTTCAAAATTTTAAAAAACTAGTGCGTTTGGAAACAATGTGGCAAAGCTATCATTGTCAACTGTGGTCATTCGACATCGTTGTGAATTCTGACTATTGAAAATATTGTAGGGATCCCATTATGCCTCTTGCCCCATGCCTCACGCCCCACTCCCCTTACCCCTCACCCCTTGCCCCAAGCCTCTACCCCTCGCCTATGCCTCTACCCCCCGCCCATGCTACTCGCCCCTCGCCCCTCGCTCCTTCATGGAGCTGATTAGAGGTTCATTGAGCTCCAGCAAGATAGAAGTGGAGCACACTAGGGCTAGAGGAGCTCTAGTGAGCTCCTTTGTGGAGCTCGAGGGGCTCTAGGGAGCGACTTCATGGAGCTTGAGGAGCTCCATCGAGCTCCACGTTAAGATCCAGCGAGCTCCACTTCGAGCTCGCTGGAGCTATACGGAGCTCCGTGAGCTCCATGAAGGACCTCCTCGGTGCTCTATCGTGGAGCTAGTGGGAGCTCCTCTAGCTCCACGTCGGGCTCTACTTCGAGCTCGATGGAGCTCCACGAAGGAGCTCACTGTCTCTCACTAGAGCTCACTAAAGCTCTGACGTGGAGCTCGACGGAGCTCTAGTGGGTCCATGAAGGAGTGAGGGTCGAGAGGCGAGGGGCGAGTGGTGAGCAGCAATGAGCGAGGGGCGAGAGGTGAGGCGTGAGGGACTAGGGGTGAGGGGCGAGGGGTGTGGGTGAGTGGTAGGGGCGTGAAGCCAGGGGCGAGGGGCATAATGGGATCCCTACAATATATTCAATAGCCGACATTAACAATGTCAACCAATGATTTTTAAAAATTAATAGAGTGGCAATGGCCGCCATTCACAATGACGGCTTTGCCACATTGTTTCCAGACACATTAGTTTGGACTTATTTTTGAAATCCGACTTAATTTTTAAATTTTTTAATTTAAATAATTTAGTTCCATACAAAACTCATAGATATGTACATATAATACTACAATATATACGTACATATATACTCAATATATCTACATATATACTCATGTTATTTGATACTAAGTATATATGTACATATATACTACAATATATATGGTACTGATTATATATGATACTAATTTTATATGTACATATATACTATAGTATACACACATAAATATAATCACATAACCTCTTATGACACAAAACTACAACAAATTAGTATTATCTCATTTATACTTCATTAAGATGGGACAAAACTTCAAAAACTTATATCTTTATTTTATCCAGCCATCTCTAATCTATTACGGTGTAAGAGAAGTGTTGGAGATAATGGATTCATGGGGATTGAATGAATTGTTGGCATTAACCATAAAGTTGTTAAGATCACATCCTGGTAAGAAAGGCTTCTTGTCGTGGTCTCCCATGCTAGGTATCAGTTGCAGAAAAAGATGCCCCTGGAAAAATAGATGGTAATAGGCATAGTTCCTCATGTTCAACCTATTGTCATCCATGAAACTACAAACATGCAAGAGTAGGAGATCAAACAAAATGAACTCATTTAATTGAATTTCATTAGCAATCATAATGGCTATTAACATTTCAAAAGTTTAATTCCACCAATGACCAATGATAAGCTGTCGTAGAACTAAACAGTAACAAAGTAGATCTACATGAAATAAGAGTGACAAGAACAAACCTGTGTCTGAGTTGGACCAGAATGTTTCCGTTCATCTCACAACTTAAGAAGCTAACATGCTGTTCCTAGTACCAAGAGGACTAGCCAAGCCTTTTACATACCTATAATAGGCTAAAACTCTACTAAAAATATTCAGGTACACACAAACATATTCACAGATATATAAAAATAGTAATTATAGATATAAATAAACACAAATCTAAGTTTATAGTCATATAATTTCAACAAATATTTAAAAGATGTCCAGCAATGAAGTTTAGAGAGAGTGTGTGTCTGAAAAAATAATAAAGATAATATAAGCTTGGCATCCTTTTGATCCAGCAGAGATCAATAAAGATAGGACCCATGCATAGGAAGGACTATGACAATGTCTGTAGGCTTTGAATCAAAATTTTTTCGTGTGTCTCACATCAGATGTCCTTCAAAGATTCATTATTAGGTTAATTGGAAAATCAAAGAACAAAACTAGAATAGAAAAATTGATACCTAAAAAAATATATTAGTCTATTTTGCTACACAGATAAAAATCAAAAATAATTTAGAAATAATTTTGATACGAAATCATCCTCATAATTAGTTGGTGAATTTGTGCTAGCTTCTCCTTCAAGGTTTCACAACGGGATCTTGGAATGCTATCTGTCACGTCAATGCTACTAATTGTGACCCAATATAGGATATTTGTTGTTGCGTTACATTCTTAATTTCTTTCAATTCATCATTCATTTTTTTAATTTCTTTCTTTTCTTCCTTCAAATGAGTAATCTGCTCATCCTTTTCTTCTTTCATTTCTTGCATTTCTTCCTTCAAATGAGTAATCTTCTCATCCATCTCTTCATTCATTTCATGCATTTCTTTCTTCAAATGAGATATCTGCTCATCCTTCTCTTTCATTTCTATCTCCTTAACTTCAAAATGTTCATTTGTTTTTATTACTTATTGTTCGACCACCTCATAAACCATTGTTATGATAGATGAATTTGAAGCACGACTACTACAACAAAATGCCACTCCCTTTGAGCCGATATCATACACTTGCTACTTCTTTTGACCTTCTATGGTCTTCAAATAGATAGGATCATATTCAATTGGTTAAAGATCCATAGGACCCTCAACTTATTGAGAAGTATCTATCACATGTTCCTCGATTAGTTCCTCTGAAAAAACAGAGAAAAATACTATTATAGATATACATAAAATTAATTTAATATTTTTCATTCCAAACAGCTTTCAAAATTTACTATAGTACTATGAAATTTTATTAATATAACATATTCTTACAGCAATCATCTGAGACTTGTTGTCGACAAACTGACCATCCACTTTCTTCACATGCATCTTTCTGAAAATCTCATAAAAATTGGGATCTCGACCCAATTACCCATCCAAGATTATATATTTATTAAGTCATAAAATAACAAATGATAAAAAATTTAAACAAAATTAATAAAACCATGCACAGATTTAATTTATTGGACTATTAGGACAGCCACTAAATATATAAATGTTTAAAATTTTAAAATTGTACCAAATCTCAAACATGCTCAATACTCGACTTTGACTTCTAGCTCCTTTGTGGCAAGACATTCCTATACATAGTCCAGCTACCTTAGTTCATTGAATTTAGCTGGAAATATCTAATT
This sequence comes from Sapria himalayana, assembly GCA_029783825.1. NCBI lineage: Eukaryota > Viridiplantae > Streptophyta > Magnoliopsida > Malpighiales > Rafflesiaceae > Sapria > Sapria himalayana. The sequence goes on along the minus strand of JAREIK010003520.1, from coordinate 1,177,192 downwards.
TTTTCATCACTTCTAGCTTCTCTCAAGCCACTCGGGTCAGTCATCCTTAGATATAAAATCAGGACTTTCTTTTATATTTTTTAATTTTTGGACAAAATTAGAATACCGTTCAACAGCTTTACTCTCCAACAATGACTTTATATTTCCATCAAATTTTGGTGCCCGTGTACACTGATTCTATATATAGAAATATCACAAAAGAATTTATATAAATTACAAGGACATAATTATTTATTGCTTGAATAATAACCAACAAAATAGTTAACTAATTAGATAATTAATTTTTAATGCTATTATTTCATTATTTTTACCTTAAAGTCATTAAAATTAGACTCGTTTATCGATTCAGAAACTTTCTTCCAATAGAATGCTTTGGAATTAACCATTTTCTTGAAAGATTTGTAATTATAGCTGAATAATTGTGAGATGGAATAAAACTCTACAAATAAATAAATAACATTGAAAAAAAGCAAATCATAACTATATATTAAAAAAACCACTAACAAAAACATCATAATTTTTTATTCAAGTAATATTTACATAATTCTTATACCTCCCATCCACAATCTCCATTACTAACTTAGCACTGAATATAGAGGAATGCACAACATTTGATGATGTCGATGGTTTTGTAAATGGAGGAACTATTGGTGTAAAATGTGGTGTAGAAGATGGTGATGGATCAAAAGTGTGTGCAGGAAAGAAAATGGGTGGTGGGCTTATATCTGATAAAGGTGATAGTAAAAGTGTCAATGATGGTGATGGATATAGTGATTGTGATGTTGAAGTCTGGATATGGTGGGTATGAGATGGTACTGAATTTGCAACATGGTGTAAAATACTAGATGAATTTGGTCCATTACTGTGTCCACGTCCACCTCCACCACGACCATGCCCTTTAGGTGCCATCTATCGTACAAAAAAATAAAAATATAGAATAAATAATAGAGATATGATGAACAACCATGCATTTTAGAATAAAACACACCAATAGGTTTTATCAAAATATTACAAAGTTTTTGATAGTTTACTATTATAATACTATTATAACAGTTTAAATTTCAGCATCACTATCATCCTCCAATGGGTCTTTTGGCATTTCATCTGATTCTGATGGAAGTTCCAACTCATCTTCAGATAAAAATTGATCATCTTTAATTTCTATTAGGTCACCATTTGAGTCATATAAATTTTCTAGATATTCATCTACATGCACAGGGTCAATATTATTTTTGTTATCTTTTTGGAATGCTGGTGCAATAGCTAAGTCTGCTCTTCTTTTTTGAGAGAGAGAATGGGGGAAGAGGGAGAGGGAAAGAGAGAGAGAATGGGGAGAGAGTGAGAGAGAAAGAGAGGGGGAGATAAAATGAGAGAGAGAGAGAGAGGGAGAGAGAGAAAAAAAGAGAAAGCAAAAAATAAGGAAAGTGAGATAGACAATAGGAAGAGACAGAGAGTCAGTGAGAGTTACACAGAAAGAAAAAGAGGGAGAGAACATTACAAAAAGAATGATTGAGACAGAGAGAGAGACACAAAGAATGTAGTGTTAGAATGAGCCCGGGGCCCAAGGGATGGGATTAGGTAAGAGTACGACCCTTTATTTCAAAAGCATGCTATATTTGACCAACGGACACTCTCATGCTATGTGCTTACATATTGTTAATATTATATTTGTTGCCATTTAATTTCAAGTTATTGCAACAAATTAGTAAATTCCCATTTATAATTAAATGTTATAATAGATATAGTATACGTAGTTATAAATAGCTATATATAGTTAAGCATATAGTTATACACACACACACACACACGCACATATTTATACAAGTAGTTATATGTAGTTATACATAAATGTATACAAATTTATAAACAAATATATAGATTTACATATATGTATAAATAGTTACAAATATAGTAATATCTAATTATATAATGTTTTATATAGTTATACATATATTTATATATAGTTATACACATATAGCTAAACATAATGTTGTATGTTGTTATACATGTAATTATAAATATGGTTACATGTAGTTATACATATTGTTACACATATAGTTAAACTTATATTTAAACATGTAGGTATATATAATTTTCATATAATTTTATATATTTATACATATAGTAATGTATAGGAATAGATATTATAAAATACATTTTTATATAATTATATATAAAAATATATATTAAATATATGTTGTAAATTATATATTTATATTTCGTTATGTATAAAGTTTTTATAGTTATACATACAATAAGATCCAATTATTTATAGTTAAATGTTATTATACATATAGTATATATAATTATAAATAGTAATATATAGTTAAACATTTAGTTTTATATATATATATTCATTCAAGTAGTTATATGTAGTTATACATAAATGTATACAAAATTATAAACAAATATATATATTTACATATATGTATACATATATGTATACATAGTTATAAATATAGTTTATATTTAATTATATAGAGAATTATATAGGTATACAAATATTTATATATATTTATACACATATAGTTTAGCACTAGATATAACATATGAAGGGTTTTAGATTACTACAATCCTTGCAAAATTTTGATTTAATGCATACATGCAAAATTATACTTCACTAAAATCTCTGTCATAATTTTGTAAACTTTAATGTCATAATATTGTTAGCTATTAAATTCTACTCTAATAAGAGTTCAGTTTATTTTTATAATAATCTAGAACACAAATACTAAAGAAAACTATTACACATTCGCATTATAAAAACCTGCAATAAGATATTTAGAAAAACCTTAAAGAGCATAATGGGACAAGACATTCAATTATTTGAAAACATAAAAAATCACATTTTATGTTTCATTTTGCTGAGTATGGATAGAAAGCGTTACCTCAAATCAACCCTCCTGCATATAAGATAAGTGATGAAGAGTAAACATTAAATAATAAATATATAAACAACTATAAGAGCTAGCACACTTTCCAGTGATTTGAAATCCATTAAACATTAAAAAAATTAATCATTAAAAAAACTTCACACTTTTATAAATATACAAGTGTTTAGATATAATATTGTGTTTAAAATATTTTTATAAATGTTACATATATATAATTATATATATGTAACACTTTTATAAATATTATATAGTATATATATCACATTTATATAAACATATTAAAAATTTTATATTTATATTAAAATTTATATTTTATATAACTGTTTACTAATATGTATAAATATTTTATATATTATATAAATGTTATATAAAAAAATATAAAAATGTATAGTTTTATGTAAATGTTGTATAAATAATTATAAATATTTATACATATGTATAACTATTTATATATAACATTATATGTTTATATAAACATATCAATGTTAATATATAATGTAATACATATATATATATATTAAAGTATAGACATTTATATATAATGTCATATGATTATATAAATGTATCCAAGTTTATAAATAATTTTATCTATTAATAATATTTTTGGAGACAACAAAAATAGAACCCATAAACATTGATTTTATTTTTTCTTAAGTTACAGAAGCATAAAATTTTAAGCATAATTTTTTTTATTAAGTTGCAGAAGAAGAAAACATTAAGCATAAATTTTTTTTCTTAAGTTACAAAAGTAGAAAACAAAATGCATACATTTTGTATTTTAAATCTATATAACCCTAATTTTTTAAACAGTAAAATGAGCACAGTTTACACTAACCATTTTTATTTCATTAATGGCAGATAGTCAAAAGCATATAAGTGATATGAAAATAAAAGAAATAAGAAGATAATTAGGGGAAAATTAAAAAATTAAAAACCAAATATTCTGTATAGACCAAACTCCGCCAATGGTAATCAAATTGATAGAGACAGAGAGATGTATATAGTATTATGAAGGAATGGAGCAATGATAATATTATCTTCTAACAAGAAGAGGTAAAATTTATAAGTTGCTCCCGTAGTCCAGTTATGCTTCTCCTCTCTTCCTCTTCGAAAGATTGAAAAATTTTTTAAGTGATTGAATGCCTTAGCATTTATTTTCATGAAAACTATAAATGTTCAAGTGATTGAATTTATCTCTTTTTTTCTATTTTAAAAAAAAGAGTCAAAAATATAAAAGTAAACCAAAATTATAAAAATTAAATAATTTAAATAAAAAAAATGAAAATGAAATAGATTTTATTTAGCAATAAATGATATTATTTCATAAATAAATTAAATAATAATATATAATAATAAAGTATATCATATATATATATATATTATGGTTATAAATTTTTAAGAATCCAATTTAATTTTTATGATTATAATATGAAATAATTATAAAGGAATACAATTTTATATTATTTGATATAATTTATAATTTATAAAATTCTAAAAATTATTTAAAGCTAATACGATAAATAAAAAATGATATATTTATTCTTTTAATAAAAAGTAAAATATTATAAGTTAATAGTAAAAATCTTTCTCATTTGTTTAATTCTAATAAAATTGAGTTGGGACAAAAAATAAAACTTTAATTAAAATCAACTTAGGGTTAGTTTGGTATTACTTTTTTCTAAGTGTTTATATGCCAAAAAATAATTTTAAGTATTTTTAGGACAAAAAATGACTTTAGTAATATTTTAAATAATACATTAGAACCCGTAAAAAACACTTTACATATTTTTTTAATAACCACACTAAGATATTTATTTTTTAAAATCATCAAAATTTTTTTGATGTAATTAAAACACCTATGTATTTATCTTTAAATATCAATTTATTTTCTTTTAAATTTTATAAAATATTTGAATTTTTTTTCATAAAATTTAAAATCTTTTCGTAAATATTATTTTAATACATTTCTATAATCATTAAAATAATTTTATTTATTTTAAATAATATAAATATTTACTTGTTTATTCATTAATTCAGTTTTTTTTATAATTTTTTTTATTTAATCATAAAATTAATTATTTTAACTTATTAGAAGTAGTAATTTTTATGTATGTTCATTTATTAATAAAAATATCTTTAAAAAAGTGTATAATTATATAATTAATTATTTAATGATTTTTAATATATATATTTTATTATCATAATTAAATATTACGTAAAAAATAATTTGTATTTTTAAAAATAATTATTTTAGTCATTATTAATATAAATTTTTATTAGTATTTATATATATTTGAAAATATTTTTTTATAAAATACTATTTTTATAATTATATGAGGTGAATGTGTCTTTCAATGATCACTAATCCATTGGCCATGACATACCTTTAATATAGAAAATTACATAGAATATTAAAACAAATAATATATAAAAAAAATTAAATAATTAAAGATTAGTGACAGAAATTATACCCGGCCCAAATAGCTAGAGGAAAATTCCTAGATAAATTCATATATTTTGTGAAAATTATCATTTAAGAAATAATCGCTTGCAATAAAATATAAAATAAAAAAACAAATTAAGATAATTATTTAGCAACGGAAAATGTCTCGATCTAATTAGCTAGGAAATATTTGTCTATCTGTCAATCAATCCATGTGTATCTATAAATATGTCAAACTGACTATCTATCTTTCTATCTATATATTAGTCTATCTATTAGTTGTCTATTTGTATAACTATCAATATGTTAATATGTCTATCTATCTATATATATATTTTCTATTATTATATCAATCAATCAATTAATCAATCTATCTATTTGTATATTTCTCTATTTGTCAATTTGTCTATTTGTCTACCTATCTATATTTCTATCTATCAGTTGTCTATCTATCTTTTTATCAAACTTTCTATATGTCTGTCTATCTATCTATTATTCTATCTATTCTTCGATCATTCTATCTGTCTATATGGTTATTGATCTATCTATCTATTATTATATCTGTCTTTCGATTTTTATTTGTAACTATCTATATAGCTATATATATATATATCTACCTATTTATATGTCTATCTATCTATCATTTTGTCTATCTTTTCAACTATCAATCTGTCTATCTGACTAACTATCAATCTATCTATCATTCTATCTATTTAGAAATCTATCTATCTATCAATATGTCAATTTGTCATTCAATCTATCTATTATTTATCTGTTTAACTATATCTCTCTCTATCTATCTATATGACTATCTGTATATTTATATATCTATCTATAAATCTATCTATCTATTTATTAGTTTAGCTATCTATCTATCAATTTGTCTATCTATTTGTCTATATGACTAACTATCAATCTATCTATAAGTCCATTTGTGTATCTATCTATCTGTATAACTATCTATATATCAAACTATTAATTTGTATATCTTTCAATTTGTCAATCAGTCTATAAGTCTGTCTATCTATCTGTCTGTCTATCTATCTATCTTTCTAGCTATTTATCTATCTATCTATTTGTCTATCTGTCTATCTTTCTATCTGTATATCTATCTAGTTGTCTATCTATATATCTATCTATCTCTCTATCTGTGGGTCTATATATTTATCCAACATTCTATATATCTATGTATCTATCTATCTGTATGTCTATATATCTATATATCTATCTATCTATTTGTTTATCTATCTATATGTCTATTTGTGTATCTATCAATCTGCCTATCTATATATCTATCTAATAATTTGCCTATTTGTCTTTCTATCTATCTATTTTACTTTCTTTCTATCTAACTATATATCTCTCTATCTAACTATCAATTAATCTATCAACATATATATCTAACTATTTATCTATTTTTATATTAATCAATCTATCTATCTATTTATTTTTTTTATCTATCTATATATCTCTCTATTTAACTATCTGGTTGTCTATTTATTAATCTACATATTTATCGATAAATCTAAATATTAATTTTTCTATCTTTCTATCTATTAATCTCTCAATCTAATGATCTATCAATCTTTTTATCTATCCATCCATATATTTATACCTATTTATCTATTTATCTATTTGTCTATATTTTATCTATCTGTTAGTCTATTTATCTATCTATCTATCTATAAATTTTGTTTATTTATTTATCTATATATAATTCTATCATTTTATTTCTCTATCTCACTATTTATCAATCTATCTACTTTACTATCTATCTATCTATCAATTTGTCTATAAATATATATCGGTGTAATTATTTATTTGTCAATAAATCAATCTATCTATCTGTCTGTTTATTATCTATCTTTTAATCTCTCTAATGGTATATTTGTCTATCTATATATATATCTATCTATCTAGCTGTTGGTCTTTCTATCTATATATATGTTAATCATTTTATCTATCTATATTTCTATCATTCTAAGTGTTTATCTATTTATTTATATTTCAATCTATCTATATGTCTATCTATCTATCTATCTATTTATCTGTCTGTCTATCTTTATTTCTACCTATTTTTTTTCTATCAATCTATCAATGTGTCTATCTTTATTTATATCAATCAGACTATCTGACTATCTGTCAATCAATCAATCTATCTATCCGTCTTTCAGTTTATATGTCTATTTGTCTATCTATCTATCTATTTGTCTATATATCTATTTATGTATCTATCAATGTGTTATCTGTCTATCTATCTATTTGGTTATCTATCTATTTGGTTATCTATCTATTTGTTAATATGCCTATCTATATATTTTCCTATCTATCTATATTTTTTTTATCTATCTATCTACTAGTATACCTGTCTACCCGTCTACATGTCTACCTTTCTACCTGTCTAACTTTCTACCTATCTACCTATTTACCTGTCTACCTATCTATCTGTCTATCTATCTAGCTAGCTATCTGTATGTCTATTTTTCTATTTGTCTATCTATTTTATTTATCTATCTTTCTAGTTATCTATTTGTCTATCTTTCTATCTATTTATATATCTATCTTCGATCTTTATGTCTATGTATCTATGTGTCTGTCTATCTATCAATCAATCTATCTTTTTAAATATCTATATATCTAACTAAATTTATATCTATCTATCTATCTATCTATATGTATATTTATAAATCAATCTATCTCTCTATCTATCTAACTTTCAATCAATCAATCTATATATCTATTTGTCTATCTATCTCTCTATCTATCTGTTTATCTTTCTATCTGTTTATCTATCATCTATTTATCCATCTATCAATCTATCTATTTGTCTATCTATATATCTATCTATTTGTCTATCTATATATCTATCTATTTGTCTATTAATGAATCTAACTATCTATGTATTTAACTATCTACCTCTCAATATATCAATCTATCTGCCTATCTATATGTCTATATATCTGTATATCAATCTATCAAACTGTCTACCTATCTATATGTCTATCTATCTGTATATCAATCTATCAAACTACCTGCTTATCTATATGTCTATCTATCTATCAGTTTATCGATCTTTCTATTTGTTAATCTATCTATTTCACTATTTGTAAATCTATCTATATTATCAATCTGTCCAAATTGTCTATTTGTCATGTTATCTATCTATCTATCTTTTTATTTGTCTATTTGTTTATATGCCTATGTGTTTATCTGTTGATCTTTCAACTTGCGTATCTACCTATCAATCTTTCTATCTATTTATCGATCTATATATCTATCGATCTATTTATCTATCTTTTTGCCTTTATATATATATATATATCTCTATCTATATATCTATCGATTTGTCTATTTATCTATCTAACTATATATATATATATATCTATCGATCTATTTGTTTGACTGCCTATTTATCTATCTATTTATTTATCTTTCTATCTATATATCTATTTGTTTATTTTTCTATTTTTCAATCTATTTATCTAACTATCTGACAATCTGTTGATTTATTTTCCGATCAATATATCTATCTACGTATCTAGCTATCGACCTATCTACCTATTTACTTGTCTGCTTGTCTAGCTATCTAACTGTCTATCTATTTCCCTATCTACCTATATACGTGTCTAGATATCTATTTCTCTATCTATCTATCTATCGATAAATCTATTTATCTTTCTATCTACATGTCAACCTATCTACCTATCTACCTATCAACCAATCTACTTGTCTAGCTGTGTATCTGTCTACCTATCTACATATCTACCTCTCAACTTATCTACATATCTACCTGTTATTCTATCAATCTATCTACCTATCTATTTGTGTATATATCTATCTATCTATCTAAATATTGATATATATATATATATATATCTTTCTATTTATCTATTTGTCTATCTTTCTATCATCTATTTTTTTATCTATGTATCTATCTTTTTATCAATATATTTATCTTATATGTCTATATGTCTATCTAGCATTCAGTCTTTCTACCTATCTATATATCTATCAATCTGTCTTTCTATCAAATTATTAATCTATCAATTTATCTATCTATCTAGCTATCTGTCTGTCTATCTATATATGTATATTTATCAATCTATCTATATGTCTATCTATCTATATGTCTATATATCTATTTGTCTATCTATATATTTGTCTATCTATCTATCGATCTATCTATATATATATATATATAGTTGTCAAATGATCAATTTATCTATTTGTCAATTTGTTAATCTATTTAACTAAAGATCTATCTATCTATCTTTTTGTTATCTATCTATCATTTAATTTGTATATATGTCTATCTTTATATCTATGGATCTACTTATGTATCTAACTATCTTTTGACTATTTATTTATCAATCTATGTTTCTATCTATTTATCTATCTGTGTATCTATCTATCAGTTTATCTATTTATTTTTATATATGTCAATCTTTATTTCTATCAATTGGCCTATCTGTCTATTTAACTATTTGTCTATCAATCATTCTATATATCAGTCTATTTATCTATTTGTCTAACTGTATATCTTTTTAACTATCTATCTACATATCTATGATTCTAACTTTTTATCTATCTACCTATATGTCTATAGGTCTATCTGACACTATGTCTATCAATATATCAGTGTATCTATATATTTATCTATTTATATTTATTTCTTTCTATCTATCTCTCTAATTATCTATATGTCTATCTATCAATCTATCTATATATCTATCTATTTGTCTGTGTATGTCTGTCTATTGGTTGATTTTTCTATATATCTATCTATCTGTCTATCTATCTATCTATCAATTTATTTGTCTATATATCTATGTATCTATGTATTCGTGTATCTAACTATATATCTATCAGTCTAGTCTATATTTCTATCTATCTATCTGTCTGTCTGTCTATATTCATATTTATCTATCTATTTATATATCAATTTGACTATCTTTATATCTGCCAATCAATCTATCTGACTATATGTCAATTTATTTATCTATCTATCCTTCTATTTGTTTATATATCTATCTATCTATCCATCTATCTATTAGTGTATCTATATATCTGTTTAACTGTCTATCTATCCATCTATCTATCCATCTATCTATTAGTGTATCTGTATATCTGTTTAACTGTCTATCTATCTAACTATCTATCTACCTATCTATCATTCTGACTTTCTATCTATATATTTATATGTTTATCTATCTATCTGACTATATTTCTATCTATCCGTGTATCTATCTATCTATTGATCTTTTTATCTATTTGTCTATCTATCAATATGTCTATCTTTCTAATCTATTTAACTATATGTCTGTGTATCTGTCTATTTGTATATCTATCAATGTATCAATCTATTTATCTGTCATAATCTAACTACTTATTTGTCTATCTATCTAACTCAATATCTTTATGTCTATATATCAATGCATCTATCTATTTTCTATCTATCTATCTATTTGTCTATCTAACTATTTGTCTGTTTGTTTGTCTGTCTATCTATCTATCTATCTATTTAAATATCTATCTATCAATTGATCTATCTATCTATCAATCTATCTATCAATATATTTACATATCTTTCTATATATCTATCTATCTATCATTCTATCTATCAAATTGTATATCTACTTATGTGTATATCTATCTAAATATCAATATATTTGTTTATTTGTCTATTTGTCTATTTGTCTATTTTTTTATCTATCTATCTATCTATATGTCTATCTATCAATCTATTTATCTATCTATATATCTAACTATATATCTAACTATATATCTAACTATTTTTACATATATATGTATATCTATCAAACAATCTATCTATGTATCTATCTATCTATCCGTCTAACAATCAATATATCTATCTATCTATGTGTCTATCTATATATATGTCTAACTAATGATCTATTTATGTATTTATATATCTATCTATTTATTTATCTATCTCTCTGTATATCTGTCTATCAGTCGATCTATCTATTTGTCTATTTATCTAATTGTCTATGTTTCAATCTATATAATTGTCTATCTTTATATCTATCTATTTGTCTATCTATTCATTTGTCTATCTATCTATCTATCTATCTGTCTATCTCTCTATTTATTTATTTGTCTATCTATCTATCTGTCTGTCCATCAATGTATCTACGTATCTTACTATCTTTCTATCTTTCTCTATCTCAATTTATCGATCTCTCTATCTTTCTATTTATCTTTCTATCTTTATCTCTATAAATCAATCTATTTATCTATCTTTCTATCATTCTATCTATCTATCTATCTTTTGTCTATCTAATTTCTTTATCTTTCTATATATATATATATATATATCAATTTGTATATCTTTCTATCTATCAATCTATTTATCTGACAATCTCAAAATCTATTTTTCTATCCATCTATCTATCTTTTAATCTATCTATATGTCTATCTATCTATCTATATATTTAACTTTCTATCTATCTATCAATTTTTCTTTTTATTTGTCTATGTCTCTATATGTTTATTAATCTATCTATCTATCATTCTATCTGACTATTTATCCATCTATCTTTCTATCTACTTGCCTATTTATCTATCTATCTTTATATCTATCTGTCTATCTATATATTTGTATATTGAACTATATATCTATTTATCTATCTGTATATCTATCTTTCTATCAATTTATCTATCAATCAATCTATCTATCTATGATTCTTTACATCTATCTATATGTTTATCTTTCTAACTATATATCATTTTATCATTCTATGTGTCTATCTATCTATTTATCTTTCTAAGTATCTTTATATCTATCTATATATGTATCTATCTATCCATCTACCTATTTATGTATCTATGTTTCTATCTATAAATCTATATATTTGACTGTATATATCTATTAACAATCTATCTGTCTATTTATCTATATATATATATATATATATATCTATTTATCTAATTGTCCATCTATCTATTTATCAATAATCTTTATCTCTCAATCTATCTATCTATCTACCTACCAGGCTATCTATATGTATATCTATCTGTCTATCTATCTATTCATCTGTCTATCTTACTATCTATCTATATATATGTCTATATAAATATAAATATAAATAAATAAATAAATAAATAAATAAATATATATATATATATATATATATATATATATATCTTTATATCATTATATCTATCTATCTATCTGTCTGTCTATCTATATTTCTTTCAATTTATCTGTCTATTTGCCAATCTTTTTATCTATATATCTATCTATCTATCTTTATATCTATCTATTTATATGTATATATGTCTATTTGTCGATCTATCTATCGAACTATATCTTTCTATCTATATATCTATGTATCTATCTGTCAACTATTTATTTATCTATCTGTATATTTATCTATCTGTTTTTTAGATATCTATCTGTTTATTTGCCTATCTATCTGTTTACTTGTTTATATGTCAATCTATCTATATATCTAACTATCTATCTTTCTATATGTCGATTTGTCTATCTATCTATATGTCTAACACTCTATCTTCTATCTATCGATATGTCTCTCAATGTATATATCTATTATCTATTATCTATTTATCTATCTATCTAACTATCTATATATCGATCTATCTATCTTAATTTCTATCTATCTATCTATTTGTCTAAATGTCTCTCTATAACTTTGTCTATCTCTCTATCTATCTATCTATCTATCTATCTCTCTATCTAGAAAACTATCTATCTGTCTATATGTCTATCTTTCTATCTATCTATATTACAATCCATCTATTTGTAAATCTATCAATCTATCTATGTATATATCTATTTATCTATTTATTTGTCTTTCTATATGTTTATCTATCTCTCTATCAATTTGTGTATTTTTCTATCAATCAATCTATCTATTTTTATATCAATCTATCTATCTAAATTTCTATCTATCAATATATCTATTTGTCTATCTTTCTATTTGGTCAATTTGTCAATCTAACTATCTATTTATTTGTTTGTTTATCTATCATTCTTTATATCTATCTATATGTTTATCTATCTATATGTCTATAATTCTATCATTTCATGTATTTATCTATCTATTTATCTTTCTATATATATATATATCTCTATTTATTTATCTATTTATCTATTTATCTGTCTATTTGTATATTTATCTATCTATCCATCTATTTGTCTATGTATCTATCTATTTATCTATTGGTCCATATATAAATTTGTCAATCTATCTATCTCTCTATCTATTTATATTTCTATCTGTCTATTTATCTATCTATCTATCATTCAATCTTTCTATTAGTCTATCTATCTAATTATCTATTTGTCAATCAATCAATCAATCATTTAAATAATCAATCTATCTATTTTTCTATCTATATCTCTATTAGTTTATCTGTATATTTGTCTCTCTATCTATCTTTCTAACTGTCTATCTTTCTAACTATCTAACTATCAACCAGTAAACTTGTCTACATGTACACCTATCTACCAGTCTTCATGTCTACTTGTTTATCTTTCTACTTGTCTACCTATCATCATATCTACTTGTATGCCTGACTACCTATCTACCTATCTACTTGTCTAACTATTTATGTATCTATGTGTCTATCTATCTATCTAATTGTCTATCTATCTAGCTGTCTATTTGTCTATTTGTCTACCAGTATACCATTCTGCCTGCATACCTATCAACCTGTTTACATGTCTTACTGTCTTACTCTCTATGTATCTATCTATCTATATGTCTATATGTCTATCTATCTATGTATCTTTTTATCTATTTGTCTTTAATGTATTTGTCTATCTATCGATCTATCTATGCAAATATCTATCTATTTAAATATCTATCTATTTGTAAATCTGTCTATCTAACTAACTAACTAACTATCTAAGTATCTTTTTGTCTATCAGTCTATTTGTCTATCTATCTATCTGTCTGTCTGTCTATCAGTCTATTTGTCTATATATCTATCTGTCTATTAGTCTATTTGTCTATCTACCTATTTATCTATCTATCTATCTATTGATTTATCTACCTATATGTCAATCTATCTAACTATCAAAATAATTATTTATCTGTCGGTTTGTCTGTCTATCTACCTGTCTATCTATCTATTAGGCAATCTTTTTATTTGTCTATCTATCTATCTATATGCATATCTCTCTATCTATCTATCTTACTATTTAAATATTTATCAATCTATATATCTATCTATCTGTTTATCTATCAAACTATCTATTTGTATGCCTATTTTTCTATCTATCAATGTGTCAATTTTTATATCTGTCAATTTGTATATTTGATTATCTATCAATCTGTATGTATATCTATCTATTTATCTATCCATATCTCTATCTATCGGTCTATCTTTTTATCTATCTTTCTATATCTCAATCTATCTATATATCCATCTATCAGTCTATCTGCTATCTCTCTATCTATATAATTATCTATCTTTATGTCTATCAATATATGTGTCTATCTATTTATATGTCTATCTTTTCAATGTCTATCTTTCTATCTGTCTATCTATCTATCTATCTTTTTATTTATCTATTATGTGTCTATTTGTATATCTGTCTATTTGTATATCAGTCTAATTGTCTATCTTTCTTTCTTTCTTTCTGCCTTATCTTTATCGTTCTATCTATCTATCTTTATATATATATATATATATATATGTAATATCTATAATATCTATTTTTCTATCTATTTGTCTAACTATATATTTTCTATTTGTCTATCAATCTATTAATCAAAGAATCAATCAATCAATATATCAATCAAATTATCTATCTATCTATCTCCGTATTTTCTATCTATCTGTAATATCTATTATATTAGTCTTTTTTTCTATTTGTTTATCTGTCTATTTTGCCAATCTTTATATCTTTTTTTCATTCTATATGATTATCAATCTATGTGGCTATCTTTCTATATGTCTATCTTTATATCGTGTTTTATACAAAACTATTTCATTTATTATAAAAACATTAAAAATTAAGTCGGGTTTCAAAAATATACCCAAACTAGTACGTCTGGAAACAATGTGGCAAAGCTATCTTTGTGAAAGGCAGCCATTGCCAGGCTGTTACTTTTAAAAATCATAGGCCGGCATTATGAATGTAGGCTTTATAGAACCAGTTTAACAAAACAAAACAAAAGAGTCATATTTTAATGACTTTCAGGTAAAAATAACAAAACAAAAGAATTGAAAAATAATTATTAAATTACTAAACTTTTATGTTGATTATTATTCAAGCTAGTAAATAATTAATTTCTTGTTAATATAAATTCTTTTTTCATTTTTCTATTTTATTGCACATGGGCACCCAAATTTGATGGAAAGATAAAGTCTTTATGGGAGATCAAAGTTGCTCAATGGCTTTCTGATTTTGTCCATAAATTAAAGAAAATGAAAGCAATGCCTGATTTTATATCCGAGGAAGACTAGCCCTTGTGGCTTAATTATTGGGAGGAGCCAGATGTGAAGAAAAAATCAGATATTGCCAGCAAAAATTGACGAAGTGAGGTTGCTGGACTAGGTATAGGAATCTATCAACACACATGAGGTTCAAAGTCGAGCATTGAGCACGCTCGAGATTTGTACAAATTTAAAATTCTAAACATATCTATATTCTATGGTTGTCCTAATAGACTAATAATTATAATCTCTACATGGTATTTATAATTTTGTTAAATTTTTTTATCATTTGTTTTTTTATGAATTAATAAAAACATATTCTAGGCTAGAGAATTGGGTCGAGATCCAAATTTTTATGAGATTTTCAAAAAGATACATGTGAAGAAAGTGGATGGTTAGTATATTGACAATAATTTTTAGATGATTTTCAAAAAAGATGCATAGTTTTTTATTTATTTATTTTGATTTGATTTGGTGGTTTAAATTTCGTACAGATATGGTACCGCATTGTTTCCCATACGAAGCTTGTATAAGTGAAGACATATTTCAACAAACATGGTTCACCGTGACTCGGACAGCATTTTCGCAGCATAAAGTTGGTGATCGAAGGAGTAGATGGAGAGAAAGCAACATCAATGCATTGATGGATTATATTGTATACACTGTCGGTAGATACATTGATTAATAAAATGTAATATATTTTTTATTATTTTATTGTTTTAGTTATTTAAAATATTATATTAGAATAAGTTATTAAATGAATTTTTTTGGTTAATTTAATATTTTTATTTATAGTTTCTATTTTTATTAAATTTACTTTATAAATATTAAATTATTTAATTAAATTTTTGTTGAAATTGTATGATGATCAACTGTACTTTTTGTTTGTATATAATAAAGTATGTAAAAGCCTATTATCAGCTGTGTTAGCCATGGCAGTGGTAGTAGCCACGGCAATGATGGAAATGGCTGCAATGGTGCCAGAAGCTACAGCGGCGATAGCGGCGGCAGCAGAGGTGGCAGCTGTAGTGGTGGCGCCGGCAGCGGCAGTAGCGGTAGTAGCGGCGGCAGCATTGGCAGCAGCAGTAGTGATGGCAGTGGCTGTATCGGAGGCAGTGGAGGCAGGGGAGGAAGCAGAGGAAGCAGAGGAAGCGGCAGCATCAGTGTCAGTGGAAATGGTGCCAGCGGTAGCGGCGGCAACAGTGGTAGTGGCAGTGGCAGCGACAGCAGTGGTGGTAGCTGCAGCCGCGGCAGCGGAAGCAGCCACGGTAGCGGTGGCTGCACCTGCAGTGGCAGTAGCACCTACAGCGGAGGTAGCACCAGCATCAGCCACAATAGGACTTCCAAGGGAGGCAGCAAGAGCGAGAGCAGCAGGAACAACAACTAATGTAGTATATACATATGTATATAGTCAGTATATACGTAAATATAATTTTATAGTATTTTATATACATATATACTGAGTATATATGTACTTGGTATATATGTATGCATAATACTGCAATTTATATGTACAAATATTGTAGTAATATATGTACAAGTGAAATGCTAGTATATATATACATTTTTGCTGTAATAATATATATTTAACAAAACATAGTTTTTTTTAAATTTATTTTGATTTGATTTAGTGGTTTAAATTTATTATAGATGTGGTACCGCATTGTTCCCATTCAAAGCTTGTATAAGTGAATGTATTTTTCAACAGACATGAAACATTGTGGTCCAGACAGCTTTTTCACAGCAGAAAGTTGGTGATTGGAGGAGCAGGGGGAAAGAAAGTAACGTAAATGCATTGATAGATTATATTTTATATGCAGTCGGTAGATACATTGATTAATAAGATGTAATATAATTTTTGTTCTTTTTTTAGTTATTTAAAATATTGTATTAGAATAAGTTATTAAATGATTTTTTTTGTTTAATTTAAAATTTTCATTTATAGTTTCTATTTTTATTAAATTTAATATAAAAATATTAAAGTATTTATTTAAATTTTAGTTTAAGATGTATTGGTAGGAGCGACGGCATCGGAGGCAGCAGCAACAGCAGCAGCAGAAGCAGTGGCAGCACCATTAGCAGCGGCAGCACCGGAAGCAGCGGCAGCACCAGAAGCAGTGGCAGCACCTGAAGCAGCGGCAGCACCGGAAGCAACGGCAGCACCGGAAGCAGCGGCAGCACAGCACCTGAAGCAGCGGCAGCACCGGAAGCAGCGGCAGCACCGGAAGCAGCGGCAGCACCAGAAGTAGTGGCAGCACCAGAAGCAGCGGCAGCATCGGAAGTAGTGGCAGCACCAGAAGCAGCGGCAGCTTCGGAAGCAGGGGCAGCACCAGAAGTAGTGGCAGTACCTGAAGCAGCGGCAGCACCGAAAGCAGCGGCAAAACCAGAAGCAGTGGCAGCACCAGAAGCAGCGGCAGCATCGGAAGCAGTGGCAGCACCAGAAGCAGCGGCAGCATCGGAAGTAGTGGCAGCACTAGAAGCAGTGGCAGCACCAGAAGCAGCGGCAGCACCGGAAGCAGCGGCAGCACCAGTAGCAGTGGCAGCACCAGAAGCAGCGGCAGCACCGGAAGCAGCGGCAGCACCAGAAGCAGTGGCAGCACCAGAAGCAGCGGCAGCACAGGAAGCAGCGGCAGCACCGGAAGCAGCACCAGCACCAAAAGTTGTGGCAGCAATGGTAGAGACGGCAAAGGAAGCAAAGGCGGCGGTAGCAGCGGAAACAACAGTTGCAGCATGCAGTGGCAGCACCAACAGTGGCAGTGGTAGCCAACGCCGCGGCCGGTGGTGGCCGCGGCTAGCAGCGGCAGTTGCGGCGGCATCGGCAACAGTGACAATAGCAGTGGTATTGGTAGTGACAACGACTACGGCAGCAGCGGCAGGAGCAGCAGCGGGAGCAGCAGCAACAACACCAAATGAGTATATACGTACGAATAAAGTCAATATATACATACATAAAATACTACAGTATTTTATGTACGTATATACTGAGTATATTTGTACTCAGTTTATACGTACACATAATACTACTATTTTTATGTACATATACTACAGTAATATATGTACAAGTGAAATACTAGTATATATTTACATATATACTATAGGATTATATATGTATCAAAACATAACTTTTTTTAAAAATTTGACTACGTGATTTAAATTTCTTATAGATATGATACCGCATTGTTCCTCATACAAAGCTTCTATAAGTGATGAAATTTTTTACTAGACATTATGTGCCGCAACTTGGACAACTTTGTCATATTAGAAAAATGATGATCGGAGGAGCAGATGGAGAGAAAACAACATCAATGAATAAATATATTATACTTTATGCACTATCGGTAGATACATTGATGAATAAGATGAAATAAAATTTTGTTATTTTTTTATTTCAATTCTGTAAAATATTGAATTAGAATAAGATATTAAATGATTTTATTTTTTGTTTATTATAAAATATTTATAGTTTCAATTTTTATTCAATTTAATATAAAAATATTAAATTATTTAATTAAAAATTTTAAAATAATTTATATTCTGAAATTAATTTTGAAATTTAAATAACTAGGGAAAAATACCTTGCTAAATTAGCAAGGGAAAAATCCCTTGCTTATTTATCGACTGAATTTTCCCTAGCTTATTTAGCTAGGGAAATATTAAAATTAACAATGAATTTTTCGTCACTAAATTTATTTGGCTAGGGACTATATCCTTCGCTAAAATTTATAGACCAGCATTTTAGCTAGGGAATATTTCGTCGTTATTTTTGTTTAGCGATGAAAAATCTCATTTATGTTGCTAATTTAGCTAGGGAATTTGTCTTTTTTAGCAAGGGATTTTTTCGTCGCTAACTTTTTAGCTAGGGACACTTTGCATCGCTAAATTTTAGCAAGAAGCATTTTAGAAAGGGAATCGATCCATCGGTAATCCGTCGCTACTAAAAATTTTCTGACCACTACTAAAAATAGAAAATATAGTCCCTAACTATATGAGATTTTTCTTGTATTAATAGTTAGATAGATAGATAGATAGACAAATAGACTGATAAATTGATAGATATATAGGCAAGTAGATAGATAGAAAAATAGAAATATTGATATATAGATAGAATAATAGAATTTAAAACATATAGATCACTACTAAAAATTATGATAATACCGACAAAAATACCGACCAAAAAATTTGGTCAGTAATTGCTGTCCAAAACATGACCAGTTAGTGACCAAAAATGGTATCGAAAAAAAATAAATTTTTCGACCAAATTTTCGACCAAATTTCCAACCAAATTTCCGACTAAATTTCCGACCAAGGACCAACCATAATTACAGACTAAATATTTTTGGTCAAGAATCAGTTTGTAGAGTGGTTATTAAATATATTACGGACTATTTAACGACCTTTCATTATAATTGGTTGGTATAGTATTTTTTAAAAATTATTTATAACTTCAAACTTACTGACCAATTAGCAATCAATTATCGACCATATATATAGGTCAGTAATTACTGACTAATTCACGACCTATTTAGAGATCCAAAGTGGCGCATCGGATAAAAATATTTCCGACCAAATTTCCGATCAACTATCGACCCTTTATTATTGACCAAATATAATTGGTCAAAAATATGGTCCGTAAATTAAGAGGGAATTAGCGAAAAACATTTCAAAAAGATTACGAACTATTTAACGACCAAAAATATATAACCATTAAAAATGGTCGGTATAGTAGCTATCTAATATATTTATAAGGTCGTAATTACCGACAAATTACCGACCAAATTACTGACTGAATATATAGTTCGTTAATTACTGACCTTTTCATGACCAGATACCAACCATACATCCCGACCAAATGTTTTTGGGTGGAAATTGGTCAGTAAATTAGGATGGAAATAGCGAATAGATATTGCCGATAAATTACCGACCATTTAACGACCAAAACATATTACCATTAAAATTGGTCGATAAAGTGGACTTCCAAATACTTATAGATTTTTTCCGACCGGCCGTTTACCGACCATAATCTTGGACGGTAATTCATTGTTTTAATTTTTTGATTTAAAAATCATTTGCTTAGTCATTAAAACCTAAAATCATCGAAACTCCGTAGTTTTTTCAAATCAGAGCCGACTGTAAGCACGAAATTAAAAAAAATTGATCTTTCATCTGAATCTAGATAAGTTTTTCTTTGTTCTTCTCTTTCAAATTGCTTATGCACATCTCCGTTTCTCTGAATTATATATGGACAATTGAAATTTCATTTTTTTAGTATTTTCGCCTATTAGATTTTTTTTTCCTCCTAATTTCTTTATTTTTGCTTCAATTTCATTTAACCTAATATGATTTTGATTCGACACAATTAATTGAACTAAAATTTTGCATTTTTTAAAAAATTTGTTCATCTACTATTTATATTTATAGGGTTTTAGTGAGTTTGATTTCAATTACTTGATGTTTGCATCCAGATAATCTTAATGTTAATAGTTTATATTTATATAATCATATGACGTTATGTATAAATGTCAATACTCTAATATATATAATGATTTATGTTAAATCAAACTTTTATTTAATGTTAATCTTAAATGTCTATCACTGTATATATAAACTTTTCTACATTTATATAATCGTATGATATTATGTATGAATGACTATACTTTAAATATAAACGTATTACATTATAAAGACACAATGATATGTTTATATAAACATTTAATATTATATATAAATATTTATACATATGTATTAATGTTTATAAATATCTATACAAAATTTACATTAACCTATCCATTTATATATTTTTTAATATAACAATTATATAATATTAAATGATTATACAATTTTCTAAATATTTATATTACATATTTATAAATAATATTTATAATATTTATAAAAATGTGATATGTTTACTATATATTGTTTATAAAAGTGTTAAATATAAATATAATAATATTTAAGTAACATTTATAAAAATATTTTATTCAAAAATATTATATAGATACACGTGTTTAATTATATAATCATATGTCATTTTATATAAAAGTATTTATAACTTTATTTATAATAAAGTAAACTATTTTTATAACTATATTTATAACTTTGTATAACTAATTTTTAACTATATAATAATGTATAACTATATGTATAATTCTATATAATTATATTTCTAAAAAAAATATTATATGCATACTAATATATAACTATATATTATTATATTTTACTAAATGGATACCTATATAAATGTTAATTATAATTATATCTTTAACTACATACATATTTATAACTATATGTGTATAACTATATATAAATATTTGTATAAATATGTAACACTTTATATAATTAAATATAACTATATTTGTAAATATATATACATATAAGTATTCATATAATTAAATTAAAATATTTGTTTATAACATTGTATATATTTATGTATAACTACTTATCATTACTTTAATAAATATATCTATATATAACTATTTCTTTAATTATATATAATTATTTATAATTATATATATTATATGAATAATAATTTATAACTATAAATAATTGTATCTTACTATATGTATAACAATAAAAGCTTTATACATATTAATATTTAAATATATAATGCACAACTTATATTTAATATATATTTGTATATATTAGTATATGAAAAAGTATTTTACTAAATCTATATCTATACATATCTATATGTATAAATATATAAAATTAAATGAATAAATATATAAACCTCCAATGATATCATAACTACTTCTCAAATAAATTTTCTTACTCATTCTAAAGATGATATAGATATTGAAAAGAAGAGATCAGAAATAATTAATAGGGATTGGGGCCTTAGAGGTACTACAAATTATAACACTACAATTGCTTATTATTGACATCGACGGAATGTCTGAATTAATTTAGTTCCCTAATCTCACAAATAAGATAAGAAACACAAAAAAACATCTAAACAAAGCCTATCATACAAAGTGTAAAACAATAGCTCAACTAAAATCTCAAATAATGTTTAGATACTTATTCTAGAATATTTGTGTAATAGCCAACTCCCCATCTCTAAATAGATTTAAAAAATTATAAGATTAAATAAAATTTCACAATTAATGTTAACATTAACAAATGGTAGATAAAAAGCAACTAGAAAATTATAAGAATATGTTGGGCTTCATGAATGTAATCTCTAATAAAGGTAGTAAAATTTGGGTGACATGGAAAGATTATTTGGATATCACAAATATTGAGGAATATTAACAAATAAATAATCTCAACCTAAATAAAAGTAAACCGATAATCATATCACTAGTTTATACTAAAAACTTTAAAAAAAATGAAAAGAACTCTTGAAAACCATTAAGGATATAGCACTCAAAAACACACATTTGATAATAGGAAGAGACTTAAATACTATTAGAAATGCATCAGAAAAAAAAAGGCAGCAAACCTATAAATTTAAAAGCTAGTCATTAAAACAATGAAGCAATCACTAGAAATAATTTACTTGAATCTAACTTTTTAGGTTCAAACTTCACATGGACAAACAACCATAAAAAGAAAGGAGCTATCTGGTCTAGACTGGATAGATTCCTCTTCAACTCTATGTGGCTAGATTCCTTTGGTAATATAGGGGTCAAACACATGAACAGAACTTGTTCAGATCATAACCCTCTTCTTATATCCCATCAAAAAACAAAAAATAAAAACACTGCATTTAATTTTCAGAACATGTGGTGCCTGCATGATGACTTCCAGGACACAGTAAAATAGTCTTCGTTTCAGCCAGCAAAAGGTAACCGAAATCAGATTCTCACTGTTAGATTAGATAGGCTGAAATCATGTTTAATTAACTGGAATAAAAATAAACTTGGTAATATCAAAAAGAGCATTATAGAAATAGAATAGAAACTTGCTACCCTAGAACAAGAATATGATAGAAATCATAGCATAAGTAATCTTTTTGATCTTAATATGGCACGAGGTAAACCTAAACTAAAATAACACATGGAAGAAATTTTCTAGAAATATAGAGCAAAAGTAAAATGGTTTAAAGAGGGAGACCAAAACACAAAATTTTTTCAGCTGGCTTCAAAAATTAAGATTCAAAACACATGCTAAATAGAATAAAAAAAATAATGAAGGAATATAGTTATAAAATAAGATAGATATTAAAGATACACTTGAAGGCATATCTAAAACATTACTATGTGATAAGAATAGGATGAAAGGGCATAAATGTTTACAAAACATAAATAAATAAATTAATGATGAGGATAATACAAAGCAAATGGAATTCCTGGAAGATGATGAAATCAAAAACATAATCTTTAGCATGGATAATGATAGTGCAGCTGGACCAGACGGCTAGAATTCCATGTTTTTCCTATCTTGCAGGGATATAATTAAACAAAATATTATTCATGTTAATCATTGGTTTTTCTGTGGAGAAAAAATTAATAAAAAAGTGGGCACTAACTCATATAGTCCTTATTCCCAGAAAGAAACCCCTCAAAGGTGGAGGGAGAGGACTACCGACCCATCAGCCTATGCTATTCCAAATATAAAATCTTGGCAAAATTGTTGCAAAATTGACTAGGACTTATTCTTCCTAAAATTATTTCAAATTAACAATCAGATTTTATGAAAAATAGATTGATCATGGAGGAATATGCCTTGCTAAAGAGCTCATGAAATTGTTATCCTCCAAATCTATATGGCATAATGTAATTTTTAAAATAAACTTATCAAAAGCCTTTGATAGAGTTGAATGGTAGCCTAATACATAGGATAAAAGAATATACAAGTTTCTCTCACATAAAAGGAGTTCTCTTTTATCTTGGGTCTCCATTATATGAAGGTAGTTTTTAATTAGAACACCTAGATTTCTTGCTTGTTAAGCTTAGGCACAAGATTGTGGGCTAGAAAATTGAATCGTTGATCATGAGTTGAAGAATTACACTCATAACACATGTACTTCAAAGTATACTAATGCACAATCTAATGGTTATGCAACTGCCTAAATTTTTCATAAAAAAAATAGAAGTAAAATTGGCTAATTTCTTTTGGGGAAAGAAGAATGGTAGACTGAATTTTTATTGGATTAAATGGAAAGATCTTTTCTTTCAAAAAAAAAAGAAGCAGGTCTGGGATTTACTAGGCTATAAAAGATAGCTGAAGCATGGGCCTGCAAGAGATGGTGGAGGTTAAAAGAGAACAATAATCTTTGGGCATCATATATAAGAGCAAAATATCTAGTAAACAATGACACTAACAGAATAAAAAAAGTAGCAATGAATCTCAAATTTGGAAACAAACATTAAAGCAAAAAGAAATGGTGGATAACAATGTTGTGCTTTTTAAGTATGGTTGTAAATGGAAGATAAACGAGGAAGGCTCATTTTCCTTAAAATCAGCCAAGAACCTAGTTAGGAGTATAAAACTCCCACACAATTTATTTGAATGGTGATGGAACAACAATAATTCACTTAAAATATGTTTATTTTTATGGAAATCTCTATCTAACATTATTAAACTACACTTGCATACAAAAATAGACATAAATCTAACCTCTAGATGTGATCGCTGCAAAATGAGAATGGAAACCCCAGATCACTTATTTTCACAAGGTAAAATAGCTTCAAAGATATGGTAAAAATTTGAAAAATAAATGAGTATAAAGGATAAAAACCAAACTCTCAAAAAAATGATTCAGAAATGGATGAGGGGGCCTACACTTAAATTAGTACATAAATGGCTTAAGAATACCATCCCACCTTTGGAAATATGGTGTATTTGAAAATTCATAAACAAAATTAGATATGAGGGTATTAAAATGAATGCAAAATATATAGTATGTGAGATTTAAAAAAAAGCTAAAAATCATTTCAGAAGCTTATCCTTTGTATAATATAATTTACTCAGAAAATAAAGAGTATATAGATTGGTGGCATCTATGGTTTCAAAAGTCCAAATAATTAAGCTTTACGAATATACATTGGAGTAAACTGCCGAGAGGTTATATGGAACTTAAAATAGATGGTAGTTTTAGTAGAGAAATAGGAATAGTAGAAAGTGGAGGAATTCTGAGAGACTCCGATGGCAAGATGATTTGGGCATTCACCGAAAAATTGAAAGCTAATACTCCTATGCAGTCTGAAATCTAGGCCCTTCTATCTGGCTTAATGATATGCAAAGATAGGAAAATAAAGAACATTCAAATACAAATTGACTCACTTATGTTAGTAGGTATTTTTAAAGGGCATATATTATTTTGGAAATATATAAATGATATAGAAGAAATCATACAACTGGTCAACGAATTAAACTATAGCATAATGCATATATTTAGAGAAGTGAACCAAGTAGCTGATAAGCTAGCTAAAGAAGGTGGAAAATCAAGAAATTAGGACTTCGATGCACAAAACATGCCTTCTAAATATAGAGGCTTACTCAAACTAGATGGAACAAGATATTCTATATTTAGGAAAATTAACAATTAGTTCTAATTGTGAGCAGTTGCTAGACTCTTATAGGAAGCAAGACTCAATAAAAACCATCCAGTAACACATACTAATATAGTGGTCTAAAAGCAAATAGCTTTGGGTATACCCATAATATGTAATAAATTAACTAACTTGAATGTTTACATATTTTATTTTGTTGTGGCATTCTGTACATCCTTATATAAGGAAAAATAGTGTATGTGCAGCAGTACCAATTATCTTTCACAAGATAATATTTTGTAGGATAAACCCATAGTGTTTCTGCATGTGTAATGATAATAGTATCCTTGCCCTTTGGGATACTTAAACATGATAAAGAAAAAATTATATATCGAGTACTATTAGGGGCCCTTGCAGGGGATATAATAAAAGTATTAGTTTATTTTAATTCCTATGGTGGTCTTTCGGTAAGTTATGTTTTTTGTTAATGTCAAGGAATGAATATTAGGGTGCTGCTAAGAGAAGTAATGGAGGGTTTTGTTTGTTAGAATTAATAATGAATATTATTGTTGGAAATAGGGGTGAGGCACGCTACTACTAGAAAGGCAGCAACAAGGGAGAAAAGGTGATGGATGTATATTTGTTTGTTTGGTTTCATTTTATGAAAAGGAAGTTGGCAGAGGCAAAGTGAAGCTGGTCCAACTGTAAGATTAATTTGTGACTTTAGTTGATAAAGACACATAGATAGAAGAAGAGAAGAAGATTGGTGTAGATTGTGACTTGTTTGTTTGTTATTCATTGTTTGTTTGTCTGAATCAGAGAAATAGGATGAAAGAGAAGTATCTCTAGAAGTAGTAGAGAGCCTAGCAAGAACTAGAAGGAGTAAAATACTAATAATAGTAGAAACAAGCTGTAGTCAGCTTTCTGATAGTAACTGCTTCTATAGGCAGACTGAAAAAAAAAGGAAAGAGGACCATAAAGATAGAAAGGAAGCAACAACTAAACTTGTATTGTCTGTTTGCTGTGATCTGTGGGTGCGGGTGATAGTTAAGGCAGAAGCTAAACAAGAGCACAGAAAAGGAGCAAACTAGGGTAGTAGCAAATATGTTTTTTATAAAGGATAGCAGCGGCAAGAGAGTAGCTAATGGTAGCAGCTATACAAGTGGATAAAGATATAGGAAAAAACAAGTGGAAGTTTAACCAAAGCTGCAATAGGAGATGTTGAAGAATGTGCAAAAGAGATAGCAAGAAAATATAAGTAGTTTAGCTCCGAGAATATACGCAGGCAGAATGCTCAAAAAGAAAGCTCAAGAAGAAAGTTTCTAAAAGACAGGCAGACAGAAAGATCAAGTAGTTTTTAAATTTTTCATAGAAATGGAATCTAGGAGAATCCTATGGAATCAAAGCTAGATTTCCAATAGAATAGATAAAGTAGGACATTATCAATTGCTTGCTAAATATCTTAAATTTTTCTTAAAATGGTGTAAAGCTGCAAAGGGTAGAATTTTAGCTCGCAACAATGGTATACCTTCTCCAAAAGAGATGGATATTATAATTAATAAAACAAACCTTAAAAAAGAAGAATATAAAGAATAATAAGAATTAGAAAAAAAAAGAATAAAATAAATAAGAAGAATAGAAGTAATAAAAAGAATAATAAGAATAAAAGAATAAGAAGAATAAGAAAAATAAGAATAAGAAGAATAATAAGAATAATAAGAATAATAAGAATAATAAGAATAATAAGAATAATAAGAATAATAAGAATAATAAGAATTAGAAGAATTAGAACAATTAGATGAATATGAAGAATAAGAAGAATATGAATACTAAGAAGAATAAGAATAATATGAATAAAAATAAGAATATGAAAAATATAAAGAAACTTAAAATAAGAAGAATAAAAAGAATATGAAGAATAAAAAGATTAAGAACAATATGAAGAAAAAGAATAATAAGAAGAATATGATGAATAAAAATAATACGAATAAGAAGACTATGAAGAATAAAGAAAATAAGACATTAAGAAAATAAAAAGAATGAAAATAATAAAAAGAATAAAAAGAATAAAAAGAATTAAAAGAATTATAAGAATAAGAAGATAAAGAAGAATAAGAAGAATAAAAAAATTAACAATAATGAATAGAATAAGAAGAATATAAAGAATAAGAAGATCAAAAGAAAGGAATAAGGCTGGTATCTAGATGTGAATGTTGCCTGACGGTAGTTAAATCTACAGAGCATTTATTTTTGACAGGAAAAACTATAGTAGAAGTATGGAAGGAGTAAGAAAGGTCCATGTAGTTCACTGTCAAAAAGGTGGGCTTAGTCGATAGAATAAAAAGTTGGGGCAAAGCATACTTTAAAAGAAAAGCTCATAAATGGCTTATTCAAAATCTTCCACATGTTACCATCTGGTGTTTATGGAAAGCCAAAAATAGGAGTAGATTCGCTTGAATACAGAAGAATGCAGCTGATATATTAAAAGCGGGGTTGCTCTGCCCTGCCACTCCCTGTAGCACCATGCTCCTATGTAGCTTTCCGATAATGTTTCTTCTCCTCTTTGTGTGCTTGCACTAATGATTTTGATCACTTAGCTTCATTGTATTAGTCCATCAACCTGTAGCTTCTAGTGTCATATGGTTCCTCTCTTGGTTCGAAGCAAGGACTGTCAATTTTTTGTATGCATCAACGTGATTGTAGACCATTTCAATATGCACTCTATAAAAACAATATGCACTCCATAAAAAAAATACATATTTAAAGAAAAAAGAGGAACAAAACTTCAAAATTGATATGTTTTGTCTTCCAAATATACAAAAAAATCAAATTGCTATAAAACTTGCATACTTCATATAGCAAGGCATCTTGACTCATCTTCCTCCCAACTATTCTCACTCCTCTTCTTTTCATGCTCATCGGTAGGGGATACATCAATATGCCAATTATGCAGTATGTGGATTGGCACCCACAACAACCCCATTGATAGCACTATTGAGACTTGCATGTGCGTGTGCAGACTGGTATGGAAATGCCTGAGATATTCATGTCATTGCTATTGATGACCACGTTCAAACATTTCTTTGGAGCTTTTAAATATGGAATAGGAATGGAGTTTGGATCCTTTGGTTTTCTCAGTTTCTTTGGTTTAGATTTTCTTGGCGAATCCCCATTTTGCTTCTCTTGGATTGGCTACATTGTTCGTTAGGGCTTGGATGATCAATCTTACAAATCCTTTCATCTTGCAAAGATTCATGTGGGTGTAGAATCTACAATGGTTGAGCTCCAAACGTTTTTGTGAGAAAAGGATAAGAAGCATTTGGAGGTAACATGTATTGTAGTGCAAGAGAAGTGTTGGAGACAATGCATTCGTAGGGATGGAATGGATTGTTGTCATTAATGATAAAGTTGTTAAGAACAAGTCCTGGTAAGAAAGGATTCATTTCGTGGTCTCCCATGCTAGGTATCAATTACAAACCAAGATACCTCTTGAAAGATGACTCGTAATAGCCACAATTCTTCATTTTTAGCTATTCGTCGTTCATTAAACTACGAACATGCAAGATAAGGAGAACAAGTAGAATGAACATATTTTATTTGAATTTAATTAACAATCATTATGGTAATTTAAAATTCAATAGTTTAATTCCAAAGATGATCAAAAAAAAATAGTTGCAAATCTGATAAGCGACAATGCAAATCAACACGAAATAAGAGTATCAAGAACAAACTTGCGTCTGCATGGAACCATAATTTTTTTATTCATCTCATAACTTAAGAAGCTAATGTGCTATTCCTAGCACGAGGATGACCAACCAAGCCTTTTATATACATATAATAGGCTAAGACGCAACCCAAAATATTTGGGTACACACAAACATATTCATAGATATATAAAAATAGTAATTACAGACATGAACAAACATGAATCTGAGTTGATAGTCATACAACATCAATAAATATCTAAAAGATGGTGAGCAATGATGTTTAGAGAGAGAGAGTGTGTGTGTGTGTGTGCAAAAATAAAATGTTTCATAAATAATGAAGATAATAGAAGCTCGACCTTCTTTTGATCCAACTGAGATTGGTAAAGATGGGACTCATCCATAGGAAGGACTGTGGCAATGTCTGAAGGCTTTGAATCAGAATATTTTTATGTGTCTCACATCAGATGTCCGATAAATATTAATGATTAGGTTAATTAGAAAAGCAAAGAACAAAACCACAATAAATAAAATTGATACCTCCAAAAAAATCTCATTTTTTTATAGTTACACATAGACAAAAATCAAAAATAGTTCAGAAATAATTCAAATACAAAATTATTTTCATTATTAGTTGGTGCATTTGTGCTAGCCTCTCCTGCATGGTTTCATAGCTAAATCTCAAAATACTATCTATCACATCAAAGCCGACTATGACTCCATATAGGACATCTACTATTGCATTAAATTCTTAACTTCTTTTTTCTCATCATTCATCTCTTTCCATCACATCATTCATTTCTTTAATTTCTTGCATTTCTTCTTTCAAATGATTAATCTGCTCATCATTCACTTCTTTCATTTCTGGCATTCCTTCATTCAAATGAGATATTTGATTATCCTTCTCTTTCATTTCAATCTCCAAAACTTCAAAATATTCATTTGTTTCCATTACTTGTAGTTCGACCACCTCATCCACCATTACTGTGATAGATGAATTAGAAGCATGACTGCTACAACAAAATGTCACTCCAATTGAGCTGATATCATACACTTGCTGCTTCATATGACCTCCTATGGTCTCCAAATAGATAGGCTCATAGTCAATTTCGTTGAATATCCATAGAACCCTCACTTGTTAAAAAGAAACTGTCACATGTTCCTCCATAAGTTCATGTGATAAAATAGAGAAAAATAATTTTCTAGATATACATAAAATAAATTTAATAATTTGCATTCCAAACAACTTTCAAAAGTTACTGTAGTATTATAAAATTTTATTAATATAATAGATTCTTATAGTAATCATCTGAGATTTGTCAACAAACCGACCACCTACTTTCTTTACATGGATTTTCCTGAAAATCTCATAAAAATTGGATCTCGACCCAATTCTCCAGCCCAGAGTATGTATTTATTAAGTTAAAAAATAATATATATTAAAAAATTTTAACAAAATTAATAAAACCATGCACATTTTTGATTTATTTGGACTATTAGGATAACCACTAAATATATAAATGTTTTAAATTTTAAAATTGTACCAAATCTAGAGCATGCTCAATGCTTAACTTTGACCCTCATGTGTAGCGAGATATTCCTATACCTAGTCCAGTTACATCATGCCGCCGATTTTTGCTGGTAATCTTTGATTTTCTCTCCACATCTAGCTCCTCCCAATACTTAAGCCACTCGGGCCAGTCATCCTTAGAAATAAACTTAGGCCTATCTTTTAGATTCTACAATTTATGGATAAAACCTGAATACCGTTAAGCATCTTTGTTCTCCCACAATGACTTTATCTTTCCATCAAATTTGGGTGCCCATGTTAACTTATTCTATATATAGAAAAATCACAAAAAATTTATAATAATAAGATGACCATAATTATTTACTACTTTAATAATAACCAACATAATAGTTAACTAATTAGATAATTAATTTTAAATGCTTTTGTTTCACCGTTTTTACTTAAAAGCCATTAAAAATAGAATCTCTTGTCAATTCTAAAATGTTCTGCCACAAGAATACTTTATAATCAACATTTTTCTTTAAATACTTTATAATTATAGCCTAACACTTATGAGATGGAATAAAACTATATAAATAAATTAATAATATTGAAAACAAGAAAATCATAACTATATATAAAAAAACAACTAATAGGAACATTAAATTTTTTATTCAAGTAATATTTACATACTTAGAATTGAATTTTATAATACCTCCCATCCATAATCTCAATTACTAATTTAGAACTGAATACAGAGGAAGGCACAAAATGTTATGATATCACTAGTGTTGTAAATCAGGGAATTATCGATATAAAATGTGGTGTAAAAGATAGTGATGGAACAAAAGTGTGCAGGGAGGATAATGGGTGGTGGGGTTATATCTGATAAAGGTGATAGTAAACGTGTCAATGATGGTGATGGTGATAAAGATGGAGATGGTGATTGTGATGTTGAAGTCTGGATATGGTGGGTATGAGATGGTACTGAATTTGCAACGGGATGTAAAATATTAGATGAATTTCGTCCATTTCTACATCCACGTCCACCTCCACCATGGCCACGTCCTTTAGGCACCTTCACTATATAAAATATAAAACATAGAATAAATAATAAAGATATGATGAATAACCATGCATTTTAGAATAATACACACTAATAAATTTCAACAAAATATAGAAAGTCTTTGATAGTATAATATTATAATACAATTATAATAGTTTAATTATTAGAAGTAGTATCATCCTCTAATGGATCTTATAATATTTCATTTGATTTCTAAATTCAAACTCATCTTAAGATATTAATTGATCATCTTTAATTTCTATTAGGCCACCATTTGAGTCACATAAATTTTTTATAACTTCATCTACATGCATAGGCTAAATATTATTTATATCATCTTCTTAGAATACTGGTGCAATAGATATGTTTTTACTTCTTTGTTGAGATGTTGGTTATTCAAAATTTGATCAAGCTTTGATTTTGGAAATCGGCCACCAGCCACTCTTATCACGAGATAAACTCAATATGTACAATAATATACTTGAGTGGCTTAAATTGCCTTAGTAAAAGGCTCATATCGATTATATCTGCATTTATGGTTAGCATCTACTAGGTTATAGTCTGAATAAATCTTTATGCCCATATTTCGTGTTGGATCAAACCACTCACACTATAATAATACAACCCTATTATTTTGGAGTCCAAGATACTCCAACTCAATAACTTCTGTGAATTGACATATATACAAACATATAATATATATAGTTATAAATTGTTATATATAGTTAAACATATAGTTATATATAGATATATTCATACAAGTAGTTATAAGTAGTTATACATAAATGTATACAAAGTTATAAACAAATATATGATTTATATATATGTGTACATATATTTTTACATATATGTATACATAGTTACAAATATAGTTATAATTAATTATATAGAGTTTTATATAGTTATATAAAAATTTATATATAGTTATACGTATACAGTTAAACATAATGTTCTATGTTGTTATACATGTAATTATAAATATTTTTACATGTGGTTATAAATATTGTTACATATATAATTATACTTATATTTATACATGTAGGTATATATTTTTTTTATATAATTTTATATATTTATACATAGAGTTATGTATAGGGATAGATATAGTTATTAACATTTTTATATACTAATATATAAAAATGTATATTAAATATATGTTGTAAATTATATATTTAAATATATTTATGTATAAAGTTTTTATAGTTATACATATAGTAAGATATAATTATTTATAGTTATATGTTTTATACATATAGTATATATAGTTATGAATAGTTATATATAGTTAAACATATAGTTATATAAAGATATATTCATACAATTAGTTATAAGTACTCATACATAAATGTATACAAAGTTATGAACAAATATATAGATTTACATATATGTACACATATTTACAATTATAGTTATATTTAATTATATAAAGGTTTATATAGTTATACAAATATTTATATAAAGTTATACACATATAGTTAAACATAATGTTGTATGTTGTTATACATGTAATTATATATATTTTTACATGTGGTTATACATATAGTTACACATATAGTTATACTTATATTTATACATGTAGGTATATATATTTTTTCGTATAATTTTATATATTTATACATATAGTTATGTATTGGTATAGATATAGTTAAATACAATTTATATACTAATATATAAAAATGTATATTAAATATATGTTGTAAATTATATATTTAAATATATTTATGTATAAAGTTTTTATAGTTATACATATAGTAAGATACAATTATTTATAGTTATATGTTTTTATACATATTGTGTATATAGGTATAAAAAGTTATATATAATTAAACATATAGTTATATATAGATATATTCATACAAGTAGTTATAAGTAGTTATATATAAATGTATACAAAGTTATAAACAAATATATAGATGTACATATATGTATACATATATGTATACATAGTTACAAATATAGTTATATTTAATTATATAGAGTTTTATATAGTTATATAAATATTTATATATAGTTATACACATATAGTTAAACATAATGTTGTATGTTGTTATACATGTAATTATAAATATGTTTACATGTGGTTATATATATAGTTACACATATAGTTATACTTATATTTATACATGTAGGCATATATATATTTTTCATATAATTTTATATATTTATACATATAGTTATGTATTGGTATAGATATAATTAAATATATTTTTATATACTAATATATAAAATTGTATATTAAATATATGTTGTAAATTATATATTTAAATATATTTATGTATAATGTTTTTATAATTATACATATAGTAAGATACAATTATTTATATTTATATGATATTATATATTAAGTACATATAGTTATAAATAGTTATATATAGTTAAACATATAGTTATATAAAGATGTATTCATACAAGTAGTTATAAGTAGTCATACATAATAATATGAACTGAGTAGAATATATTTTTGATTCATTATGTAGAATAACTAAATCAGTTGACATGATAAAGTATCATCTCAGAAAAACTATAGTTGTAATAATTTTATATGTACCATTATGTGTTGGTTATCATGTTTCTTAACCCTCATTTTCTCTTCATATTAAGACTCATATTTTGTGTTCATTGGAACACTCACATTAGGCTTATCATCATAGCAAAATATGTCATAAAAATTAATTTATAAGGATATGCATGGAATGAGTCCTAAATTATAGGAAAATGCATGGATGAGCTTTAAAAAATTGTAGAGAGTTATTCAATATTTATATGTTCATATTTTCATTTCAAAGATATTTATTGTATCTTATTTAATTGTAATATATCATTTGGTATATAAAGATAGTGCAAAATATCATCATTACCTCCACTTGGCTTGAATTAATTATATAAATTTTATTTTCAATTCAATTTTATCATGAACATGATATTATCATAAAATGTGCTAAAGAATATCATCATTTATAATCCTAACAAATGTCAATTTTAATCCTCACAATTATTTTGTTTCATCCTCACATTTACAAATTAGAGCAATTAGTGCTATATTATATACATGATTAAACCATATTAAGCATTTCACTTTTATTTTGAATTCACATGCATATTAGTCTAATATTTTGAACAAATTATAAGTGATTATATTTTTAACCAATATCAAGATGGAAATTATCAATTAAAATAAAGAAACAAGGCTAAAGTATGACATTGGTATATAGAATGTACATAAACATGCAGTTTAGTCACAGATATAACAGATGAAGTATTTTAGATTGCTACAAACTCTCTTCCAATCTCAGAGAATCCTCAAATGACCAAAGAGTTCAAGTTCACCATCTGGTTGTTTCTTGTTACTGCAAGCTGTCACTCCACGGCCACAACGAGAACTCTCAATGAAGCACTATAAGAAAAAACTCATATATCTAGGGATAATTCCCTAGCTAATTGAGCATTTTCCGTCGCTAAACGGAAAATAGCGATGGATTGCCGACTAGAATGGTTTCCTATCTAAAGTGCTCCTTATTAAAATTTAGAGAGGGAAAGTGTCCCTGGCTAATAATTTAGCGACAGAAAATCCCTAACCAAAAAATAATTTCTCTAGCTAAATTAGCAAGTTAAATGATATATTCCATTGCTAAATAGAAATAATGATGGAAGATTTCCTAAGCTAAAGTGATCGTCGCTAATTATTAGCGATGGAAATAGTCGCTAGATAATAAATATAGCGACGGAAAAATCCGTTGCTAAAATAAAAATATCTCTATATAAATTAGCAAGGGATTTTTCCCTTGCTAAATTAACTAGGTAATTTTTCCTAGCTAATTTAGTAAGGGAATTTTCGCTAGCAAATTTAGCCAGGGAAAATTTGCTATATTAACTAGGGAATTTTCCCTAACTATTTTAATTTCTAAACTATTTTTAGAATTTTATTTTATTTAAATTTTTTTAATAAAATAATTTAATATTTTTATATCAAATTGAATAAAAAAAAGAAATTATAAATGATAATTTATAATAAATAAAAAATAAATCATTTAGTAGCTTATTCTAATTCAATATTTTACATTATTAAAACAAAAAAATAACACAATTTTATTACATCTTATTCATCAATATATCTACTGACAGTGCATAAAGTATAATCTATCAATTTATTGACATTGCTTTTTCTCCCTCTACTCCTCCGATCACCAATTTTCTACTACGACAAAGCTGTGCGAGTCACAGCACGTCATATTTAGTGAAAAATCCTATCACTTATATAAGATTTGTATGGGGAATAATCTGATATCATATCTGTAAGAGATTTAAACAACTCAACCAAATCAAAATAAATAATATAAAAAACTATGTTATGATAAATATATATTACTATAGTAAATATGTACATATATACTAGCATTTCACTTGTACATATAAACTATAGTATTATGCATACATATATACTGAGTAAAAATATACTTAATATATATGTACATAAAATACTACAGTATTATATGTACATTTATGATGACTATATACGTATGTATATACCACATTTGTTGCCATTGCTGCTACTCCAATTACTACTGCTACTCTAGCCCCATCTATTGTTGCCATGTTGTTGCTGCCACCACTGCAGCGATTGTCTTCGCTGCAACCATTGCCACCACTATCACCACTGCTGCCACTGAAAATAGGCTTTTTGCATACATATCATAAGCTAAAACTCTAGCCAAAAAATTCAGAGATACAAAAACATATTCACATATGTATATAAATAATTATTATAGACATGAACAAATACAAATTAAAATTGATTATCATACAGCTTCAACAAAAATCCAAATATTGTCTAGCAATTTTTTTAGAGAGAGAGTACAAAAATAAAATGTTTTAGGAATAATAAAGATAAAATAAGCTAGCCCTCCTTTTGATAAAGCTGAAATCGATAAATATGGGACTCATGCATTGGAAGGACAGTGGCAATGTCTGAATGCTTTGAATCAGCATTTTTTCTTGTGTCTCACATAATGTGTCCTGCAAAGATTCATAATTAAGTTAATCATAAAAGTAAAGAACAAAACCAGAATAAAAAAAATTGAAACTCTGCAAAAAATTATCTTAATTATTTGCTACATATAGACAAAAATAAAAAAAAGTTTAGAAATAATTCTCATACAAAATCATCCTCATAATTTGTAGGGAATGCTAGCCTCTCCAATGAGGTTTCACAGCCGGATCTCGGAATGCTATCTGTTTTACTAATGCTGCTAACTGTGACTTAATATAAGACATCTACTGTTTCATTACATTCTTAATTTCTTTCATCTCATCGTTCATTTCTTTAATTTCTTGCATTTCTTCCATCAAATTAGTATACTGCTCATCCTTGTGTTGTTTAATTTCATATATTTCTTACTTCAAATGAGATATCTGCTCATCCTTCTGTTCTTTAATTTCATATATTTCTTCTTTCAAATGAGATATCTGTTCATCCTTCTCTTTTATTTCGGTCTCCATAACTACAATATGTTCATTTGTTTTTGGTGCTTGTTGTTCGACTACCTCATCCACCACTGCTAAGATAGATGAATCAAAAGTATGACTGCTACAATAAAATGTCACTCCCTTAGATTTGATTCCATAGACTCATTGCTTCATTCGACCTTCTATGGTCTCCAAATAAATAGGATCATAGTCAATTGGTTGAAGATCCATAGAACCCTCAACTTGTTGATGAGCAGCCGTCACACATTCCTCCATTAGGTCCTGAGATAAAATAGAGAAAAAAACTATTCTAGATATACAAAAAATAAAAGTAATATTTTTCATTCCAAACAATTTTTAAAATGTATAGTAGTTTTATAAAATCGAATTAATATAACAAATTTTATTGCAATCATTTGAGACTTGTTGTCAACAAACTGACCATCCAATTTCTTCAAATGCATCTTCCTAAAAATCTCATAAAAATTTACATCTCAACCCAATTCTCCAGCCTAGAATATGTTTTATTAAGTCATAAAAAAACAAATGATCAAAAAATTTAACAAAATTAATAAAATCATGCATAGATTTGATTTATTAGACTATTAGGACAACCACTAAATATATAAATGTTTAGAATATAAAAATTGTACCAAATCTCATGCGTGCTCAATGCTCGACTTTGACCCTCCTATGTGTCGATAGATTTCTGTACCTAGTCTAGCTACCTCACTTCGTCGATTTTTGCTGGCAATATCTAATTTTATCTTCACATCTGGCTTCTCCCAATACTTAAGCCATCGGGCCAGTCATCCTCATATATAAAATCAGGCATTTCTTTTATATTCTTCAATTTATGGACAAAATCAAAATACCATTGAGCATCTTAGATCTCCCATAATAACTTTTTCTTTCCATCAAATTTGAATGCCCATGTGCACTGAATCTATTTTAAGAAAAATCACAAAAAAATTATATTAACAACAATAACATAATTATTTACTGCTTGAATAATAACCAACATAATTGTTAAATAATTAGATAATTATTTTTCAATGCTTTTGTTTTGTTATTTTTACCTGAAGTCATTAAATTAAGACTCTTGTGTCGATTCAGAACTTTCTTCCAGGAGAATGCTTTAGAATCATCCATTTTCTTGAAAGACTTTGTACACTTGTGAGATGGAATAAAACTATACAAATAAATAAATAACATTAAAAACAAGCAAATCATAACAATATAAAAAAAACTAGTGACAATAACTTCAAAATTTTTTTTCAAGTCATTTTTACATATTTCTTTTACCTCCCAACTACAATCTCAATTTCTAACTTTGCACTGACTGTAGAGGAAGGCACATCATTTGATAATGACATTAGTTTTGCAAATGGGGGAACTATCGATGTAAAATGTGGTGTAGAAGATAGAGATGGATCAAAAGTGTGTGCAGGAAGAACAATGGGTGGTGGGCTTAAATCTGATAAAGATAATAGTAGATGTCTCAATGATGGTGATGGTGATAGAAATGAAGATGGTGATTGTTATGTTGAAGTCTGGATATGGTGGCCATGAGATGGTACTGATTCTGCAACATGATATAACATACTAGATGAATTTGGTTCATTTCTGTGTCCACATCCACCTCCACCATGGCCACGTCCATTAGGTGTCATATGTTGTAAAAAATAAAACATAGAACAAATAATAGATATATGATGAACAAGCATACATTTTAGAATAAAACACATCGATAGATTTCAACAAAATATAAAAAGTCTTTGATAGTTTATTATTATAATAAAATTATAACAATTTAATTATCAGCATCACTTTCATCCTCCAATGGATCTTCTAATATTTCGTCTAATTCCGATAGAAGTTCAAACTCATCTTCAGATTGAAATTAATTATCTTTAATTTCTATTATACCACCATTTGAGTCACATAAATTTTCTAGATCTTCATCTACATTCACGGACTAAATATTATTTATGGCATCTTCCTTGAATGCCGGTGCAATATCTAAGTCTAGACTTCTTTGTTACGATGTTGGTACTTCAAATTTTGATCAAGCTTTGATTTTACAAATCACCCATCAATCTCTCTTATCACAAGATAAAACTTGGATATGTAAAATAATATACTTGAGCAGCTTGAACTACCAAAATAAATAGCTCATATCGATTATATCAACATTTATGGTTAACATCCACAAGCTTATAATCCAAATGAATCTTTGTACCCACATTTTGTGTAGGATCGAACCACTCGCACTGAAATAATACATTCTTGTTATTTTTGAGTCCAGGATACTCCAACTCAATAACTTCTTTGAGTTAACCATAATAATCAATCTCATCTGCACTCTAACCTGAGCGTTTAATGCATATACCACTATTCATTATTGTTTTTAGAAGAACCGTACCTGATTGTGTGAAATTTATATCCATTAATAAAATACCCAAGATAGGTTGTCACATATCTAAATGGGCATTTATTCATATATATATATATATATATTCATACGAGTAGTTATATTTAGTTATACATAAATATATACAATGTTATAAACAAATATATAGATTTACATATATGTATACATATATGTATACATAGTTAAAAATATAGTTATATTTAATTTTATAAAAGTTTTATTTAGTTTTACAAATATTTATATATAGTTATACACATATAATTAAACATAATGTTTAAAGTTTTAATACATGTAATTATAAATATAGTTACATGTGGTTATATATATAGTTACACATATAGTTATACTTATATTTATACATATAGGTATATATTTTTATTCATATAGGTATATATTTTTATTCATATAATTCTATATATTTATACATATAATTATGTATAGGTATAGATATAATAAAATACATTTATATATAGTAATATATACAAATATAGAATAAATATAAGATGTAAATTATATATTTAAATATAGTTATATATAAAGCTTTTATAGTTATATATATAATAAGATATAATTATTTATAGTAATATGTTATTAAACATATAGTAATATGTTATTTATAGTAATATAGTTATTTATATAGCTATTAATATTTCAATATATTTAAACATATAGTTATATATAAATATATTCATACAAATAGTTATACATAAATATATAAAGTTATAAATAAATATATAGATTTACATATATGTATACATAGTTACAAATATATTTATATTTAATTATATAGAGTATTATATAGTTATACAAATATTTATATATAGTTATACAAATATATATACATTGTTATACACATATAGTTAAATATATTGTTGTATGTTATTATACATGTAATTATAAATATAGTTATATGTGGTTATACATATAGTTACACATATAGTTATACTTATATTTATACATGTAGATATATATATTTTTTAATATAATTATATATATGTATACATATAGTTATTTATAGGTATATATATGGTAAAATACATTTTTATATACTAATATATAAAAATGTATATTAAATATATGTTGTTAATTATATTTTTTAATATAGTTAGTATACTATTTTATAGTTATAAATATAGTCAAAGAAAATTATTTATATTTATATGTTCTTATACCTTTGAGATCCAATGGCTAAAAGACCCATAACAGGAAAACAAACAAGTTCGTCTTACGACAAATCAGAACAAAGTAAATATAGTCTTGTATTTCAGGCGTGCAATATATAAATATAAATACAATTTGAATCTCTCTAGAAATAGATGATGTTATCCACATAACAGAGCAAAACTCAAGCAAAATAGGCAAAGATTAGTTCCACATCCAGATATGTCAACAAAGATTGCCTAATCCTACTAAAATTGTGTATGATTTGCTGGCAATATAAGTGGAAAGGCAATCAAGACTTTCGTAGTGGCCCTCACCTGAGGTAGCACAGGTGCTCTAAATGTGCCAATGGCATTGGAGAAGAGAGTGAAGTCCTAGCTTGTCATTAATTTCAGTTGCATTCATCGCATTGGGAAGATCTTGCTTATTGGCAAACACCAGCAAAACTGCATCTCGAAGCTTTTCCTCGTTTAGCTTCCTATGCAACTCATCTCCTACTTCAACTACTTAATCTTTGTCATTACTGTCCACCATAAATATGAGACCTTGGGTATTTTGGGAGTAATCCCTCCAGAAATGGCGAATCTTGTCTTGACCCCCAACATCACAAACAGTGAAATTGATATTTTTGTATTTAACAGTCTCTACATTAAAGACAATAGTAGGAATTGTGGTGATAATTTCACCAAGCTTCAACTTATACAGAATGGTTGTCTTTCAGCCAACATCAAAACCTAGCATCACAATTTTCATCTCCTTGTTGGCAAATAGCCTGCTGAATAGCTTTGTGAACGTAACCCCAATTTCTTCCACTAAATCTCAATCCCTTTGTCATGTGCCAGTAAAGAGATTTGATGAGAGAAAAAAAAATTCAATAGACCTCAAGAGATGGTCACCAGAGAGAGAGAGAGGTCAACCCCTATATGTTTTTATACCTATAGTATATATAATTAAAAATAGAGTTATATATAATTAAACATATAATTATATATAAATTTATTCATACAAATAGTTATAAGCAGTTATACATAAATATATACAAAGTTATAAATAAATATATAGATTTAATTATATGAATACATACACATCACATATATATTTTAGAAATTTGTTATAATATTTATTACACAAACATATTGTTATTTGTTTTGAAAATTACAAAATGAATTTTAACAAATGAACATTTTATTAGAAATCAATTTTAGTTAAATGATATTAAGTGAAACAAAAATACAAACCCTAAACAATTTAAATAGTGATGTTTATAAAAACATATAAAAATATAATAAAAAATTATTTAATATTGAAGTAATTAAATTTAAGTTCCTAAAATATATGGGAAAATAAAAAAGATTTATACAATATCTAAAAAAATATGTATAAATGAGATGAATAATATGAATGGATATTAAGTTTATGAAGCATGTAGTTATACATGTTGTAGATGTAGTTATATATAATTTTTCATGTAATTATATATATTTAGACAGATGACTATGTATAGGTATCGATGTAGATAAATACATCTATATATAGTAATATGTTGATATACATATTGCTAAATATATTTATACATAGTTATATATATATATGTGTGTGTGTGTGTGTGTGTGTGTGTATAATAAAAATATGTTGTTATATTTATATATAGTTATGTTTATGTATATTGTTTTTATAGTTATAAATATAGTAAAATACACTTATAGAAAAAATTCGAATTATATCACACATAGATATTGATGTATTGTTATATTTAGATACACTTAGATAAAATACAATTATGTTTATGTATACTGTTTAAATATAGTTATGTATTTTGATGTAGATATCTAGTTGGCATACCTTATACTATTTATGTATACTGTTTATGTATATTG
Source organism: Sapria himalayana (assembly GCA_029783825.1). Lineage (NCBI taxonomy): Eukaryota > Viridiplantae > Streptophyta > Magnoliopsida > Malpighiales > Rafflesiaceae > Sapria > Sapria himalayana. The sequence continues at coordinate 1,133,773 of JAREIK010003520.1, read as the reverse complement.
TTTATGTATACTATTTATGTATAGTTATGTATATTAATGTAGATAAATACATTTATATATAGTAATATATTGATATACATATTCTTAAATATATTTATATATAGATATATATCTATATATATAATATAATGTATATTAAATATACGTTGTTATATTTATATATAGTAATGTTTATGTATATTATTTTTATAGTTATAGATATAGTAAAATACACATATATAAGAAATTCGAATTATATCACACATGCATATTGATGTATAGATATGTTTAAATAGACTTATATAAAATACACTTATGTTTAACTATACTATTTATATATAGTTATGTATATTGATGTAGATATCAAGTCGGCATACCTTATACTATTTATGTAAACTGTTTATGTATACTAATTATATATACTATTTATGTATACTATTTATGTATACTATTTATGTATACTGTTTATGCATAGTTATGTATATTAATGTAGATAAATACATGTATATATAGTAATATGTTGATATACATATTGTTAAATACATTTATATATAGTTGTGTGTGTGTGTGTGTGTGTGTGTGTGTGTGTATTAAATATACGTTGTTATATTTATATATGTATATAAGAAATTTGAATTATATCACACATGCATATTGATGTATAGTTATGTTTAAATACACTTATATAAAATATATTTATGTTTATGTATACTATTTATATATAGTTATGTATATTGATGTAGATATCAAGTTGGCATACCTTATACTGTTTATGTATACTATTTATATATAGTTATGTATATTAATGTAGATAAATACATTTATATATAGTAATATGTTTATATACATATTGTTACATACATTTATATATAGTTATATATATGTATGTATGTATGTATGTATATTAAATATACATTGTTATATTTATATATAGTTATGTTTATATATACTATTTTTATAGTTATATAGATAAAGTAAAATACACTTAAAAAAGAAATTCGAATTATATAGATATATTTATGTTTAAATAGTTTATGTATACTATTTTTATAGTTATATAAATATATTTATGTTTAAATACACTTATATAAAATACACTTATGTTTATGTACACTATTTTTTTATACTGTATATAGTTATGTATATTGATGTAGATATTAATTCAGCATACCTATTGTGCACCATCAAAATCCATACAATGACAACACATTATATCACGAATACATGAAGTATATATATGAATAAGTATATATACTAAATCCAAGCAAACCACAGTGAATAAAGGTGAAGAATTTCGGAAACAATAAATAACAAAATCAAAACACATAAGCTTAATCTTAGATTAAGCAATCCAAGATAATCCATGAAGAATAAATGTATAAAATGTACCTCAAATCAAATAACAAATTAAAACTTAAACCTCGATTATATGTTGATGTGTCAGTGTTGAGAGATAGATGGCGGAACGAAGAGGTTTGCTTCACTTGTTAGAGATTATCGCATCTCATCAAGTTAATGTATATATTAGCAAATTATTTATATTTTTAATTATTAAAACATTAAATAAACAATATATATATATATACATAATGCATAAAGATCATTAATTTTATTAACTATTTAAATTTTTTCAACAAAATTAATGTGCGTGTAACAAGGTCACATGAAAAACAAACACCTTACAATTTTTTGTTATAATATTAATTAAACAATAAATATATAAACAATTAAAAAAATATATGTTTAGCCTCATAAAAAAAATATCAAATAGGTACAAAATTAACAAACTTCATATAATAAGACATAAATGAAAAGATGATTTGTCTTCTAGCCACTCGCCTAAGAGTTATAAAATACTCTTAATGTTAAAAAATATATAAAAATTTATATTTTATGGTTATAAATTTTAAGAATTCTTTTTAATTTTTATGAATATAATATGAAATAATTTTAAAGACATAAAATTTCATATTATTTGATATCATTAATAATTTTTAAAATTCAAAAATTACTTAATGTGAGAAGATAATTAAACAAGTTATATTTATTATTTTAACAAAAACTTAATATTAAGAACTAATAGTAAAAATATTACTCAATTGTTTAATTCTTATAAATTTTAGTATGAGTAAACATCTATGCATTTTGCCGTATATGTAATTTATTTTTTGAAAATTTGTTTGTATAACCAAATATTTCTATTTCTGTTTTTATATTTTCATGAGTGTGCAGGAAAGGAAATATTAAGAGGTCGGGGATGTAGTAGTAGCACAATAACGGTGGTCCCGCTTAAATATTTTGTAATTTTTAGAGCAGAGCCTGACCCATCCCATGATCCAACCTACTTTAGTTAAATGAACTGAGAGAATTTTTTTAATTATAAATGTTTTGTAATTTTAATTTCGGGTGACTGTTTTTTGGACACAGTGAACTGTTCATCATCTCTCTCTCTTCTCTCTGTGTGATTTATCATGACTGTTTTGTGCTGCATACTGTAAGACTACTTTGGTTGGTTTAATCTATAATGCATAAGCATTTTCTAGTGGTTGTAGCTAGTCGTACTGAGTGACTAGCGAACCACGTTATTTTCGGTGTTTATTTCTCGTTTTTGATTATGTTGTGGTTGGTTCCTGGATTGGATATATATATTGTTTGTTTTCTGTTGTTTTTATTATTTATGTTGTTTCTGTATCTTAATATCACCACCATGCAAGCGCAATTGCCCAATACATTTTTTTATAAATATTAATTTATTTTCTTTTAACTTTATTTAAAAAATAATATTTTTATTATATTTCAAGATTTTCAAAATTTGTATTATTTATTTTTTAAAAAGTTTCTTATAATCATTAAATTTTTTTATACTTGTATTAATATTAATATTTACTAGTTTATTCGTCAATTCATATATTTTTTAAAAATTTTTCTAATTTATCATACAATGAATTAATTTACATTTATACTAGTAGAAATTTTAATGTATGTTACTTTAATTTTTAAAATATCGAAAAAAATTATTATACTTATTGAATTTATTATTTAATATTACTCTAATACAAATTTTTAAGTTCTTAATTAAAAATTTTAGAAAAATTTTTTGTATACTTTTTTAAAAAATTAATACATCATAAAAATAGTTATTTTAGTCCTTATTAATATATATATATATATATATATATATTGTATTTTTATATTTTTAATATTATTTATTTATAATATCATTTTTTATGATTTTATGAGGAAAATGTACACCTCGAGGATTGCTCATCTATAAACCATTAACATACATTTAATAAACAAAATTAAATAAAATATTAAAACTAATAATAAATTAAAACAAATTAAATAATTAAATATTAGCTAGGGAAATTTCATCACTAGGTTCGGGATTTAATTAGCTAGGAAAGTTGAGTCACTAAATTCGTCGCTATATTCTAGATTTTATTAACTAGGAATGTTCTGTTAGTAAATTCATCGATATATTCCGTATTTAATTAGCTAGAAAAGATCCATCACAAAAATTCGTCGCTAGTAATTGGCTAGGGAAGTTCTGTCGTTAAAATCATTCATTATTTTTAGTATGTAATTAGCTAGAGGAATTTCATCGCTAAATCTGTCGCAATATTTTAGGGGGTAATTAGCTAGGAAAATTTCATCGCTAAAATCCTTCACTATGTTATGGATGTAATTAGCTAGGGAATTCCATCATTGAAATATGTCGCTATGTTCTGGATGTAATTAGCTGGAGAAATCACATCGCTAAATCCGTAGCTAAATTTCAGATTTTATTAGCTAGGGAAATTTCGTCTCTAAATCCATAGCTATATTCAGGATTTTATTAGCTAGGAAAAATCTATCACTAAATACGTCGCTAGATTATAGATTTTATTAGCTAGGAAAAATTCATCGCTAAATCCGTTGCTAAATTCTGAATTTTACTAGCTAGTGAAATTCCATCGCTAAATCCGTAGCTAAATTCTACACTTTTCTTTAGCAGAATTTAGAAAATATTCCATCACTAATCCGTTGCAAATTTTTATTTCAATTAAAAAACTTAAATCCATTGCTATCCCTAGCTAATCCCTTGCAATTTAGTTAGGGATTGTTCCCTAGCTAAAATTCCGTAGCTAAATAAATATTTTCTTGTAGTGTAGGATAGAGCTCCATGCTCATTGTTCGATTGAATCTAGAAGATGAATCATTGAATTGCTACCTGGGACTCCTTACCTGAGCTTAAAGAGTGCACAGGAGAGATCATTCTCTTTTTGCACAATAGGGAAACCTATTTAGGACCTAGATGCTACCGAGCAATTTGCATAATTACAAAGCTTTGTTGGCCTGGCATGATCAACACCCTTGGGTTTACTCAGGAAGAAGGAGACTTGCTGGAAGGCTATTGCGATAGCACTAATTTATCTCTGTCATCCTCGGAGTTCAGTAAAGCTAGCATGATGCAAATTGCTTCCAGTACTTAAAGATCAGATTTATTTTCATGGGTATGCCATGACTATGACGATGTATCGATGTCGTCCAGCATCTGTGTTACCTAAACCCTAGCCATATGTTTTTGTGGACATTTGCGACTTATGTTGTGTTTTGAATATGTTAAAGTCATAGAGTGAGGCTGATGGAGAAAGTTAGAGACTTAGAGTTGCCTCTAACTATTAAGTTTATTAAGTTTTATTAGGTTTTAAAATTCCATTAATGTTTTAATTTTAAATTATCAAAACTATTAATATATAATAAATATATATATAACATAAAGACTCATCTTTTTTTTACTTCCTAAATTATTTTCAAAAAGTTAATGTGCATGAAGCAAGACACGCATGAAAAAAAAACACCTTTCAATTTTTAATTATCAAATTAAATAAACAATGAATATATAAACAATTTCAAAAAATAGATGTTTGGCCTTCCAAATAGAAAAATAAATTAAATGGCTACAAAATTTGTAAACTTAATATAGCAAGGCGCACATGAAAAGATTATTAGTCTTTAAGCCAATTTCCTTAGAATTATAAATACTCTTTATATTAAAAAATATATAAATATATCTATTTTAAGTTTATAAATTTTTAAGAATTCATATTAATTTTTATGAAGATAATATGAAATAATTTTAAAGGCATAAAATATGATATTAATTGATATAATTTATAATTTTTAAAATTCTAAAAATTTCTTAAAGTAAGATGATTATAAAGAAAAATTTATATTTATTTAATTTAATAATGACGGAATATTAAAAACTATTAGTATAAATTTAACTCAATTATTTAGTTTTTATAAATTTCAGAAGGGGCAAATATCTATGTTTTTATCTTTAAATATCAATTTATCTTCATTTAAATAATATGAAAAATTAGAACTTTTTTTATAATTCAAAAATTTAAAATTTTTTAGTAATTATTTTAAAAAAAAATTTTTAGGCATAAAACTATTTTTTATCCTTAAAATAATATTAATATTTACTAGTTTTTTTGTTAACTAAGATATTTTTGTAAATATATTATATTTTATCATACAATGAATTATTTAATCTTTTTATTAGTAGAAATTTTAATGTATTTAATATGGCTTTAAAAGTTTTAAAATTATAGAATTAATTATTTAATGTTATGGTAGTCTTTATTAATTATTTTTGAAGTCTTTATTAATATTAAATTTTTTGTATTTATATAAGTTTTAAATTATTTAACTATAATAAACTATTTTTATAATTATATGAGGAGAATGTATCTTTCAAAGATAGGTTATCTATAAACCATGGCATAAGTAGCTTTAATATAAAAAAATTAAATAAAATATATAAAAAATAATATAAAAAAATTAAATAATTAAAGATTAGTGATGAAAATTATCTCAACCCAAAATAGCTAGGGAAAAATCCCTAGCTTAATGAATATATTTTGTGAAAAATAAAATTTAAGAAATAATCGATTGCAATAAAATATAAAATTGAAAAAAAAAATTTCAGATAATTATTTAATGACAGATTTTGTCTCGATATAATTAGTTAAGGAAGATTTGTTGCTAAATCCATCACTAAATTCCAAGCCTTTTTTTGTACTGAAATCTAAAAAATTATTAGTGATGGAATATTTTCAATCGAACAATTCCGTCGCTTAATTACCTACTTTTCTTTTCATGGAAATCTACAAAAATATTAGCGACAAAATATTTTTAATCGACATTTTCGTCACTAATCCATCACTAATCCGCCACAGACTTTTATTTCAATATAAATTCAAAAATAATATGTTATTCCCTAGCTAATTCCTCTCTATTTAGTTTGAGATTTTACCTAGATAAATTTTCCTAGCTAAACTAACATTTTCTTGTAGTGAAAAGAAGAATAATAATAAGAAAAATTAGAAAAATTAGAAAAATAATAAGATTAAGAAGAATAAAATGAATATAAAGAATAAATAAATAAAAAAAAATTAGAAGAATTAAAAGAATACGACGAAAAAAAATTGAGACAATAAGAAGAATAAGAAGAATAAGAAAAATAAAAAGAATAGGAAGAATAAGTATAATAAGAAGAATAAAAATAATAAGAATAATAAAAAATAATAAGAATAAAAAAAAGAATAAGAATAAGAAGAATAATAAGAATAAGTAGAATAATAAGAATAAAAACAATAAGAGGAATAAGAACAATAAGAAGAATAAAAAAATAAGAAGAATAAGAATAAGAATAATAATAATAATAATAATAATAAGAAAAATAAGAATAATAACAAGAATAAGAAGAAAATGAAAAAAATGAAGAAAAAAAATATAAATAAAAAGAAGAATAAGAAGAATATGAAAAATTTAAAGAATAACAAGAATTAGAAGAATAAGAAAAAAAAAGAAAAAAAAAGAAAAAAAAAGAAGAATAATAAAAAGCATATGAAAAAAATAAGAATAAGAAGAAAATGAAGAATAAGAAGAATAAAAAAATAAGAAGAATTAAAATATTAAGAAGAAAAATAAGAATAATAAGAATTTGAAGAATAAGTAAAAAAAGAATAATAAGAAGAATTAAAGAATTAGAAGAATCTGAAGAATATGAATAATTAGAATAATAAGAAGAATTGAAGTATAAGATGGATAAGAAGAATATGAGTAATATAAAGAATAAGAAGAATAAAAAAATTAGAATAATAAAAAGAATAAAAAGAATTAGAAGAATTAGACGAATAAGAAGAATAAGAAGAATAATAAGAATAAAAAAATAATAAGAATACGAAGAATAAAAAGAATAACAAAAATAACGAGAATAAGAAGAAAATAAAAAAAAGAAGAATTAGAAGAATATGAAGAAAAAAAAATAAGAATATGAAGAAAAAGAAGAATAAGAAAAAATTGAAGAATAAGAAGAATAAGAAAAATAAAAAAAATAAAAAAAATTTAAAAAATAATAAAAATAAAAAAAAATAAGAAAAATAAGAAAAATAAGAAAAATAAAAAAAATAAGAAGAATAAGATGAATATAAAGAATTAGAAGAATACAAAAAATATGAAGAATTAGAAAAATTAAAATAATACGAAGGATAAGATGAATGAGAAGAATAGAAATATATTAAGAATAAGAAGAATAAAAGAATAAAAATAATAAAAAAATAAGAAGAATTAAAAAAAAGAAAAATAAGAAGAATAAGAAAAATAAGAAGAATACGAAGAATAAGAAGAATGAGAAGAATAATAAGAATAACAAGAATTAAAAGAAAATGAAAAAGAAAGAAGAATTAGAAGAATATGAAGAAGAATACAATTAATAATAATATGAAGAATAAATAGAATAAGAAAAAAAAGAAGAATTATAAGAATAAAAAGAATAAAAAGAGTAAGATAATAAGAAGAATATGAAGAATCTGAATTATTAGATAAATAAGAAGAATAGGAAGAATGATATGAATAGAAAGAATATGAGTGATATGAAGAATAAGAAGAATAAAACCATAAAAGAATAAGAAGGATAAATGAATAAGAAGAATATGAGTAATATGAAGAATAAGAAGGTTTAAAGAATAAGAAGAATAAAAAGAATATGAAGAATAAGAAGAATCATAAAAATTAGAAGAATAAGAAGAAATTGTAGAATAATACGAATAATAAGAATAAGAAAAATAAAAAGAATAATAAAAATAAGTAAGATAATAAGTATTAGTAGAATAAGAAGAATAATTAGAATTATATGAATAATAAGAAAAAGAAGAATAAGGAGAATAAGGAGAAATGAAGAATAAGAAGAATAAATAAAATATGAAGAATAAGAAGACTGAGAAGAATATGGATTAAATGGAGAATGAGAACAATAATAATAATAATAATAAGAATAAAAAGAAGAATAAGAAGAATAAAAAAGAATAAGAAGAATAAAGAGAATAAAGAGAATAAGAAGAATAAAAAGAATAAGAAGAATAAGAAGAATAAGATAAATAATAAAAATAAGAAGAATAAGAATAATAAGAATAATAAAGAAAATAAGAAACATAAAAATAATAAGAAGAATAAGGAGATAGAATGTGAATAATAATAAGAATAAAAAGAATAAGAAGAATAAAAGAATAAGAAGAGTAAGAAGAATAAGAATAATAAGAGGAATAAAAAAATAAAAAGTATAATAAGACTGAGAAGAATATGGATAGAATGGAGAATGAGACCAATAAGAATAATAAGAAGAATAAAAAGAATAAGAAGAATAAGAAGAATAAAAAGAAAAAGAAGAATATGAAGAATATGAAGAATAAGTAGAATAATTAGAATATGAAGAAAAAGAAGAATAAGAAGAATAAGAGAATAAAAAGAATAAAAAAAATAAAAAGAATAAGAAGAAAAAAAAGAATATGAAGAATTATAAAAATAAAATATATAAGAGTAATAAGATGAATAAAATAATAAGAATAATAATAAGAATAATAATAATAATAATAATAATAATAATAAGATGAATATGAAGAATAAGAAGAATAAGAAGAATAAAAAGAATAAGTAGAATAAGAAGAATACAAAGAATAAGAATAATAAAAAGAATAAGAATAATAAGAATAATAAGAAGTATAAGAAGAATAAGAATAATAAGAAGTATAAGAAGAATAAGAAGAATAAGAAGAATAAGAAGCATAAGAAGAATAAGAAGAATAAGAAGAATAATAAGAATAAGAACAATAAGAAGAACAATAAGAATATGTAGAATAATAAGGATAATAAGAATAAGAAGAATAACAAAGAAGAAAAAGAATTAGATGAAAAAGAAGAATAAATAGAATAAGAAGAAAAAAAAATTAAGTATAAAAAGAAGAATTAAAAGAATAAAATGAATAACAAGAATAAGATGAATAAGTAGAATTAAAATAATAAGAATGAAATTAAAATATGAAGAATAATTAAAATAATATAAATTAAATGAATACAAATTAAAATGAATAATAATAAGAATAAGAAGATAAAGAACAATAAGAAAAATAAAAAAATTTGAAGAATATGATTAATATAAAGAATGTGAAGAATTAGAAGAATTAGAAGAATTAGAAGAATTAGATGAAAAAGAAGAATATGGTGAATAAAAAGTATTGAAGTAATAAGTAGAATGAGAAGAATAAAAGAAAAAAGAAGAATAAAAGAATAAGAATAATAAAAAGAATAAAAAGAAAATGAAGAATAAAAATAATTAAAAGAAAAAGATGTAAAAAAAGAATAAAAAGAATTAGAAAAATAAGAAGAATAAGAAGAATAAATAGAATAATAAAAATAAGAATAATAAGAATAATATGAAGAATAAGAACAAAAAGAAGAATAAGAAGAATAAGAAGAATAAAAATAATAAGAAGAATATGAAAAAGAATATAAGAAAAAAAATGAAGAATAAGAAAAATATGAAAAATATGGAGAATAAGAAGAATAAAATAAATAAGAAAAATAAGAAGAATAAGAATAATAAGAATAATAAAGATAATAAAAAGAATAAGAATAATACGAATAATATGAATAATAAGAAGAATAAGAAGAAAGAATGTGAATAATAATAAGAATAAATAGATAAAGAAGAATAAAAATAATAAGAATAATAATAAGAATAAGAAAAAAAAAAGAATAAGAAGAATAAGAGAAATAAAAAAATAAAAAGTATAATAAGACTGAGAAGAATATAGATAGAATTGAGAATAAGACCAATAAGAATAATAATAAGATTAAAAAGAATAAAAAAAATAAAGAGAATAAAATGATTAAAAATAATAAGAAGAATAAGAAGAAAAAAAAGAATAAGAAGAATATGAAGAATAAGAAAAATAAGTAGAATAAGAAGAAAAAGAAGAATAAGAAGAATAAATAGAATAAGAAGAAAAAGAAGAATAAGAAGAAATAAGAAGAATAAAGAGAAAAAAAAGAAAAAAAATAAGAAGAATAATAAGAATAATAAGAATTAGAAGAATAAGAAGAATACGAAGAATATGAAGAATAATAAGAATAATAAGAATTAGAAGAATAAGAAGAATACGAAGAATACGAAGAATACGAAGAATATGAAGAATAAGAAGAATAAGAAACATAAGAAGAATAAGAAGAATATGAAGAATAAGAAGAATAAGAAGAATGCGAAGAATAAGAAGAATAAGAAGAATAATAAGAAAAAGAAGAATAAGAAGAATAAGAAGAATAAAAAGAATAAGTAGAATAAAGAATAAAAATAATAAGAATAATAAGAAGAATAAGAAGAATAAGAAGTATAAGAAGAATAAGAAGTACAATAAGAATATATAGAATAATAATGATAATAAGAATAAGAAGAATAATAAAGAATAAGCAGAATTTGATGAAAAAGAAGAATAAATAGAATAAGAAGAAAAAAAAGAATAAGAATAATAATAAGAATAAAAAGATTAAAATGAATAACAAGAATAAGATGAATAAGTAGAATTAAAATAATAAGAATGAAAAAAAAATAAGTAGAATAATTAAAATAATATAAATTAGATGAATAAAAATTAAAATGAATAATAAGAAGAATAAGATGATAAAGAAGAATAAGAAAAATAAAAAAAATTTGAAGAATATGATGAATATAAAGAATGTGAACAATAAGAAGAATTAGAAGAAAAAGAAGAATAGAGTGAATAAATAGTATTGGAGTAATAAGTAGAATGAGAAGAATAAAAGAAATAAGAAGAATAAAAGAATAAGAATAATAAAAAGAATAAGAAGAATAAAAATAATTACAAGAATAAGATGTAAATAAAGAATAATAAGAATTAGAAGAATAAGAAGAATAAAAAGAATTAAAATAAAAAATAGATTAATAAAAATAAGAAGAATAAGAATAATAAGAAGAATATGAAGAATAAGAACAAAAAGAAGAATAAAAATAATACTAAGAATATGAAAAATAATATAAAATAAAAAATGAAGAATAAGAAGAATATGAAAAATATGGAGAATAAAAAGAACAAGAATATTAAGAAGAATAATAAAATTAAGAATAATAATAATTATAATAAGAAAAAAAAAGAAAAATAAGAAGAATAATAAGAATAAGAGGAATAAGTATAAAAATAAATGTCAATTTGTGGTTTCGTGAAAAGCACTTTAAATGACAATCCAAAGAGTTAAAAAGAATTACATGCTTTGAGTAGAGTAAAGGGGCATTAATGTATTTGGGATGTCTGATATACGAGGCCAGACTAAAAGAAGAATATCCAACATTCCTAATGAATAAATTAAGATGTAAAATAGCGGGATGGAAGGATAACATGTTAAGTATTGCGCGACAAATCACATTAAACAAACATGTTCTACAAGGAAATATTACACATATCTTAATGTCCATACATCCATCAAAGAAGGTCTTGAACAGCATAGAAAAGGAAATGGCTAATTTTTTATGGGGTGAAAAATCTGAAAAAAATAAGCTACATTGGAAAAAATGGAAAGATATATGTTGTTTAAAGGAGGAAGTGGGTCTAGGTTTTAACAAATTAAATGATATGGCCAAAGCTTGGATATTTAAGAAATGGTGGTGGCTCAAGCAGAATGATATTCTGTTGGCGAGATATATGAAAGCTAGATATGTGTCAGGAAATAAAACATGTAAGAATACTAAAAAATAATCTAGAAGCTGGAACATGATGCTTAAACAAAAAGATTTATTTGAAAGTAATGCATGCCTGATCAACAATGATTGGAGATGCACTCTAAATCCACAGGGGAGATTTATGCTTAAAAGCATAAAAATATTAGTAAGAAAAGAAAAAATTAATCAAGATGTTTTTAAGGGAGCCTGTGTGAAAGAGATCACACAAAAAATTAATGTATTTATGTGGAAGCTTTTATCGAATGCCATTCTGATAGACTCGAACATTCAAATGAAAGGGGTTAAATTAGCTTCTAGATTCAAATGATGTTATACTAGCATAGCAAGCACAAATCATTTATTTTCAAAAGGAAAAATAGTGTTGAAAGTCTGGGATTATATAGGATAATAAGAATATTAAAGAATAAGAAGAATTTAATGAAAAAGAAAAATAAATAGAATAAGGAGAATAAAAAGAATTCAAAGAATAAAATTAATAAATAGAATAAAAAGTATAAGATAATAAGAAGAATATTTAAAATAATAAGAATTAGATATATAATATCAATTTGAATAATAAGAAGATATAAAAGATTAAGAATAATAAGAAGAATAAAAAGAATATGAATAATATGAAGAATATTAAGAATATAAAGAATTAGATGAATAAAAAGAATTACATGAATTACAAGAATAAGAAGAATAAGGTGAATAAAATGAATAACAAGAATTGGAGTAAAAAGAAAAATATGAAGAATAAAACAATAATAAAATTAAAAGAATAAGAATAATAAAAATTATAAAAAGAATAAGAGAATAAGTAGAATAAAAGAATAATAAGAATAAGATGAATAAAAAGAATAACAAGAATAAAAAGAATAAATAGAATAATAAGAATAAAAAGTATATAAAAAGTAAGAATAATAAAAAGAATATGAAGAATAAGAAGATAAAAAAAATGAGAAGAATAAAAAATAATAATTATAATATGAAAAATAAGAAGAATAAAAAGAATAAAAAGAATAATAATAAAAAGAAGAATAAGAATAATATGAGAAATAAAAAATAATAATAATAATACTAAGAAGAATAACAAATATAAAAAGAAAAAGAAAATAAGAACAATAAGAACAATAAGAAGAATAAAAAATAAGAATAATTTGAAGAATTAGAAGAATAAGAAGAATAATTAGAATAACAAGAATAAGAATAAAAAGAAAAAAATAGAAGAATCTGGAAAAAATATGAATACTAATAATATGAAGAATAAGAAGAATAAGAACAAAAAGTAGAATAAGAAGAATAAGAACAAAAAGTAGAATAAGAAGAAAAATAAGAATAAGAAGAATAAATCGAATAAAAAGAATAAGAAGAAATAGAAGAATAAAAAGAATAAGAAATAATAAGAATAATAATATGAATAAGAAGAATAAGAAGACTAAAAATAAAAAAAAAAGAATAAATAGAATAAGAGGAATAAGAAGAATATGAAAAATAAGAAGATTAAAATTAAAATGTGTAATAAGAAGAAAAAGATGATTAAGAATAAATAGAGGAATAAAAAGTACTTGAAGGATATTAATAATATGAAGAATAAAAAGAATTAAAAGTATAAGAAGAATAAGAAGAATAATAAGAATAAGATGAATAAGAATAGGAGTAATAAGAAAATAAGAAGAAAAAGAATAATAAAATAATAAAAACTAATAAAATAATAAGAAGAATCAGAAGAATAAATAGATTAAAAAGAATAAAAAGAATATGAAGAATAAAAAAAATATGAAGAATAAGAAGAATAAAAAGAATAAAAAGAATATAAAGAATAAGAAGATCAAGAAGAATAAGTAGAATAAGAAGAATTCTAAGAATAAATAGAATAAAAAGAATAAGAAAAATTAAAAGAATAAGAAAAATAAAAAAATAACAACATTAAGAAGATTAAAAGAATAAGAAGAATAAAAAGAATAAGATGAATATGAATAATAAGAATAATAAGAAGAATGTGAACAATACAATAATAAGAAGAATAATAAAAAGAAGAAGAATAATAATAATAATAATAATAACAATAATATTAACAAAATGAAGAATAAAAAAATATTTAGAAATAGAAGAAAAAGAAGAACAAAATAATATCTATGAACTTACCCTCTTTCTATCAGACCACTTTCATGTAGTTTGGATCTTTAGAGCCAAGAAAAAAAATTTCTTAGAAAAACCTTACCATTTATCATTAGATATTAATTACGTGTCACTCCAAACTACATTTTCTTATATCAAGAGCCAATTCCCTTCAACTATAACCATGATGTGCATGCAAATAGAATAGGTTATTTTAAACATTGTAAACTTCAAAAATAAAAATTATGGGCACTTACTGATGGTCCACGAAAAGATTATATCATTTAATCTCCAATATAATGATAAAAGGATGGAAAAGAAACTATTTCTTAGAGATTCATTAGCCCATTTGAAAAGATTATTGATCATGAATTTGGGGAAGCCACGAAGCAAGATTCATCCCACCGTACTTCACATCTCAATTTTCTTCAGATAATTATAGAGTAAGTTGTGAGCAAATCTTCATGGAGCTGAAAAGAAATAGAAACTTAGTCATGGTGCCAAATTATAGAGTAAGCACGGACCTTCTCTACTACTATTACTAGTTGGGCTAGGCCATTAAAGTAGCCAAGGTGCCCAATCTATAGAGTTGATGCTCATGATCATCAAAAAATAATAATAATATGATATCTACAAGTATATTTTCTTTTCTTATTTTACCAAAAAAGAAGCTTTTTTAATAAATTAATTAGCCAATTTGATAGAAGAGAGAGAACATGTTCTTTACCTCCCACCTTGCATGGGATTACCTTGGATTCTAGGGCAAGAGAAATTAAAAATTAGTTTAGAGAGGTAGAAAGACAGAGAGAGAAGGCAAAAATAAAATGTTTCAGAATGCTCGAAGATAATAGAAGCTTAACCTTCATTTGATCCAGCAGAGATTAGCAATGATGGAACCCATCCAATAAAAGGACCATGGCAATGTATGATGGCTTCGAATCAGAAAATGAGGTTGCATCTCTATGGGACCATAATTTATTCTGCGTCTCACAACTTCAGAAACTAACATGCTCTTCCCAACATTTGGAGGAGCAGCCAAGCCTATTTTATACTTTTAACAGGCTAAAACTCTGCCAAAATATTCGATTACATACAAACATTCACACACACACACACACTCACACCCACTGACATATAAAAACATAAATTATAGATATGAACAACAATGAATCTGAGTTGATTGTCATACAACTTCAACAAATATCTAAAAGATGGCCAGCAATGATGTTTAGAGAGAGAGAGAGAGAGAAGAAATACTATATTTCTATAATTTTCCACAGGAGTAGGAAGTTACTTTGAATGACCATTTACGACTGCTTCTATAGTGAAGAGACATTCTGCTAAAGCATCCTAAATTTCTTTTATATATCTACATGTCCATATATATATAGAAAAAAAATAAATGAAATTAATACATGAAAATGAAAAAAAAAAGATGAATACTAACTCACAAGAATCCACCATAGGTTAGCGCATAAATATTTCAAACTTACTTATAAAAAATACAATAAGACCTAATCAAAATTGTCACTAAAATTATACATATAATTATAAATTATTATAAAGTTAAAAAAATAGTTATATATAGGTATAAATATAAAGTTAAACATATAGTTATATATATTCCAAAATTGATGCCATGTTTGCACATTAGATGTCCTGCAAAGAATAATGGTTAGGTTAGTTGGCCAATCAATGAACAAAACCAAAATATAGAAAAATGATTCCACCAAAAAATTTTCCTTCCATTTAGCTACACATAGATAAAAATCAAAAATAGTTCATAAATAATTCTGATACAAAATCATCTTCATAATTAGTCGGTGCATTTGTGCTAGCCTCTCCTTCGTGATTTTGCACCTGAATCTCAGAATGCTATCTATCATGTCAAGGCTGCTAATTGACACCATATAGGACATTTGATGTTGCATTTAATATTGTAATTTTCAATGAATTTTAGTTGTACTAGATATGAGTTCACTCTTGCTGGAAATGTTCATTATTTCTAAATTTTTGTTAAGGTTTTTAGTGAAATCTAATATTTGATCTTCACTAATGGTATTTCAAAAGTAAAATTATACATTTGTTGTGCGGGTTCAAAAAAATATTTGCTGTCATTTTTAGTTATTTATGCAAAAAAATGATAAAATGCATGTTAAATCATTACTAAACCAAAAATGTTGCATTTGATTTTATTTTATTATTTTATAATTCATTTGTGTGCCTATAGTGCCCAAGACAATCAAGTAATGTGGAGCATCAAGAATGACTATAATGTGATGAGATAGAAGGAAGACATCATTGATGATCAAAGTATCATGTCCACAAATACTTGCACTATAATAATATTTATGAGTTTGCATACTATAATATTTGTTTCTCAACTCGAATAAACATCATGTATTATAATTAATTATTAACTGAAGGAGAAAAAATGATATAATGAATTG
>JAREIK010003520.1:1085070-1112148 GCA_029783825.1 Sapria himalayana | reverse complement strand
GCATAAGAAGATAAGAATAATAAGAATAAAAAGAATATCATGGATAACATGAAAAAGAAGAATATGGTGAACAATAAGAATAATAAAAATAAGAAGAATAAGAAGGATAAAAAGAATACGAATAATAAAAAGTATAAGAAGATTAAGTAGAATAAGAAGAATAGAAGAATAGGAAGAAAAAAAAGTTTTTTTTTGAATTTGCTTCTCTCTCAATTCTATAGTGAGAAAGTGGGTTTCATAGAGAGACAAACTCCATTGTTGAAGCTCTCAAGTTTTAGTTATTGAAAATCTTTCTAAGATATTTTACAAATAATCATTTGCCTCAATTATTAATGAATCCAGTATACTAAGCCTAGTTTTTGGTATGAAAGAGTAGGCACCAGCAATCTGCTTCTCGACAGAGGATATCGAGAAGCTTACTGCCCCATTTAAGTTTAAACTTCTCGGTAAATTTTCTCATGGGATCCCCGAATTCATAGACATATTAATTTTTCAAGCTTTGAAGCTTCGGGACTCAGTAAGGATTGCGTGGTATTATGCAAAATGCATAATTATTCAATTTAGGATGGAAGAAGACTTCCTATGGTTCTGGCTACGTGGGTAGTGGAGCATCTCGGGTTATCCAATGTAGTTGTTCAAATGGATGCCTGAATTCAATCCAAAAAAGGTATTCTGAGTAAGCCCTAGTTTGGTTTTCTCTCCCTCATCTCACATTACATTTATTCTGTAAACACTCATTCCATATTGCTTGGTGTGTGGGTAAGCCTTGGCTAATGGACGAAGCTACGGCCTTTATGAAAAGGCCGAGCATGGCAAGGGTGTGTGTGGAGGTGGATGCTACTACTTCTATTCTTAATAGAGTGTGGATTGGTAATTGGCATTCAAGAGGCTATTGGCAAGATATAATTGCAGAAAATTTACCTCAATATTGTTTAAATTATAAAAAATTGGGCCATTCAGTTTCGGAATGTATTGTGAAGGGAGGGGGAAGAGGGTTAGGAAGGACAAATTTGAGAGAGAGGAGAAAAATATGGGTAAGAAGGAGGTAGGAGATAGGGCAGATAGGGTAAAAGATATGAGGGCATAGAAGGGGCAGAAGAAGTGGTTAGGCAGTAGGGGGAAGAGGAAGGCAGTAGGGTAGCTGAAGAGATGCGGGGAGGGGAGGAAGATCGGGATAGGGAGGAAGGTAGGAGCAAAATATTAGAAATAAAAAAATGGTTGGATGAAGCGGCTAATGAGATTTAGAGTGGAGGGAAGAATGGTTCGGAGAAGGGAGAGGCAAAAACTAGTAATAGAATTAGATTTAAAAAATTAAATAATAAACTTCAATGGGGAGGAAGATGACCTTCTATCAGAGGATGGAATCGATGCTAAAAGTTGGCCCATTATGGCCATGCATAAAGAAATGCAAAGTTTAGACTTGGCATTGACACAAGATTATTTAATGAAGATGGCTCAAAAAGAGTGAGAGGGGTTACCAAATAGCAGAGATAGTGCAATAGAAGAAATAAAGTTGATGAGTTTTCAAATAAACAAATTAAAATTAGAAAGTAAGAATGAGTAGTCAAAATCAAATGTAAAAAAAAGTTCAAAAAAATAGGAAAAAATATATAAATATGTACTATGAAACAAGATCTATAACCAGAGCACAAGCTATACCTAAAAATGTACAATAGTCAATATTGGAACATAAGAGGAGTAGGAAATACTCTATCGATAAATAGAATTTTAAAATAATTAAAATGCATAATATTAGAATTGTGATAATAGCGGAACCTATGGTTAATAAGGATTCTTTAGAAATATATAAAAAGAAATAAGGGCTAGAAAATGCATTCTCTAATAATAATGGCAAGATATGTCTGTTATGGAAAATAAAATCAATATATAAATTATCTCATAGGCGGATCATATCATTAATTCTAAGCTAAAAAAAATACTGATCCAATTATATAGGTGGTATATACCAGTAACTCGAATGATTAAAGGAAAGATCTATGGGATGAAATGAAAGAGATAGCTGATAGAAATACTCCATGGATCATAGGAGGGGACTCTAATGTTGTTAGAAATGCTAAAGAAAAAAAAGGAGGAAAGTAACCTGACCTATCAGCTATAGCTCAATTTAATGAGGTAATTAATAATACGAACCTCATGGAGGCTGAGTATTTGTGTTTAATTTCACATGTTATAATAACTAGAAAAATAGGGGAATGATCTTGTCTAGACTTGATCGTATACTTTATAACATCAAATGGGTGGACTATTGTGAAGGGGTGAGTGTGAAACATTTGAGCAGAACATGCTCAGATCACAACCCCCTTCTTCTAAGTTTTTAAGGTAAAGATAAAAAGAATAAAAGTTTTAAATATCGAAACATGTGGGGTTTGCATAATGAGTTTTATGAAAATAGTAAGAAACTCATGGCAAGAGCCAACATATAAGAATCCCATGCAGCTACTAACTATAAAATTACGTAGGTTAAAATTAGATCTTAGTAGGTGGAATATAGAAAGATTTCGGAATATAAATAAGAATATTCAAGATGCTAAATATAAAGTCAGCTTATTAGAAATAGAGCATGAGAATAACCATGATGAATCCTCTAGAGTTAATTTAAATAAAGCAAATATAGAATTAAAATTATTGCTACATATGGAGGAAATATTTTGGAAACAAAGGGCCAAAGTAAAGTAGCTTAAGGCAGGTGATAGAAATACTAAGTTTTTTTAAACACAATTGTGAAATTAAAAAATCAAAGACAAGAAATAAAAGGAATCAAGAATGATATTGGCAAGTTGATAGACGAGGATGGAAGATTAAAAAAGTCTTGGAAGATTACTTTAAAAGTCATCTTTGTTGTTACAGCTAATAAAGGGACAACTCCTTAATTCGACAAATAGACAAAAGAGTAACTAAAGAACAAAACAAACTATTAGAAGAGTGCCCTAGTGAGGAAGAGATTAAAGCTATAGTCTTTAATGGAAATAAAGATAGTGCAATGGGTCCAGACGGATGGAATAATAAGTTTTATCAACAAAACTGGAATATAATAAATAAGGAGCTGATGGCCACAATTGCCTAGGTTTTTGCAGGAGCAGAAATCACAAAATCATGGGCCAGCTCATATATCATATTGATACCCAAGAAGGATAATCTGAAATAAAGTGAAGATTTAAACCTATAAGTCTATGTAATTCGGTGTATAAAATTCTGACAAAAGTCCTATAGAATAGACTAAATAGGATAATTCCCTCTATCATTTTCTTAGAACAAGCAGGTTTTATTAAAAATAGACTAATGATGGAAAACATTAATTTAACTGCAGGATTGATGAAAGAATTAGGGGCGAAAGTTAGGGGTCATAATGTGATTATGAAGTTAGATTTGTCTAAATCATTTGATAGAGTAGAATGGGATATTTTATGCTACACAATGAAAAAAATGGGGTTCTCAGAATTCTGGATAGATCTAATGTATAAATGCATCTCTAGCACATAGGTTAAAATTTTAATTAATGGGGAGGCAAGTGAAGAATTCAAGCCAGTTAGAAGACTTAGACAAGGGGAACCTTTATCCCCATTATTATTTAATATATTTATAGAATTTTTAATAATGAATTTAAATAGAAAAATGAAGGAGGGTAATATTATTAACTTTAAACAACCTAGACAGACTCCAAATTTAAGCAACCTTGCTTATGCAGATGATTTAATTGTTTTTACAAATGCATGGAGCACATCACTGAAGAATATGATGAAACTATTTGATATAATAGAGGAAGAAACAGTGCAACAACTTATTAAAAACAAATGCCACTTCGTGGTTTTGAGGAAAACACCTGAAAGGACAATTCAAAGAGTTAAAAGAATTACAGGCTTTGAGCAGAGTAAAGAGGCATTAATATACTTTGGATGTCCTATATGTGAGAGCAGACTGAAAGAAGAATATCTAATATTCCTAATAAATAAATTAAGAAGTAAAATAGCGGGATGGAAGGAGAACATGTTAAGTATGGCAGGATGAATCACATTAATCAAACATGTTCTTCAAGGAACTATTGCACATATCTTATTGTCCTTATAGCCATTAAAGGTCTTGAACAGCTTAGAAAAAAATTGACTAACTTCTTATGGGATAAAAATTCAGGAAATAATAAGCTACATTTGAAAAAATGGGATGATATATGATGTTTAACGGAGGAAGGGGGTCTAGGTTTGAAGAAATTAAATGATATGGCCAAAGCTTGGGCATGTAAGAACTAGTGGATGCTCAAGCTGAATGATAGCCTATGGGCGAGATAAATGAAAGCTAGAAATGGGGCAGGAAATAAAGCATGTAAGAATGCTAAAAAGCATCTAGAAGTTGGAACATGATGCTTAAACAAAAGGAATTAGTTGAAAGTAATGCACACCTAATAAATAACAAATGGAGATGAACTCTAAATCCACAGGGGAGGTTCACGCTTAAAAGCACAAAAATATTAGTAAGAAAAGAAAAAATTAATCAAGAAGTTTTTAAGGGAGCCTGGGTGAAAGAAATCCCACAAAAAATTAATGTATTTATGTGGAAGCTTTTATCGAATGCCATTTTGGTGGATTCGAATATTCAGATGAAAGGGGTTAAATTAGCTTCCAAATGTGAATGCTATTATACTAGCAGAGAAAGTACAAATCATTTATTTTCAATAGGAAAAATAGTGGTGGAAGTCTGGGATTATCTAGGCAAAGATGCACAGGTACTCAATAAGGTAGAAGATATCAAGGAAAGATTAATGAGATGGAGGATAAGTCACACAAAGAATAAAATATGTAACTGGCTAAGGGATTACATCTTGCACATCACAATCTGGAATGTGTGGAAAGTCAGGAATAGAAGTATGTTTTAGAATATTAAAATGAATGCTAATCATATAATAGAAGAAATTAAAAAAGAATGTTCATAGATATTAGCAGGAATCCCATTAAAACATAGAAACATGGAAATGGAGGATGAAAAAAGAAGGTTATGGTGATTACATGCAATTACAGAAAAAATCTATGAGGTTAGAACGGTGTGTTGGAAAAAGCCTACATGGCGAAGGCTTGCTTTAAACATAGATGGTTGTTTCAATAGGGATATGGGAAAGGTAGGGGGAGGAGGTGTGAGAAGAAATGATCAGGGTAACATTCTGAAAGTTTTTACAATAAAAGAAAAAACATCATCAGTCTTGCATGCAGAAATTTTAGCCTTACACAAAGGCCTTAAAATGTGTAAAGAAAACTTTTATATTAACATATGAGTACATGTGGATTCTAGTATACTGGTGAACTTGGTCACAAATAAGATAGAAATATGGCAGTATGATGAACAGATAGAGTCAATCAAGAGTCTTTTAATCGACATAAAAGGAGAAGTAATGCATATATATAGGAAAGCTAATGCTTTAGCAGACAACTTAGCTAAAGAAGGTTTGAAGAAGGTGCTACAAGAGTTTGAGGGGGCTGATATACCAGAGAAATATAAAGGTATATTCATATTAGGTAAATTAGAATGCCCCTATATTAGAATTCAAAAGTAGTAGCTGGAAAATAAATCATTGATCTCCCCGGTCCTGTGAGGAAATTATAAAAATATACATTGCTCTGTTTTGGTTTTCAAGATTATAGGTATAGGTTAAGATGAAAGGATATGGAAATGACCAATGACAGGAAGGTAAAAAAGGGTAGTGACTTAATGTCACTGCCTAAGTAGATATTCAATTAATAAGATAATTCTATGTGAAGTTCTTATTGTGTAGTCATCCTGCTATATTAAACAGTGTAAGAAACTATGTTATTGGTCAATAGACAATATATATTTCACTGGTTTAATATGCTTAAAGTGTAGGGACTAGATTAGAACACAAGGCAGAGGGTGAGGCTGCCAAAATACAGTAATGCTAATGGTTAGGAAGCAATTTAAATATAGATATCTATTTTCTATGTTTTTGGCTTTGTGGGCTTGTGGTATAGGGGATACAGTCAAATTCATATAAGAGGCAAAGGAGGATATGTGAAAATGAATAGAACAGAAAAGAGGCTGTCAAATCTAACTAAATACAGGATGATAAATAAAGCTACAACAAGAAGATCAGTTATGGCTGTCAAATGCATGCTTCATTTATTTCATTTTCAAGGGTGTAAAAGGGGATAAGGGCTACTTTAGAGTCAACATATATTCTATTATGGCAACTTGAAGTGCATGGACTATAGTGGACACAACATAAGGCAGAGAGGCTATCAAGCATTAGAATAGCCTCCAAGGGGCAATGAAAGAATGATATGCTGTTGGTGAGAAAGAATATATATTTTGATATCAATTGTTTCTATTCCTTGACTTTGTGTGCTTGTTTTGCAGGGTCAAATGCTTAAACAACATATGATAGAGGAGGATAGGAAATATGAATAAAATAGCAAAAAGGATGCCAACATTTTTAATTAAAGGCAGAATGTCAAGGTGGAGATGGGAAAGGGACCAACAAAAAAGCATAAGGGACAGAAAAATAATAGATAAATAGGAAAATACATATTTCAAGTAAAGCAATCCAAGAATAGAATCAAAGTGAAGTGGTAGATTTCGAGTTAGGATAAAAAGTTACACTTAGCATTATGTGTATTGTATCATTTATTTTATTCAAGGGTGTAAATCAAACTTTTCAAAAAAAAAAGTATTACTCCGCCGAAATAGAGGGTTTTTATTAATAAAACAAACTTTTCAAAAAAAAAGTATTACTCCGCCGAAATAGAGGGTTTTTATTAATAAAACAAACTTTTCAAAATAAAAGTAGAATAAGAAGAATAAAATGAATAAGAAAAAAATGAAAATTAGAAAAATTAGAAGAATAATAACAATAACAAGAATAGGACGAATAAGAAGTATAAGAAGAATAAGAAGAATAAGAATAATACGAAGAATAAAAAGAATAAGAAGAATAAAAAGAATAAGAAGAATAAGAAGAATGAGAAGAATAAGTAGAATAGGAAGAATAATAAGAAGAATAGAAAGAATAAGAAGAATAAGAAGAATAGGAAGACTACGAAGAATAGGAAGACTAAGAAGAATAAGAAGAAAAAAAAGGATAAGAAGATAAGAATAATAAGAATAAGAATAATACGATGAATAATATGAAAAAAAAAGAATAAGAAGAATAATAAAAATAAGAAGAATAAGAAGAATACAAAAAATAAGAAGAATAAGAAGAATAAGAATAATAAGAAGAATAAAAAGAATAAGAAGAATAAAAATAATAATAATAAGAAAAAAAAAGATGAATAAGAAAAATGGGATGAATAAGAAGAATAAAAAGAATGAGATGAATAAGAAGAATAAAAAAAAGAAGAATAAGAACAAAAAAAGAATACAATGAAAAGAAGAATAAAAAGAATAAGAAAATTAGAAGAAAAAAATAATCAGAAGAATAAGAATAATAAGAAGAATAAAAATATAAATAAGAATATGAAGAAAAAAAATAAGAATAAGTAGAAAAATAAGAATAGTAAGAATAAAAAGAATAAGAAGAATAAAAAGAATAAAAAAATAAGAAAAATAAAAAAAATAAGAAGAATATGAAGAATATGAAGAATAAGAATAATAAGAACATTATGAAAAATAAGAAGAATAAGTAGAATGAAAATAATAAGAAGATTAAGAAGAATAAGTAGAATAAATAGAATAAGAAGAATAAGAATAATGAAAAGAAAATGAAGAATATGCGGAAGAATAAGAATAATAAGAATAAAAATAAATACAAAAATAAGGAGAATGAGACACTACAAGAAAAATCCCTAATAGATATGAAAATTTACTAGCTAATTATATTTTTTTATTGCTATATTTAATCATAATTAGGAATAATAATTAATATTTTTTGACTAAATACACACAGAAACATCCTTTGCTATATTAGCGAGGGAAAATCCCCTAGCTATTTCCATTCTAAATCAATTTTCACAATTTTATTTTTTTACAAAAATTTAATTACATTTTTTTAATATTTAATATTAAATGAAATAAAAACATATATTATAAACCATTTGTTATAATTAACAAAAAATAATAACAATTTTGAAATAATTAAAATACAAAAGTTACTTGGTTAAAACACTAATATAACATAGGTAAATAATCATTTAAAACTAATTCATCATCTTCATCATTATCTCTTGCATTTGTGCATGGCTCTCCTACGTTGGTACTCTACTGGTACCCGATGTGCTATCTTGGTTGCTAACAGTGACTCCATATAGGTCATCTGCTTTTGCATTGCATTTTTCATATTTTTCTTCTCATCATTTACTTATTTCATTTCTTGCATTTAAATCAATTCAAATTTAAATGATATGAAGGATGACAACTTATTAATTTAGCAAAAATTATAGATCTGACTGTCACTTATATAACATTTATTAATATGCATGATGAATAGTGACTGAGCTAATTATGGAGTTTTGTGGTACATATATAACTTTTACCAATCATTGTGCCTCATGCCGGGCCGGGTTGGCCCGGCCTGGTTGACATCTCTAATGCTATCTAATATGTCTTTTCTTCCTACAATATCAACATTATATAAATAATATTTTGTAGATACATATTCATTACATATCATAACTCTCCTAATTGACACAATAGTTGACTAGTGTCACTCACAAATACTCGCCAAAAGTTCTGTCAACTTTTTTACCTTCTCATCCTTTCACACTATTGTGCATGCCAAGTGTGCAAAGTATGAGTTATGATTTGGTACAAGCAAGGGGCAAAAAAATTCTAATTTATGCAGCCCTCAATTGAAATGCAACAACTAGTGATGCCAAGGGCACAATGAGCACAATGGGCATCTTTATTTTTCCAAAAAGAAAAACATTTACAGCGCAGCTAGCACCGTTTTTAGTGTACACATGCACTATGTTGTTATAGTGCACATGTAAACTATGTTTTTTAGAGCACGTGTTCTATCACTAAAAACATTCAATAACACTCAAAAAAATAAAGAAATTTGCAGATTATTTGATGGATCTATATCAGCAAAAAAAGGCATAATTAACCTCTAGATTTTTTGTAATTGAAAAAAAATATGTAAATGTATATGAAGTCATTTTCTAGTTTTCATGTGCTCCAAATGGATGATTGACCCACTTTTTATTAAAAAAAATTACATGCAATTTAAAACGACATAATAATTATATTTTCCAAAGTAAGTCATAAGAAAAAGGAAGGACTTACATGCACATTTTAATTCATTGCCAAGGAAGCTTTCTGCAATCGAGGAGCACTAACTTGATCAGAGAAGTTCCACAACTCTGCTTCAGTTTTCAGGTTGAAACTAGAGGATGATGCAATTGCACAATCAAATAACATATTCTATTTCACAGTAGCAATGCGCACATCAATCACTCTCAAAAGTTCTTTCCTGTAAGAAAAAAAAGGTAACACTAAAGCTTAAGTTTGAATCTATGAAGATTTCAAAACTTTTGAAAGAGAAACAAATCAAGAAGAATATGAACTAGAACAAATTTCTTTACTTTGTGAAATCAGCTCCTGCCATAGTTTTAGCTCCATCCCTTCCTAAAAAAAATCATCGCAATAAATTAAAGAGTGACAGAGTTTTTTATTCAAAATCTAATTAAGAATAGCACACAAAACACCCTTCTCTACATTTACATTCCACTCCTCCATCTTGTAGTATTTTGTGAATCATATAGACTCATGCATAACTCATCTAAAAAGCAAACTAATAAAGATAACATTCTGATGGAATCATACTTAATCAATCTTCACTTGTGTAACCATGTATCCGTACTCATTACTCAAAGCTCCTGCCTAACACAAAATTTGAAAGATATTCATATATATATATATATATTCATCTTCTTTAGAAAAAGTAGATTGTATTTTAAATAAATAATATTACCTGAGATTAAATTCTCCAGGCTGCTTCCACCTAAGGCATTTCCTCAACCACCACATTAACAGTTTCCAAAACATCAGGTGCATGACAAACTGCATGAACCTTCAAAAGAAAAAGTGACAATCAACTTTGGTTTGAAAAATAATTGGTGGGTCTTGTTTGTAACCATTTGAGAGTTTCTTTGGTAAAGAAAATTTTAGGATCTTGGCATTGTCAGTGATTCTGTGACTTTTAGCTAACTCACAAATGACTTTAAAAAGACCAGTACCAAGCTTCTATGTCTTCCCATTGCTCGTGATGAACAAATAACACCTACAATGAACAAAAAATAAATGTACATATACAAACATATATAGCTAGAGAGAGAGAGAGAGAGAGAGATATATATATATATATATATATATATATATATATATATATATAAAGAGAGAGACAGAAAAAGATTATATATGCACATGAAGAAGATTTTACATCATTATAGATAAAAAATCTGACCTTGATGATTTATGTAATAGTTGGAGCACAGCATAGTCTATGGGCATTTTTGCATTCATATTCTCCAATTGTATCTAATTCCTCTTAATTCAATACATTTCTTTATAATCATCTATACTTATAGAAAATGAGAATATTAAGCTTGCGGTGCAGATCCTAGAAAATGCAAAAAAAAAAGAAAAAATGAAAAAAATGATCAAATCAAATTTTGAATATTACGGTGCAAGTCTATAACAACATGCACATAATTGCAGGTCCAACGAAGATTAAAAAAAAAGACTAGCTGAATTTGTAGAATTTAAATTCCAAATTAGAAATAAAAGTCAATGAAAAATATAGTAGTGATCAACTGAGAAGAAAAGGAAAATACAGATATGATACCATCAACACTAAATCCAATTCTAAAATCCAAATCAAAGATGAGTTTATAAGAAATGCTCATATTCTTCTAATATAAACTCAAATGTCAAGATAGATGAACCACATGATAATCATTCAGAAAAAATAAACTATGATTTATTGGGAATCAAAAACTTGATTATTAGTTAATGATAGATTGTACACTGGCAACATGCATCATAGTGATATACAAGTGAAACAGATATATCACATGAGAATCAGTTGATGAACTTGAGTTGCTTTGTTTTGAAACTGCAAGATCTAGCATGGAATGACATATGTGGTTCATATTATGAGTTGCTGGTGCTCCAGTAGTTCTGTTTCGCTTCTCCTCTCTTCCTCTTCACAAAGTTAGATAAAATGGTTTAAGTGCTTGAATGCCTTAGCATTTTTATATTTCATGGAAACTATAAATAAAAAAAGGAATGTAAATATTATAGAAAAAAAAGCGACAAAGTGGTCTCTTTGAGCCTTAGCATTTTTATATTTCATAGAAACTATCTTCACAAAGATAGGTAAAGCTACACCTCATACTACATTAACAAGATCAACAAAATGACCATAATCTAGAAGTAAAGTGGGCACACCATAGCTCATATTGATGAGATCACATTTATGCTGCATAAATTAGGTGGGAGTGTGGCATGTGCCATGTGACAGTGTGCATAGTGGATGCGTATGTGGAAAGGTAATGGGCAGTTATATGGATGTAGTGTGGATTGCTTTTGTGAGGCAGTGTGGGTAGTGAATGGATGTTATGTGTTTGGTAGTGTGGAAAATAAATATAGTGTTGAAAAATTAAAAAAAATAAAAATGATATAGTGTGTTGGTTATATTTTGGCTGATTGATATTTTACCTGCACCAATTTGTTTAGGCTCACACTAATGGAAGTAATCTCGTTTTATTCTGGTCACATCTGGCTCTACTCTTCTTAGTGTAGGCTCAAACTGCATCAATTTTAAGGCTCAAATAGCATCAGCACAAACACAAAAACTCTTATTTCGCAGCAAAAACATTTCTAAAAACAAAAAAAAATCAAAAACAAAATTAAAATCAAAAACCAAAACCTGGATGAACATTTAACAGTAAACTTCCAAAATCGATGCCATGTTTGCATAGTAGATGTCCTGAAAAGAATAATGGTTAGGTTAGTCAGCCATGCAAAGTACAAAGCAAGAATCAAGAAATATATAAAATACATAAAGACTCAATTTTTTTTATTATCAAAATATTTTCAACAAGTTCATGTGTGTGTAATTATACATATAGTTAAACATAATATTGTATGTGGTAATAGATGTAACTATAAATATAGTTATATGTGTTTATACATATAGTTACACATATAGTTATACTTATATTTATACATGTAGGTATATATATTTTTTCATATAAAAATTATATATTTATATATATAGTTATGTATGGGTATAGATAAAGTTTAATAAATTATTATATACAAATATATAAAAATGTATTTAAATATATGTTGTTAATTATATATTTAAACATAGTTATGTATAATGTTTTTATAGTTAAACATATAGTAAAAGACAATTATTTATTAATATATGTTCTTATACCTATATTATATTTAGATATAAATAAAGTTATATATAAATATATTTAATTATACATATAGTTATAAATATGTATCTAGTTAAAGATATAGTTATATATAACATTTTTATAATAATACTTATAGTAAAATACAATTATATATAGTTATATATTATTAAACATATAGTATATTTTGTTAGAAATATATTTAAATAGAATTATACATATAGTTTTACTTATATCTATACATGTAGGCATATATATTTTTTTCATATAATTTTATATATTTATATATATAATGTATAGGTATAGATATAGATAAATACATTTTTATATACTAATATATAAATATGTATATTAAATATATTTGTTAATTTTATATTTAAATATAGTTATGTATAATGTTTTTATAGTTATACATATAGTAACATACAATTATATATAGTTTTATGTTATTATACATATAGTATATATAGTTATAAATAGTTATATAAAGTTAAGCATATAGTTTTATATATATATATATATATATATATATATTAATACAAGTAGTTATATGTAGTTATACATAAATGTATACAAAGTTATAAACAAATATATATATTTACATATATGTATATATATATGCATACATACTTACAAATATAGTTATATTTAATTATATAAAGTTTTATATAGTTATACAAATTTTTATAAATAGTTATACACATATAGTTAACCATAATGTTGTATGTTGTTATACATATAATTATAAATATAGTTACATGTGGTTATACATATAGTTACAAATATAGTTATACTTATATTTATACATGTAGGTATATATATTTTTTCAAGTAATTTTATATATTTATATATAGTCATGTATAGGTATAAATATAGTTAAAATGCATTTTTATATATTAATATATAAATATGTATATTAAATATATGTTGTTAATTATATAATTAAATATAGTTATGTATAATGTTTTTATAATTATACATATAGTAAAAGACAATTATTTATAGTTATGTGTTCTTATACCTACAGTATATTAAATTATAAATAGAGGTATATATAATTATATTTAATTATACATATAGTTATAAATATCTATGTAGTTAAAGATCTAGTTATATAAAATATTTTTATAGTTATACATATAGTAAAATATAATAATATATAGTTATATATTATTAAACATATAGTATATTTTGTTAGAAATATAGTTATATAGAATTATACATATTGTTATAAATTATTATATAGTTAAAAAAATAGTAATATATAGTTATAAATATAGTTATAAAAATAGTTATAAAAATAGTTTACCTAGTTACAAATATACTTAAACATTGTTATAAAGAGTTTTATATAGTTATACAAATATTTATAAATAGATATACATATATAGTTAAACATATAGTTATATATATGTTGTTATAAGTTTTAATTATAATTTTAGTTGTATGTGCAATTGCACACATAGTTATACATATAGTTATAAATGTAGTAATACATGTTGTAGATGTAGTTATATATAATTTTTCATGTAATTATATATATTTAGACAATATGTTGATATACATATTGTTAAATACATTTATATATAGTTATATACACATATATATGTATATTAAATATATGCTGTTATATTTATATATAGTTATGTATATTGTTATTATAGTTATACATATACTAAAATACACTTATATATATTTATGTGTTATTAATCTCGGGATCATCATATTTACATAATTTATTATGTAAATATTAAATATGTTTTTATATACACATTGCTCACCACAAACACCAACACCCATTTTGTGATTAACATCCAAAACCACAAGACTATCCGAGTGGCAAAAAACATGGATATCAAGCATGCATACCTACTGTGCAGCATCAACATTCACATAATTAGAATGCATTATATCATACATGAATGAAGCATGTATACGAATCAATGTATATAAACAACCCAAGTATACCATGGTGAATAATGATTTTGGAACTTGTAATGATTTACCACAAACATCCACATTAATACTGTGTGTATGAGGAGGATATTTGGCAATTATATAATTATTATAAAAACATGACTTTATATGATATCATATAGACCCAAATATCTACTATATAATTTCTATGGAAAATGTAATATACGATAATAGTTAAGGTAGAAAAAGAATTCGGAAAAAACAAACAAAAGAATCCAAACACACTCCTACATTAAAATAATCGATGAAGAGTTATGGTAGAAAGCGTACCTCAAATTAATAAGAAACTCATGGATGAAGGAATTCTCGTTTACTCTACTATTAGGTCATGATGTATCCATGTCGAAAGAGAGAGGCAGACTGCAAAAGAGTTTGGTGCTTGTTAATGTTGTCTCTAGAGACTCGACAACAAAGTGAACGAAGAATGATAGTCTTTTGAAGTTTTAAAATTCCCAAAATATTTTAATTTTTCTTTATCAAAACTTTAAATAAACAATAAATATATAAAATACATAAAGACTCATATTTTTTTATTATCAAAATATATTCAACAAGTTTATGTGCATGTATCATGGCACATATGAAAAATAAATACCTTAAAATTTTCAATTATCAAATTAATTAAACAATAAATATATAAACAACTTCAAAAAATAGATATTTAGCCTTATAACTAGAAAAAAAAAATCAAATGGCTACAAAATTTGTAACCTTCATATAACAAGACACACATGTAAAGATGATTGATCTTCAAGACACTCTCCTAAGAGTTATAAAAAATTCATCATGTTAAAAAATATATAAATATTTATATTTTATGTTTATACATTTTTAAGAATTCATATTAATTTTTATTAAGATAATATGAAATAATTTTATGGGCATAAAATTTTATATTTTTTGATATAATTTAAAATTTATAAAATTTTAAAAATTACTTAAAGTGAGAAAATTATTAAAAAAAGTTGTATTTATTATTATAATATAGATGGAGTATTAAAAGCTAATAGTAAAAAGTTTACTTACTTGTTTAATTCAAATATATTTCATTAGGGGCAAGCATCTATGTATCTATTTTTAAATATCAATTTATTTTCTTTTAAATTTTATGAAAAATTTGAAATTTTTTTATAATTCAAAATTTTCAAAAAGATATTTTTAAAAGTTTCCTATAATCAAACAGATATTTTTTTTAACTTAAAATAATATTAATATTTTCTAGTTTATTAGTTAATTTAGATATTTTTGTAAATATTTTTATTAAATCATAATTGAATTATTTTAGCTTTTTATTAGTAGAAATTTTAATGTATGTTCATTTATTTTTTAAAATATCTTTAAAAATTATTATAATTATAGAATAAATTATTTAATGTTTGTTTAAACAAAAATTTAAATTTCATAATTAAAAATTATAGAATATTTTTTGTATAATTTTTTAAAAATTTTATAATTATAAAATTATTTATTTGTCTTTATTAATATAAATTTTTTTTATATGTATATATTATTGAATTATTTATTTATAATATCCTATTTTTATAATTATATCAGGAGAATATATTTTCTAAGGATCGCTCATCTATAGACCATGACATATCTTTAATATACAAAATTGCATAAAATAATAAAACAAATTATATATTAAAAAATTTAAATCATTAAAGATTAGCGATAGAAATTATTTCCAGCATAAATATATAGGGAAAATCCCTAGCTAAATGCATATATTTTTTTAAAAATTATTATTTAAAGAATTATAGCTTGCAATTAAATTTAAAATTATAAAAAAATTAAGATAATTATTTAGCATTGGATTATGTCTCGATCTAATTAGCTAGAGAAAATCAATCGCAAAAGCAATTTGGAAAATTATCCACCTTTCATTGCACGAAAATCTATGACAATATTAGCTAGGGATAATTTTTATCATAAATTTTCATTACTAATACATCACAAATCCATCGCAAATTTGTAATTCAATGTAAAATCAAAAATTTATTGATATTCCCTGGTTATTCCCTCGCTAATTAACTAAGAATTTTTGCCTAGCTAAATTTAATGAAGCAAAACTGATATTTTCTTGTAGTGAGAAGGATAAGAAGAATAAAAAATATAAAAAAAAAGAATAAGAAGATTAAGAAGAATAACATAAATATAAAAAATAAGTAGAATAAAAAGAATAAAAGAATAAAAAGAATAAAAAGAATAAAAAGAATAATAAGAATAAGTAGAATAAGAAGAATAAGAATAATAAGAAGAATAAGAATAATAAGAAGAATAAGAAGAAAGAATAACAAGAATAAAAAGAATAAGAAGAATAATAAGAATAGAAAGAATAAGAAAAATAAAAAGAATAAAAAGAATAAGATGAATAAGAAGAAAAATAAGAATAAGAATAATAAGAAGAATAAGAAGAATAAGAAGAATAAGAAGAAAAATAAGAAAAAGAATAATAAGTAGAATAAGAAGAATAAGAAGAATAAGAAGAATAAGAAGAATAAGAAGAATAAGAAGAATAAGAAGAATAAGAAGAATAAGAAGAATAAGAAGAATAAGAAGAATAAGAAGAATAAGAAGAATAAGAAGAATAAGAAGAATAAGAAGAATAAGAAGAATAAGAAGAATAAAAAGAATAGGAAGAATAAGAATAATATGAAAAATAAGAAGAATAAGAAATATAAGAAGAATAATAAAAATAACAAAAAAAGAAGAAGAAACAACATATTTAGAAAAATAATAAAAATAAGAATAGAAAATAGATTAGAAGAATATAAAGAATAAGAAGGATAAGAAGAATACGAAGAATAAGAATAATAGAAGAATAGAAGAATAAGAAGAATAAGAAGAATATGAAGTATAAGAATAAGTAGAATAAAAAGAATATAAAGAATAAGAAGAATAATTAGAATAAAAGAAATAAGATGAAGAATAAGTATAAGATGAATTAAAAAGAATAATAAGAATAATAGGAATAAAAAGTTTGAGAAGAATAAAAAGAATATGAATAATAAGTAGAAAAAGAAGAATAAGAAAAATAATAAGAAGAAGAAGAATAAGTAGAATAAGTAGAATAAGAAGAATAACTAAAATAAAAATAATATGAAGAAAAAGAAGAATTAGAAATATAGGAAGAATAACTAGAATAAAAAAAATAATAAGAATAATAGAAATAAAAAGTTTAAGAAGAATAAGAAGAATATGAATAATAAGTATAAAAAGAAGAATAAGAAAAATAATAAGAATAAGAAGAAGAATAAGTAGAATAAGAAGAATAACTAAAATAAAAATAATATGAAGAATAAGAAGAATTATAATATAGGATGAATAACTAAATTAAAAAGAATAATAAGAATAATAAGATTAAGAAGAATAAGAAAAATAAGAAGGATAAGAAGAATAAGAAGAATAAGAAGAATAAGGAGAATAAGATGAATAAGATGAATAATAACAATAAGAAGAATAAGAAGAATAAAAAGAATTATTAGAATAAGAAGAATAAGAAAAATAAGAAGAATAAAAAGAATAACAAGAATAAAAAAACAATGAGGAATAAGAAGACTAAAAAGATAATAAAGAATAACAAGAAAAAAGAACAAGAAGCATAAGAAGAATATGACAAATAAAAAGAATAAAAAAATAACTATAATAATAAAAAAAGAGGAATAAGAGAAATAATGAGAATAAGAAGAATAAGTAGAAAAATAAGATTAAGAAAATTAACAAGAATAAAAAGAATAAGAAGAATAAGAAGAATAAGAAGAATAAGAAGAATCAGATGAATAAGAAGACTAAGAAGAATAAGAAGAATAAGAAGAATAAAAAAATATAAAGAATAAGAAGAATAAAAAGAAAAATAAGTTAAAAAAACAAGAATAAAAAGGAAAAGATATAATTTAATTATATGTAGAAAATGAATACTATGAAGAAAAAGAAGACTAAGAAGAATAAGAAGAATAAGATGAATAAGAAGAATAAGAAGAATAAGAATAATAAAAAAAATAAGAAGAATAAGAAGAATAAGAAGAATAAGAAGAATAAGAAGAATAAGAAGAATAAGAAGAATAAGAAGAATAAGAAGAATAAGAAGAATAAGAAGAATAAGAAGAATAAGGAGAATAAGAAAAATAAGGAGTATAAGAAGAATAAGAAGAATAATAAGAATAAGAAAAATAAAATGAATAAGCAGAAGAAGAAGACTAAGAATAATAAGAAGAATTAAGAAGAATAAGAAATATAAGAAGAATAAGAAGGATTAGAAGGATAAGAAGAATAAGTTGATTTAGTAGAATAAGATGGATAAGAAGAATAAGAAGAATTAGAAGGATAATAATAATAAAAAGAATAATAAGAATAAGAAGTATATGAAGAATAAAAAAATAAGAAGAATAAGAAGAATAAGAAAAATAAGATTAATAAGAAGAATAATAAGAATAAGAAGTATAATAATAATAATTTGAGTAATAAGAATAAGAAGAATAAAAACAATATGAAGAATACAAACAATAAGAAGAATAAAAACAATAAGAAGAATAATAAAAATAAGAATAATTAGAAGATAAAAAGAATAATAAGAATAAGAAGTATAAGAAGAATAAGAAGAGTAAGGCATAATGTATGTTGACTCTAAAGCATCCCTTATCCCCTTTGACACCCTTGAAAATTAAATAAATGAAGCATGCATTTGACAACCATAATAGATCTTGTTTTAGCTTTATTTATCATTCTGTATTTAGTATGATTTGATAGCCTATTTGCTGTTCTATTCATATTCATCTATCCCTCTTTGCATCTTGTATGAATTTGACTGTATCCCCTCTACCACAAGCCCACAAAGCCAAAAACATAGAAAATAGATATTTATATTAAATTGCTTCCTGACCAATAGCATTACTATATTTTTGCGGCCTCACTCTCTACCTTGTGTTCAAATGCATTCCCTACACTTTAAGCATACCAAACTAGTGAAATATATATTGTCTTTTGACCAACATCATAGTTTCTTACACTGTTTAATATAGCACACTGACTGCACAATAAGAACTTCACATAGAAATATCTTAATAACCAAATATCTACTTAGGCTGTGACATTAAGTCACTACTCTTTTTTACCTTCCTTCCATAGGCTTTTTTCATACGTTTCATCTTATCCTTTACATGTAACTAAAAACCAAAACATAATAATGTATATTTTTATAATTTCCCCACAAGATCGAGGAGATTAAAGATTTCTTTTCCAGCTATTGCTTTTGAATTCTAATATACAGGTATTCCAATTTATTTAATATGAATATACCTTTATATTTCTCCGGCATATAAGCTCCCTCAAATTCTTGAAGCCCCTTCTTCAAACCTTCTTTAGCTAAGTTGTTTGCTAAAGTGTTATCTTCCCTATATATATATGCATAACTTCTCTTTTTACATTGGTTAAAAGAATCTTGATTGATTCTATCTATTCATCATATTAACACATTTCTATCTTATTTGTCACCAAGTTCACCAGTATACTAGAATCCACCTGTACTCGTATGTTAAAATAAAATATTTTTTTACTTATTTTAAGGCCTTTGTGTAAGCCTAAAATTTATGCATGCAAGACTGAGGACGCTTTTTCTTTCATTGTAAAAGCTTTCAGATAGCTACCCTTCACATTTCTTATCACACCTCCTCCACCTGCCTCCCCCATATCCCTGTTGAAACTACCATTTGTGTTTAAAGTAAGCCTTCCCGGTGGAGGTTTTTTCCAACACACCATTTAACATCAGAAATTTTTTCCTTAATTTCATGTAATTTCCATAACCTTGTTTTTTCATCCTCCATCTCCATGTTTCTATGTTTTAATGCGAATCCTGCTGCTATCCATGAACATTCTTTTTTAATTTCTTCAATTATATGATCAACATTCATTTTAATATTCTCAAACCTACTTCTATTCCTAGCTTTCCACAGATTCCAAACTGTGTTATGCGGGATGTAATACCATAGTCAGTTACATACTTTATTCTTTATGTGACTTATCCTCCATCTCATTAATATTTCTTTGATATCTTCTAACTCATGTCTTACGTGTGCATCTTTCCCTAGATAATCCCAGACTTCCACCACACTTTTCCTTGTTGAAAATAAATGATTTGCACTTTCTTTGCTAGTATAACAACATTCACATCTAGAAGCTAATTTAATCCCTTTCATCTGAATATTTGAATCCACCAAAATGGCATTCGATAAAAGCTTCCACATAAATACATTAATTTTTTGTGGTATCTCTTTCACCCAGGCTCCCTTAAAAACTTCTTGACTAATTTTTTCTTTTCTTACTAATATTTGTGCGCTTTTAAGCATGAACCTTTCATGTGGATTTAGAGTCCATCTCCATTCATTATTGATTAGGCGTTGATTTCTTTCAACTAATTCCTTTTGTTTAAATAGCATGGTCCAACTTCTAGAAGCTTTTTTAGCATTCTTATATGCTTTATTTTCTGACCCATATCTAGCTTTCATATATCTTGCCCACAGGCTATCATTTTGCTTGAACCTCCACCAGTTCTTACATGCCCAAGTTTTGGTCATATCATTTAATTTCTTCAAACCTAGACCCACTTTCTCCTTTAAATAGCATATATCATCCCATTTTTTTTCCAATATAACTTATTTTTTCCTAATTTTTTACCCCATAAGAAGTTTGCCATTTCCTTTTCTAAGTTGTTCAAGACCTTCTTTGACTACTGTAAGGACATTATGATATGTGCAATAGTTCCTTAAAAAAATGTTTGATTAATGTTATTCGTCCTGCCATACTTAAGATGTTTTCCTTCCATCCTACTATTTTACCTCTTAATTTATTTATTAGGAATATTAGATATTATTATAACAGTCTACCCTTGTATATAAGACATCCCAATTACATTAATGCCCCTTTACTCTACTCAAAGACTATAATTCTTTTGACTCTTTACATTGTCTTTTCAAGTGTTTTCCTCGAAAGCACAAATTAACATTTATTTTTATTATGTTGTTGTCCTATTTCTTCCTCTATTATACTAAATAATTTCAACATATTCTTTAGTTATGTGCTCCTCGCATTTGTAAAAACAATTAAATCGTCCGTGTAAGCAAGGAAACTTACATTCGAAGTATGTCTATGTTGTTTAAAGTTAATAATATTACCCTCCATGTTTTTCTTTTAAATTCGTTATTAACAATTATATATATATATATATATATTAAATAATAATGGGGATAAAGGGTCCCTTTGTCTAAGTCCTATAACCGGCTTGAATTCTTCACTTGCCTCCACATTATTTTATACACCAAATAAATAGACTTATTGGTCTATAATCCTCATGTTTTTACGGATTATCCATTTTGTATATAAATACAATATATGAGCTGGCACATGATTTT
The DNA here is from genome assembly GCA_029783825.1 of Sapria himalayana. NCBI lineage: Eukaryota > Viridiplantae > Streptophyta > Magnoliopsida > Malpighiales > Rafflesiaceae > Sapria > Sapria himalayana. The sequence goes on along the minus strand of JAREIK010003520.1, from coordinate 1,090,376 downwards.
GTGATTTTTGGTCCTACAAATACCCGGACAATTATAGTCGTCAGCTCTTTATTTATTATATTATAGGTTTGTTGATAAAATCCATTATTACATCAGTGTAGAGCCACTGCATTGTTATTATTTTTACTAAAGACTATAGCTTTAATCTCTTCCTCACTAGGGCAATGTTCTAATAGTTTTTTTTGTTCTTTAGTTACTCTTTTGTCTATTTATCAAATTAAAGAGTTGTCCCTTTGTTGACTATAACTAAATAGATGACTTTTAAAGTAATCTTCCAAAACATTTTACAACTCTCCCTCCGCGTCTATCCACTTGCCAATATCATTCTTGATTCCTTTTATTTCTTGTCTTTAATTTTTTAATTTCAAAACTATGTTAAAAAACATAGTATTTCTATCGCCTTTTTTTAGCCACTTTACATTGGTCATTTGTTTCCAAAATATTTTCTTCATATGTAGTGATATTTTTAATTTTGCATTTGCTTTATTTCAATTAACTCTAGCGGCTTCGTTTTGATTATTCTCATGCTCTATTTTTAATATTCTGACATTAGATTTAGCATCCCGAATATACTTTTATATATCCCCAAATCTCTCTCTATTCCACCTACTAAGTTCTAATTTTAACCTACATAATTTTATAACTAGTACTTGCATGGGATTCCCATTTGATGGCCCTTGCCATGAGTTTCTTATTATTTCATCAAACTCTTTATGCAAACCATACATGTTTTGATATTTAAAACATTTATTCTTTCACTCTCTAACTTTAAAACTTAGAAGAAGGGGACTATGATGTGAGCTTGTTCTTTCTCTCTTCTAATTTTTTTTATTCTTCTTATTCTTAATATTATTCTAATCATTCTTATTGTTCTTATTCTTATTATTTTTTTTATTCTTCTGATTGTTCTTTTTCTTCTATTTCTTATTATTCTTCTTATACTTCTTATTCTTCTTGTACTTCTTTTTCTTATTTTTTATCTTATTCTTCTTATTCTTCATATTGTTCTTATTCTTCTTATTCTTCTTATTCTTCATATTATTCTAATTATTCTTATTATTCTTACTCTTAATATTCTTATTATTCTTACTCTTAATATTCTTATTATTCTTACTCGTATTATTCTTCTTACTCTTCTTATTCTTCGTATACTTCTTATTCTTCTTATTCTTCCTATTCTTCTTAATCTTCTTATACTTCTTATTTTTTATTCTTCTTATTCTTTTTATTCTTCTTAATCTTTTTAATCTTTTTACTTGTCTTATTCTTATAATTCTTATAATTCTTCTTATTCTTCTAATTATTATTATTCTTGTTATTTTTGTTATTCTTCTTATTATTCTTATTTTTCTTATTCTTGTTATTCTTCTTATTCTACTTATTCTTCTTATTATTTTTATTATTTGTATTCTTCATATTCTTCTTAAAGTTCTTATTCATCTTATTCATCTTATTCTTATTATTCTTATTATTCTATTTATTCTTCTTATTCTTATTATTCTTCTTATTCTTCTTATTATTCTTATTCTTTTTATTCTTATTATTGTTCTTATTCTTCATATTTTCTTAATATTTTTATTCTTCTTATTCATCTATTCTTTTTTTTTATTCTCTCTATTCTTTTTAATCTTCATATTCTTCTTATTCTTCTAATCTTTTTTTTCTTTTTCTTTATATTCTTTGTATTCTTCATTTTCTTCTTATTGTTCTAATTCATGTTATTCTTCTTATTCTTCTTATTAGTCTTATTCTTTTTATTCTTCTTATTATTCTTATTATTCTTATTCTTCGTATTATTCTTATTCTTTTTATTCTTCTTAATATTATTATTATTATTCTTCTTCTTATTCTTTTTATTCTTCTTATTCCTATTACTCTTCTTATTCTTGTTATACTTCGTTTTCTTATTATTCTTCTTATTCTTATTATTTTTTCTATTCTTCTTAATCTTCTTAATATTCTTATTCTTCTTATTCTTCTTATTCTTGTTCTTCTTATTCTTCTTATTTTTTTTATTCTTTTTATTCTTCTTATATTTCTTATTCTTATTATTTTTATTATTCTTCTTTTTTTGTTAATATTCTTATTCTTCAATTCTGTTTTTTCATATTATTATTTCTATTCTTTTTATTCTTCTTAATCTTCTTATTCTTCCTATTCATTGTAATCTTCTTATTTCTTTATTTTTCTTATTTTTTTTATTCTTATTTTTTTTTTATTCTTCTTATTATTCTTATTCTTCTTATATTTCTTATTCTTCTTATTCTTCTGATTCTTCTTATTCTTATTAATATTCTTATAATTCTTCTTATTATTCTTATTCTTGTTTTTCTTCATATTATTGATATTCTTCATATTATTCTTATTTTTATAATTCTTCTTATTCTTCTTATTCTTCTTATTCTTTTAATTTTTATTATCCTTCTTATTTTTATTAGTCTTGTTATTTAATTTTATTCTTGTTATTTTTCATTTTATTCTTTTTTTTCGTATTCTTCTTAGTGTTTTTATTCTTCTTATTCTATTTTTTATATTACTCTATTTATTCTTCTTATAGTTCTTATTCTTATTATTCTTTTTATTCTCCTTTATTTTTTTATTCTTCTTAATCTTTTTATTATTCTTATTATTCTTATTCTTCTTATTATTCATAATCTTATTATTCTTTTATTTTTTTTTCTTCTTATTTTTATTATTCTTCTTATTCTACTTATTTTTGTTATTTTTATTATTCTTTCTAATCTTCTTATATTTCATATTCTTTTTATTCATCTTATTATTCTTATTCTTCTAAATATAATTATTCTTCTTATTCTTCTTATTCTTCTAATTATAATTATTCTTCTTATTCTTCTAATTATAATTATTCTTCTTATTCTTCTTATTCTTCTTATTCTTCTTATTCTTATTATTCTTCATATTATTATTATTATTATTATTATTATTATTATTATTATTATTATTTTTCATATTCTTCTTATTATTCTTCTTCTTATTCTTATTATTCTTCTTATTTTTATTATTCTTATTTTTATATTCTTCTTATTATAATTTATTATTTTTATTTTTTTTATTATTCATATTCATCTTATTCTTATTATTCTTCTTATTCTTCATATACTTATTATTATTCTTATTATTCTTATTCTTCTTATTATTCTTATTCTTCTTTTATTTCTTTTTCTTATTATTTTTTTATTCTTGTTATTCTTATTAATATTCTTAATCTTTTTATTCTTCTTTTTCATCTTATCCTTTCTATTCATCTTAGTATTCTTATTATACTTATTCTTCTTATTCTTCTTATTCATCTTATTATTCTTATTATTATTCTTTTTCTTATTCTTTTTATTCTTTATATTCTTCTTTATCTTCTTATTCTTCTTATTCTTTTTATTCTTCTTATTCTTCTTTATCTTCTTATTCTTCTTATTCTTTTTTAATAATTTTATTTTTCTTATTGTTTTTATTCTTCTTATTCTTCATATTATTCTTATTCTTCTTATTCTTATTACTTTTCTTATTCTTCTCAAGCTTCTTATTCTTATTATTCTTCTTATTCTTCTTAATATTTCTATTTTTCTTAATCTTCTTATTCTTATTATTATTCTTATGTTTTTTATTCTTCTTATTCTTTTTATTTTTTTTATTCTTCTTTTTATTCTTGTCATTCTTATGATTATTATTCTTATTATTTTTATTTTTCTTCTTATTTTTTTAATATTCTTTTTCTTCTTATTCTTCTATTCTTTATTTTCTTTTTATTATTTCTATTCTTCCTATTCTTCTTAAACTTTTATTCTTCTTAAACTTCATATTCTTCTTATTCTTCTTACTATTCTTACTCTTCTTATTGTTCTTATTCTACTTATTCTTCGTATTCTTCTTATTCTTCGTGTTCTTCGTATTATTCTTATTCTTATTATTCTTATTATTCTTCTTATTCTTCTAATTCTTCATATTCTTATAATTCTTTATAATCTTTTAATTTTTATTATTATTCTTATACTTCTTATTCTTTTTTTGTTTTCGTTTTCTTATTATTCTCCATATTTTTATTATACTTATTATTTTTGTTATTATTCGTTATTCTTCTTATTCATCTTATTATTATTATTCTTGTAATTCATATAATTCTTCTTATTATTCTTATTATTCTTATTATTCTTATTATTCTTATTATTCTTATTCTTCTTATTCTACATATTCTTCTTATTTTTCTTATTTTACTTATTCTTCTTATTTTTCTTATTCTTCATATTATTCTTATTCTTCATATTCTTTTTATTCTTATTCTTATTATTATTATTATTATTTTTTATTCTTATTTTCTTATTCTTCTTATTTTAGTTATTATTCTTATTTTTTTTATTGTTCATATTCTTCTTATTCTTATTATACTTTTTATTCTTTTTATTCTAATTATTCTTATTTTTCTTATTATTCTTATTATTCTTTTTATTATTCTTATTCTACTAGTCTTTTTTTTTTGTAATTCTTTTTTTTTCTAATTCTTCTCAAATTTCTTAATCTTTTTATTCTTCTTTTCTTTTTTTTCATCTTATTCTTTCTATTTATCCTTTTGTTCTTATTATACTTATTATTCTTATTCATCCAATTATAATTATTCTTCTTATTCTTCTTATTCTTCTTATTCTTCCTATTCTTCTTATTGTTCTTATTCTTCTTTATTTTATTATTTTTCTTATTTTTTCTTATTCTTCTTTATCTTCTTATTCTTCTTTTTTTTATTCTTCTTATTGTTCTTATCCTTCTTATTGTTTTTATTCTTCTTACTCTTATTATTTTTCTTATTCTTCTTATACATCTTAATCTTATTATTCTTCTTATTCTTCATAATCTTCATATTCTTCTTATTCTTTTTTTTTCTTCTTATTATTCTTATGCTTTTTATTCTTATTATTTTTTTTTCTTCTTATTTTTTTCAATATTTTTATTCTTCTATTCTTTTATTTCTTATTATTATTTCTATTCTTCCTATTCATCTTAATCTTCTTATTTTTCTTAATCTTTCCATTCTTCTTAATCTTTTTAATCTTCTTATTCTTCCTATTCTTCTTACTCTTGTTATTCTACTTATTCTTCTTATTCTTCCTATTCTTCTTATTCTTATTATTCTTCTTATTCTTCATATTCTTGTTATTCGTTATATTCTTCTAATTTTTATTATTCTTCTTATTCTTATTATTCTTTTTATTTTTTGTTTTCTTATTATTCTCATTATTCTTCTTATTATTCTTATTTTTTTTATTCTTCATATACTTCTTATTCTTTTTATTTTTTTT
>JAREIK010003520.1:973202-1080077 GCA_029783825.1 Sapria himalayana | reverse complement strand
TGATTCAAAAAATGCACGAATATCATCAACGCGAGGCCTTCCATGTGAGAATTTTCCCACAAGCGTGAACTTATGGGGTTCAGTAAGCCTCTGAATATCTTCGGTAGAAAAAATTATAGAGGGTTCCTCGATAATTTTTGCATGAGATTCCGAAGGAGCTGTTACTGTTTGCGCGGACTTCTTGTAAAAATTGGAAAAGGATTTCTTATTAACTAAGCAATCCATTTCCTTAACATGGTGAGAACTTCGAGTAGAGCTAATTTTGCACAACGATTGAAGTTTTCAGGAAATCGCTTCTGTATCGCCGAGGGTTCCTTCTTCCGATATAATTTTTATTCTTATTATACTTTTTATTCTTCTTATTCTCCCTATTATTCTTAATATTTTTCTTCTTATTATCCCTATTTTTTTTCTTGTTGTTATTCTTCTTATTTTTATTATTCTTCTTATTCTTCTTACTTTTCTTATTCTCTTTATTCTTCTTATTCTTCTTATTATTTTCATTCTTCTTATTTTTCAAATTCTTCAAATTCTTTTTTATTATTCTAATTATTTTTATTCTTCATATTCTTCTAATTCTTATAATTCTTATAATTCTTATTATTCTTCGTATTCTTCTAAATCTTTTAATTTTTCTTATTCTTCTTATTCTTCTTTTTCTCTTTATTCTTTTTATTCTTTTTATTCTTGTTATTCTTTTTATTCTTCTTATTCTTCTAATTCTTCTTATTATTCTTATTCTTCTTATTCTTCTTATATTTGTTATTCTTCTTATTTATCATATTCTTTTTATTCTTCTTATTCTTCTTATTATTCTTATTCTTTTTATTCTTATTATTATTCTTATTCTTTTTATTCTTCTTATTCTTCTAATTCTTCATATACTTCTTATTCTTATTATTTTTCTTATTCATCTTATTTTTTTTATTCTTCTTTATCTTTTTATTCTTCTTATTTTTTTTATTTCTATTCTTCTTATTCTTCTTATTCTTTTTATTCTTCTTATTTATTTTTTTCTTCTTATTCGTATTATTCTTCTTATTTTTCTTATTCTTCTTTATCTTTTTATTTTTCTTATTATTTTATTCATTTAATTCTTCTTATTCTTCTTATTCTTATTATTCTTCTTATTCTTATTATTCTTCTTATTTTTATTTTACTTTTTATTCTTCTTATTCTTCTTATTCTTCTTATTATTTTTATTCTTCTTATTCTTATTATTCTTCTTATACTTCTTATTCTTCTTATTCTCCTTATTTTTCTTTTTATTCTTCTTAATCTTCTTTATCTTTTTTATTCTTCTTATTTTTTTTTCTTCTTATTCTTTCTTCTCTTCTTATTCTTCTTGTTATTTTTATTTTAATTATTCTTCATATTCTTATTATTTTTTATAAATCTTCTTATTCTTCTTATTCTTCTTATTTTTCTTATTCTTCTCATTCTTCTTATTATTATTATTATTATTATTATTATTATTATTATTCTTCTTCTTCTTCTTATTCTTCTTAAACTTCTTATTATTCTTATTATTCGTCTTATCTTCTTATACTTCCTATTGTTATTATTCTTCTTTTTATTCTTATTATTCATATTCTTCTTATTCTTCTCATTCTTCATTTTCTACTTATTATTCTTATTATTCATATTATTCTTATTATTATTCTATTATTCATATTCTTCTTATTCTTCTCTTTCTTCTTATTCTTCCTATTTTTCCTATTCTTTTTATTCTTCTAATTCTTCATATTGTTCTTATTCTTCTTATTCTTCTTATTCTTTTTAATTTTCTTTTTCTTCTTATTTTCCATATTTCTTTTATTATTCTTATTCTTCTTATTATTATTTCTTTTTCTAATAATGTTTTATTTTATTATTATAACGATCTCTTTTGGCGGAGGATTACCTTTGTTACAATCTAGTCATTACCCTTATCCCTTTTACACACTTTTTTTCAAAATATGAAATAAATCATATTTCTTTGAATGTGCTTGGAAGTTGACCATGTTCTTTTGGCCAGTAATTTTAGATTGCTTCTAGTGCTTGCGAGTTGACCATATTTTTTAGAAGTGATTCTGACTTCATATTCTTTAGATTCTGCCAATATGTATCCTAGTTGCTAGGAGTGATATATTTTATGATTCTCCTTTTTTATTCTTCGATGGTATTCTTATATTGATTCCTGCTTTGGCCTTAGTGAGCTTGTCTCATTTGGTTTCTCTAGGATAGATCATACTACAACATTTACTACAGCTCCCCTACATATTTATCCTAAAAATTCATCCTAAAAGACTGCTAAGACCATATTGTCAACCTCTTTAATCTCGTGTTTATTTCTTTTGTATAACCTATCCTCACATCTATAGGACCAAATCCTCACATCAAAGAACAAGTATAATAACTAAATAACAACGATAATGCACTACTTGTTTGGATTATTATTGATGGACAATATCAAATATTCTATAGCATAAGAAAGCAAGCTATTATCACATCCCACATGACCATATTAAATATATTTTTTCTCCAGTCTTGTTGCATTATTTTGTGCTCAACCCGCGTATACTAAAATACATGAAAACCATTATATCTGTAATGACATGCAAATATTAACATGTTAAAAGCAATACATAAAAAAGTCAAGAAGAAACCATTATATCATATTATTCTTATTTTTTTTTTCTTATTACTCTTCTTATTCTTCTTATTCTTCTTATACTTTTTATAATTATTATCATTTTTATTTTACTTATTCTTCATATTCTTCTTAATTTTTTTATTTTTCTTATTCTTCGTATTCTTCTTATTTTTATTATTCTTCTTATTCTTCTTATTCTTCTTATTGTTCTTATTCTTCATATTCTTTTAATTCTTCTAATTCTTATTATTCTTCATATTCTTCTAATTCTTTTAATTCTTCTAATTCTTTTTATTCTTCATATTCTTGTAATTCTTGTAATTCTTGTAATTCTTTTTTTTATTCATATTTTTCGTATTCTTCTTATTCTCCTTATTCTTCTTAATCTTTTTATTCTTGTCATTCTTCTTACTCTTCTTATTCTTCTTATTCTTCTTATTCTTCTAATTCTTCTTATTCTTCTTATTCTTCTTATTCTTTTTATTATTCTTATTATTCATATTGTTCTTATAATTCTTATTCTTCTTGTTTTTTTTATTCTTCTTTTTCTTATTATTGTGGAACCTCACTAAATTAATATGATCTATAGCACAAAAAATTATTAATTAACGGAGGTTATTAATCCATGCAAGCCTCAACAAATTCAACGTCAATTTCCAAAGTTAAAAGTTGTGCTTAAATTAATCAACTTAAATTTTGAAATACCAAAGGTCGTGACCATTTTTCCAAGAAAGTTTTCCGGGTGTGGAATATCAAAAGTTCCTCACTTGAATTATAAAGGCTAATGCAGACAACAGTTGAGTTATAGTTTGTCCTTTTTTATATTTCTTTTTTCTTCCAAAATGAAGCCTTCATCTTCTCTGAGTAATGATCAGAAGTTTAAAATTTGTCATTATAAAGTAGCAAATCCATCCATCAAACAATCAGCTCTTGCAAATTGGGTAATGCAAGAATTCAAGCTTTCAAAAGTCCCATCACAAGGAACCATTAACAACATCCTTGCTAAGCATCAATAATATGAAAGCATGGACTCAACTGAACTTACATCTAAGCGTCAAAGAGCTGTGAAGCATCATGAACTTGATAATGTTTTAGCAAATTGGGTTTTACAATGCCAATCATGTTGAGTGGCATTATCAGGTGATTTAATCAAGGAAAAGGCTCGTCAATTTGCTAGACAACTTGAACTTGGAGAGAGAACACCAGAATTTTCAAATGGATGGCTTGCAAAGTTCAATATTCACAATGGGTTCAAAGCTCAAAAATCATATGAAGAAAGTGGCTCTACTGATTTAGATGTAATTGATAGAAATATGCCAACAATAAAAGAAAAACTTCAAAGTTATTCACTTCAAGACATATACAATATGGATGAAACAAGACTCTTTTATCGCATGACCCTTGATCGAACAATTGCACGACGTCAAATTGAAGGTTCTAAGAAGGATAAAACACGTCTAACTTTTGTCTTTACTGCAAATGCAGATTGGTCTCACAAAATGGAACCTCTCATCATTGGGCATGCACGAAGGCCACGTACTTTTAATAGAAAAAGTGGAGAGCAATTGGGTTTCTATTATCGAAGCAATGCAAAAGCTTGGATGACTAGACTCATTTTCAGGGAATGGCTACAAAAGATGGATCAACAAATGCAAGATGCTAATAGAAAAATCCTACTTTTGTTAGATAATGCTCCTTCACATGTGGTGAGGGATTTGCCTCTTACAAAAGTTCAAGTTTTTCTTTTTCCAGCTAATACAACTTCTAAAATTCAACCAATGGATGCTGGAATAATAGCAGCATTCAAGAGGTGATATAGGCATTTTCAACTCCAAGATGCAATTGATATAGATGAATAAAAAAAGGCAGACATCTATAAGGTTGATCAATTGATAGCCATGAAATGGGCTAAGACAGTATGGAATGACATTTCTAGCAAGACAATTGTCAATTGCGTTAAGCACACAGGTCTCTTTGAAAGAAAAACTCAAAAAAAAATGAAGTGGGTTCAGAAGAACAAGATATAGAAAATGAACTTAAAGATGCTATTAATCAACTGCCAATTAGTCACCCAATGTCTGTTCATGAGCTTATAAATCCCGAGGAAGAGCAACAAGTTTCCCATGAGGAAAATTCAGATGAAGATTTAATAAAACTTTCATCGTCTCAAGATCAAAAAGAAGAGGAAGATGGTGAAGTTATGGATGAAAATCCTCCCATGTCAACAAAAGAAAATTTAAATGTTCTTCATTCTTGTATTTCATTTCTTGATCTTTTAAATCCAAATCATGTTATAGCTCATAAGGTACTTAGAAACATACAATTTGAGATACAGACTATTGAAAAAAAACAAACTACTTTAGATAGGTATTTTTGTAAGGAATATTGATTTTACGAAGCAATATATTTTATCTATGATGTATAGTATTTTTAGATTTATAAGGAATATTGATTCTATAAATTAATATTTTTACATAGGGTATTTTCTATTTTGCATTAAATAATAGATAGTAGAATTATTAAATTATACACATTACATGGAGTCGGTGGATTGATTTTTCATTAAATAATGGAGGTTATTAATTTATAGAGTATCACTTTAGAGAAGTTCTATTGTATTCTTCTTATTCTTCCTATACTTCTTATTAATATTATTATTCTTATTTTTTTTTATTCTTCTTAATTTTCTTATTCTCCTTTTTTTAAAGGTTGTTTTATTAATAATAGCCCTCTCTTTTGGCGGATGAATACCATTTTTACAACCTACATCTACCCTTGACACTTTTACACCCTTTCTACTCCTAATCCTAAAATAAGAGCAAATAACAAGATTGGGGTCCTGTCTTCTTTAGATTTTAAATACAGTATTTGTCATTTTTGTTTCTTTTTATCACATTTATCCAGATTTCTGAACTTCTTTAGCTAATAGGTTCTTATTATTGCTTTGTCTTAAATTAAATGACTTTTATGCTTGTGATCCTTTGAATTTTGGCCCTTTATGGAACTTGGTATATACGGCCCACTTTCAGAGCCCAGCCCATGCCTATAATTTTATTACTGCACTTTGCGTACTTTGGCCCATGCCTTGTCTTTCCTCCCGAGTTGTGCCCAAGTTGTCGCATCTTCCTCAGGCTTTCGTAAACTTCCCCCTTCCTCCGTATCTCGTGCTCCAATGAAGAACATGCAATGCAATATTCAATTACGATATCTGATACAAATGGTGATACAATATGGTGATACAATATGGCGATGCAATATCTCAATTCGATATCATGATACAGTATCGTGATACTGTATCCTTTTCTGTTCATCCAATACCGCAAGCGCCTTTCCTATCTATCTCCTTTATCTACACCGAACCTATCTACCCTGTGTACCCTATGTCCCTTGCAGTTCCTTACAAACTCTAACCAATATGGGTACGATTTTAATTAGACTCCATTCCAATAGTCTGAATAATTTCCCTTCGGCTCCTTAGCTTCAGAGGGTTTAGTGTCTGACCCTTCTTTACCTCCTATCCATTTCTACACTTCTTCTCTACAAGGATTTATCTTCAATGTAGTATCTGCTATTTCAGCCAGCTATACAAAATAATCTGCATATATAACTCATGAACTTACCAATTTTAGAAACAATAGACAGAATAACTCATGCATTTATTAATTTTAGAAACAACACCAAAATAATCCAGATTGTTATAAATTACTTCCCTTCCAGACCAAAGTGCTTCATGTTTATCTAGTTTACTGTTCTGCAAGATTGAGCATCTACTATTATTTATAACTCTGCACCAAAACGCATAACATCATATATATAGCAGAAATAACAGCAGATATAAGAAATTCATTTATTAATTTTAATAACAGCTATTCCACTACGAGAACAGCACCTTGCAATTCTATAACAAAATGCATATCAGTATCCTGCAATTCTTTAAATAGAACGCAAGTCTTATATTATAAGCAAAACAATACCAGCACAAAACTGATCATATTTAATAAAGCTCATAAAGCTTATAATGAAGCAATTCTATAATGAAGCACATAAAGCAGCTGTTCTATAACAAAACGAATCATACTTATATGCACTTGTATAATGAAGCAATTATATAATGAAGCACCTATAGTATATAAGAAACTTCCATCCGTATACTGAAGCAATTCTATAATATGAATATTCTATAATGAAGCAATTCTATAATAAATGATGCGCACATAAAGCAGCTGCAATTCTTTAATGAAGCAATTCTATAATGAAGCAAAACAATTATATGCACATAAATCTGAATATAATGAAACAATACCAGCAATTCTATAACAAAATGAATCATACTTATAACATTATATAGTAGCACAAGCTTATAATGAAGCACATAAATCAGCACGTCACAAAACAGCACACTGTTCTTCTCCCCTCAGGGCCGGGGAGAATATCACATTATTTAATAACAACACTATAAACACCTATAGTATATAAGAAAATGCACTGCTAGCCTCCCCGCAGGTCCAGGGAGTAATATTCAATACTCAAATGCAAGCTCAATTGCCATGATATTGCACCTCCCCTCAGGACCGAGGTTTTCTGCATACATAGAGTTTAATAACATAGGACGACAAGTGAATCATCATTTCTGCATTGCCATAATATTTAATAACATCACGATGACAGCACATATAATGTATAAGGAAGCTCACTGTTAACCTCCCCATAGGACCGGGGAGAATATTCAATGCCACCACCTAGTTCAAGCCTTATTCAATTCAGCCTACTAATTGTTTTACCTCTTGTCTATTCTAATATATGGGAAGCCTATTCTATCTTAATTAATTAATCCTTTATACCTTTCAGAAATATTATTTTCTTCAAATTTTTGTGGGCCTTTATTAGCGACTTCCTTATCTTAATTAATTTATTTGCTAATGCGTTCGCCTCTCTAAATATATGTATTATTTCTCCTTTTAGTTCTAATATCAAATTTTTATTTTCTCAATTTCTGATTCAAACTTCTATAATTGTATTTTTTTTTTCACTAGATCTACCAAGAGTTTCAAATCTACTTGGACTTAAAAGTTTGAGTAATTATTCTCTTTGCAAATTAGCAACCCCTTGTGCAAGGCGATTATTTTTGAGTGCAATCCTGAAAAAGCTATTTCTCTTATTTTGAATGCCTTGATTACTCTTCCGTCATCATTTCTTATCGCTCCTCCACCTCCTGTCATTCCCATATCTCTTTTGAAACTTTCATCCGTATTAAGCACCTATATACCTTGCGGAGGCTTTTCCCAGCTAGTTATTCTTATTGACAATTTTTTTCTTTTAGTTACTAGGCCCCATACCTTTATCTTATCTTTTTCTAATTCTAAATTCCTAAGCTTAATTAGGCTGCATGCCTAGATGAAAGAGATTTCCATTCTAATTTCTTCTATAATAGATTTAGCATTCATTAAAGTACCATTGAATCTGCTGGCATTCCTGGCCTTCCACAGGCACCAAACTACTACGTGTGGTATATATTCTCTTAACCATTTAAGAACTTTATTCTTTGTATGTTTATTATTCCAGAATTTTAATCTATCCTTGAGGCTGCATATAAGCTCTTTTAATTCGACCTCTTTTTCTAAAGTATTCCATACCTTTTTAGCTATTTTCCCTTTTGAAAATAAGTGATCTGTGGTTTCCATTTCTTGTTGGCAGCATTCACAATGAGAAACCAACCTTATCCCTTTTTTTGGATATTCTCATCCATCGGAATGGCGTTAGAGAGAAGCTTCCACATAAAAACATTTATCTTCTGTGGGTTCTGTTTTACCCATATCTTTTCGAACATTCCCAGTTGTGTTTTCCTATTTCTAACTAGCTGCTTCGCACTACATAATGTAAATTTTCCATGTAGAGTTAAGGACCATTTCCACCCGAAATTGGTGAGGATTGTGTATTTTTCAACTATGCTTTGCTGTTTGTGCATGAGTTTCCAAATGTTTGATGCCTTTTTTTGGATTTCTAAGTACTTTATTACCTATACCATATCTAGCTTTTATATATGCTGCCTGCAGGTTATTCTTTTCCTTCAGTCTCCACCAGTTTTTACAAGCCCAAGCATTGGTTGTGTCGTTTAAGCTAGTAAAGCCTAAACCTGTTTCATCCTTTGGATAACACAATTCTTTCCATTTTTTCCAGTGAAACTTATTTTTCCCTTCTTTTTTACCCAATAGAAAATTGGACATTTCTTTTTCTATCTTATTTATAATAATTTTGGGTGGCCTAATTGCCATTGAAATATGAGCTAGTGAACTTTCTAACACATGTGTGATCAATGTAATTCTCCCTGCCATACTTAGCATGTCCTCTTTCCAGCCTACAATCTTTTGTTTTTTTTTCTCCACCAAGAAGGTTAAATATTCTTCTTTAACCCTTCCTTCATATATCAGACATCCTAAATAAGTTATCGCACTTTTTACTTGTGCGAAACCCGTAATTCTTCTAACTCTCTGAGAAGAAATTTCAGAAGCTTTTTTTGCGATGATAAATTGATACTAGCTTTTATTTAGCTTTTGCCATGTTTCTTCTTCTAATTTTTGCATGAGATTCATCAAGTTTTTCAAGGATCTACTGCTGGCATTTGTGAAAATAATTACATCATCCGCGTATGCCAAGGCAACTCACCGTGGGTGTATGTCTGGGCTGCTTGAAATATAAAATGCTACCCATTCTTATTTTATTTTTAAAATTAACAATGGATAGCTCTAAATATATATTAAATAATGATGGAGAAAGTGTATATCCTGGCCTGAGACCCCTGAGTGGTTTAAATTATACACCTATCCGTCCATTGATTAGAATCTTTACCCATAAACTAGAAATGCATCTATACATCAAATCTATCCAATACTCAGAAAACCCTATTTTTCTCATAATATAACACAGTGTATCCCACTCAACTCTATCAAAAGTTTTTGATAGATCGAATTTTAGAATTACATTATTTCCTCTTGCTCTTGCTCCTATTTCTCTTATCATTTCCGAAGCAAGGTTGACGTTTTCCATCATCAGCTTATTCTTTACAAAACCTGCTTACTCTGCCGAAATTATATTTGGAAGAACTCGACTTAATCTATTTTGTAGAATTTTTGCTAGAATCTTGTACACTCAGTTACATAAACTAATAGGTCTAAAATCTTCCCCTCTTTTCGGGTTCGCTTTTTTTGGAATTAATACAATATATGAATTTGCCGATGCTTTTGTGATTTCTGCACCCACAAATATCCAGGTAATAGATTTAGTTAGTTTTTTTTAATGATATGCCAGCTAAATTGGAAAAAGCCATTATTCCAACCATATGGTCCTGGGGCACTATCTTTATTGGCACCAAATATCGCCTCTCTTCTTCTCTCGGTATTTCTTCTAGCATTTTATTATCTTCTACGATAACTTTCTTCTCTATATTTTCTATTAGTGTTTGGCCGTTACCTTTAAAATAACTTGAATCACATAAGTGACTTTTAAAGCAGAATTCTAATTCCTGTATTATTTCATCTTCCTTATCTATCCATGTCCCCTTAGTGCTCTGTAACCCTTTTATTTTGAGCTTTTGATTTTTTATTTTTGCCATTATGTTGAAAAATTTTGTATTTTTATCACCGTCTTTTAACCATTTAATTCTGGATTTTTGTTTCCAAGATACTTCTTCCATGTGCATTTTTAATCTTAGTGCAACCTTTGCTTTACTAAGTTCCATTCTCATTATTCCATCCGAGCTTTTTTCATATTCTATTTCTAGGAGAGCGACTTTCTGTTCTACTTCTTGAATATTTTTAAATATGTTTCCAAAACTTTCCTTATTCCATTTTACTAGGGTAAATTTTAAATTTCATAATTTTTGTGCTAATATTTGCATTGGATTACCAACCACCTGATTTTCCCATGATTCCCTTACAATTTTATCAAAATCCTTATGCAATCCCCACATGTTTTGAAACCTGAAACCTTTATATCTTGTTTCGTTTTTAAGAGTGGTCAGCAGGATTGGGCTGTGATCTGAGTAGGTCTTACTTAAATGTTTAACTATTATTCCTCCAAGCTTATCAACCCATTGTGAATTATATAAGATACAATCTAATCTAGACCAGATTGGCCCTCTAGTCTTCCAGTTATTATACCATGTGAAGTCTGATCCTATATATTCTACCTCCATGAGATTAGCCTTAACAATAGCTTCATTGAAGTGAGCTATTGCTACCGGATCATGTGGTCTTCTCCCTTTTTTCTTTTTATATTTCTAATAACGTTAAAGTCTCCCCCTATGATCCATAGATATTATTTCTAGCTATGTTTTCTATTTCACTCCATAAGGCTTTCCTTTATTCCTTCGTGTTTTTTGCATATACTGCTGAGCATAATGTCCCTATGTGATTTTTAATTTTAAAGTTAATTATATGTTCCGTTTCTGTCAATATTTCAATATCTACTAAGTTATGCCACATAACCCATATCTTGCCGTTAGAATTAGAAAAAGCTGTGTGAAGACCTAACATGTGTTTGTATTTTTCTAGGTCATTATTATTAACTAGAGGTTCAGTTAAAATTAAAATTTTTAGCTTATACATTTTTATTAAGTTTTTAATTCTATTCATTTTCGGGGAGTTTGCAATCCCCCTTATATTCCAATACAAGCAATTATACATTTAAGAAAATCTAGCTTGCGCTCTAGTTATACATTTAGAGTTATATTTCATGTTTATATATTTATTCATATTTCTTGCCGGCTTGCTTGAACTAGGTGGGGCTACATCATGTTTTTTTAATATGTCAGTTTTCTCTAAGTCTTTTCTCATCTTCTTGATTTCCTGCAAGGCATTTTGCCTATTTTGAAATACCGACTGTGGCATGAACTACACTTTCTGCCATAAGTCGTAGAGGGTTAGTGGGTTACCCTTCTCCTTGCTCTTTCTCTCAGTAGGCCAGCTTTTTACTTCTAGCTCCTCTTCTAGAAGCAGATCATCTTCCTCCCAGTCATATTCAACATTATTTTCTCTCTCAGCTGCACCTATACCCCCAATTCTCCTTCCTCTAAATGCTACCCTCTTCTTACCTTTCCAGCTTTCTAGCCCTTCCTTGGTCCCCTCTTCTATGCGGTCTAGCCACTTTCTTATTTCTTCTTTCTTATGTTTTTGAAGCCTCTTATTTCCTATATTCTCCTCTATTTCCTTGCTATCTATATCTTCACCTTCTATGAAGTTTTCCCCGTAACCATTTTTTTCTTTTAACTCCTCTCTCCCCCTCTCCTCTAGCCACTCTTCCAGCACATCTTCCTGCCCACTCTTCTCCTCATACTTCCCTTTATCTTCCCTTCTGCCGATGCTTTTTATTGCTAATTCATCTACTTTTTCCTCCTTGCTCTTCTAATCCATCTTAATACTCTTCTTAACCCATTCTTCCTTCACTCTCCTAAGCTCTTTACCATCTTCTATTCCCCTCCTAGTGTCTCTTATTATACAGTGTTCTTGATCATGCCCAAGCTTTAAATAGTTAATGCAGTAAGGAAGCATGGATTCTGGAACAATGTCTTGCCAGAATCCTTCCTCAAGATTACTGCCTATCCATATTCTATGTGGTGGAGGGATTTTCAAGTCAATCTCCACACAGATTCTTGGGACACTTAGCCTGGTAAGGCAGGCTGTCGCTTCATCCAGTAACCAAGGCTTGCCCAAGCAAAGAGCTATGGAGTGCAAAGCTTGCTTGTTGAAGAGATGTAGAGGAAGTTTAGGTAGTGAAAACCATACCAGAGATTTCGAGGATTCTGCAAATGGAGAGAAGTTAGGCGCCCACTTGAACACCCTCATGGGGTAGCCTGCTATGCTCCACGTACCTCGAATCCAAACTTTGAGGAAGTCGTCTTCCTCCTTAAACTATAACATTGTATGCTTTCCATCATAATTTGCAATTTTAACCATTTTCCGAAGCTTTAATGAAGCATCATATAATGCTTTGTAATCCGGTCAGCCATGACAGAATTTGCCTAGGAAAGTAAGATTGAATGCATCAGCGAGCATTTTCAACTCCCTTGCCTCGAAGATAGCAGCCAGTTCTCCGTTTTTTGCTTCAAACATCGGAAAGAATTGTGAGGTCCCTTTAGAAGATGAAGAGAATGCTTTTTTCTCGAAGAGAGAATTAATTTTATCCATTTTCAGCTTCAAATCAAGCTTTTTGCTCAAAAAAGGAGGGTTTCTCTCTCTCGAATTGTAGTTTCTCTCTCTAGAAGTTGAGAGCATTTTTTCAAAAAAAAAAAGAAACCATTTTTCTTCTTATTCTCCTTATTCTTATTATTCTTTTTTTTAAGGTTTGTTTTATTAATTATATTAGCCCTCTTTTTTGGTAGAGGAATACCATTATTACAATCTAAAGAACTACCCTTTTTCCCCTTTGACAAAATAAAAAATAATGCAGAATAAAGCTTTACAATCAAGTTCTCAATGAAATAAAGCAGCTCTGAGTTTGTCTCTAGTATAATTTTCATGATGTATAGCATGCTTTGTTTACTTTTTCTTCTCTACCCATTAAGCTCGTATGCTTGCTTCCTTTCCCAACTACATCCACTTACATTCTGCAAGCATATCTACCGCCTCTTTGGGTTAAAATTTTGTCAGCCTTTTTTCTCTTTTATTTAGTTCCAGCATAGCTTGGTTATCCCTACGCTTAATTTTTTTTCTATCTTATATTGCTAGATTGTTTGGCAGCTGCAAACCTTGCATTCCAACAAACATACAAAACCAAGAACATGGCAGAACATAGCAATAGTAGTATATACAGTCATCCTCTTGCCCAACATCACAATCCTGCATTCCAGAATATAGCCATGTAGACAGTTTGGTGCAACAAGCTTTCTACATTCTGCTTTTTGTTATCTACATTGATCATTACCATTACTTTCATCTACTACCATTTTATTGTAAAGCCTCCTACCCATTTTTGTTCAGTTTCTCCAAGCAGTGCACAGCCTACATGCTACTGCCCCTGAAACAGTCATCTCTCCTGCAACAAAGGCTTGAGCACTCCTCTTCCAATAGGGCTTGTTAAATCTCCACCAGTAAGTTGTAGTTTTTTACAACATCAAGATATGCCATACAATCTTATATAGCTTCCTACCCATTTACCCTACCCGCCCTTGTTTACATTACAACTCAATGAAAACTAAAAAAATAGAAATCAGGAAAACCAGAAAGTTCTTCTATCCTTCTGCTTTCCTCTTCTATTTCTTCCCCTGCCTTGCACCAAGTACTCTTATGCCTGAGCCAAAACATTGGTCGGCCTGCCATTCACTGCAAGCAAACAAACCTATTGGAGCCAGCATTTCTTTCGTTTCTGATAGTGCAAATCTGAAATCCAGCAAAATAACAAACAAAAGAAAGAAACCTATGTGCCCCCCCCCCCCCCCTAATCGCTTCTACTTCTCCTTCTTCCCCCAATAGCCCCTCTTTCCCCAGATGTCATATCCTAGCCTTTTTAACCATTAGATCGGGGAATTCTAACCTATCCATTCTAGCTAAACCTTGTAGCCTAATCAGCAAAGACTTCTCATTGGAATCATGTGCCCCTTTAAGGAGGCATATTCTAGCTAAAGTATCTGCAAGCACATTTGCCTCTTTATAGATATGCTGAATAGACACCTTCAACTCCTTCATAAGATTTATAATTTCTTCGAACTCCTCTTCATATCTCCATAAAGATATTTTATTTGTTGCAAGATTTACTAGAAATTAAAGTCCACCTGAATTTGTAAGTTTTATAATCCGAGCTCCATGCAGAGCCCTCTTACGAGTGTGCTAATTTTTAATTGTAGAGCTGATGAAACATTGCACGACAAAGAATAATCTTTTATAATTCGCCCTTGAAAATCCCTAATAACTCCTTATCCTTCTGTAGCCCCCATATCTTTATTAAAGCTTCCATCCGTATTAAAAGATAAATGTCCTGCATAAGGTTTGTTCCTTCTTATGCTCTTTACACTTTGAGGCTTCACCTTACCCAGTGCAAGCCCCCTTGAGTCCCTAATTACTCTTTCCGCATCTATATTTTTAGCCCTTATTGGCTAAACAAACGATATATTGCTGATTTCTCTCTTGATATCTTTTAATATTCTGCTGAGTTCATTCTTTTACTATCATATCTACTCTTATTTCTAGCTTTCCATAAGCTCCAGATAACCACATGTTGAAAATTTTTAGTAAGTCATTTTATGGTTGAGCTTTTTGAAATTTCTCTTTCCCATTTCCTAACTCTATCTACTAATCATGTCACTTTAATATTAATCTGAATTGATTTTTCCAACTCCTTCCAGACTTCAACTATAATTTTGCCTTCCGAGAACAAATTATCTGTAGTTTCTATTGCTACAAAGAAATAGTCACATCTAGACACCAGCTTTATACCATTTCTTTGCACATTATTATCCACTGGTATAGCATTAAAAAGAACCTTCCATCCAAGTGAACACATTTTATGCGGAAAGTCTCTTTTCTAGGCCCATTTAAAATTAGATTGAATAGGTTTTTTCTTTCTAATCACTTCTTTTACTGATTTTAGGGTGAAAATTTCTTGTGGATTGAGCATCCATTTCCAGCCAATCTTTTACAGTATCGAGAATGATTCTAGTATCCCTTTCCATTTTTCCAGGGCTTTCCAATTATTTGAAGCCTTCTTCAGGCCCTTATTATTCTCCCACCCATATTTAACCCTCATATATTTAGCCCACACACTATTATTTTCTTTCAATCTTCACCCTACTTTGCAATCCCATGCTAAAGCCATATCTTCTAGACTAATTATCTCTAAACCTGCTTCATCTTTTGGGTAAAATATATCCTTCCAATTTTTCTAGTGAAGCTTCGGTCTCCCATCTTTTTTGCCCCATAGAAAGTTTGTCATTTCCATTTCTAGTTTCTTTATAAATTTCTTAGTAGGGTGGATAACCGACAAAATATGTACCAGTGTACTTTGAAGCACATGAGAAATCAGAGTAATCCTTCTTCCAAATCCCAATAAATATTTTTTCCAGCCTGTAATTTTCCTTCTCAATTTGTCTGGTAGAAAGCTTAAATTTTTTTTTGTAATCTACCCTCATATATAGGGCATCCCAAGTACATTAAAGCTTTTTTGATTTTCTTAAAACCTATAATATTTTTCACTTTTTCTATTGATTTAGATCTTAACATAAATTGACACTTATTTTTATTCACTATTTTCCCCATTTTAGTTTTGAATCTTTGTAATAACTCCATTAAGCTCATTAATGATCTTCTACTAGCATTTGTGAAAATTATTAAATTGCCCACATAAGCTAAGCTGCCTATTCTCGAAGTGTTTTTAGGTTACCTGAAAGGTATTATTTTACCTTTTGACATACTCCTATTTAAGCTAAGAATCAATAGTTATAAATATATATCAAATAATAAAGGAGACAAAGGATCCCCTTGCCTTAAACCTCTTTTTGGCTTAAATTCCTCTTCTTTATTTCCTTCACAATAATCCTTACCATGCGCTAGAAATGCATCTGTCTATTAAATCTATGCATGACTCTGAGAAACCTAGTTTTTGCATGACAAATCAGAGTGTGTCCCACTCTACCCTGTCAAAAGCTTTAGACAAATCTAGCTTTATTAGCAGGTTTTCACCTCTAGTTTTCATAGTTATTTCCTTCATCATTTCAGATGCTAGTCTTATATTTTCCAGCATTATTGTTTTTTATGAAACCTATTTGTTCTTGAGAAATTATCTCTGGCACGATACAGCCTAGCCTACTTTGCAAGATTTTTGCCAAAATTTTATATTGCATTACATAAGCTAATAGGTCTAAAATCTTCACATTTCTCAGGAGATACCTTTTTTGGGATAAACACAATAAAAGAATTCGCCCATACTTTTGGAATATCTGCTCCTGCAAAAAGGCTTGAGATAGCAAGTACAAAATCATTTTTAATAATATGCCAGCATATCTGAAAAAAATAGTTATTCAAGCCATCTGGGCCTACCACACTATCTTTATCTTGACTAAACATAACATCTTTAACCTCTTCCTCCCTCGGAATCTTCTCAATTTTTTGATTATGTTCATTTGTGATAATAATTTTAAATTCTTTCAATAAAGAGTTACCTTCATGTCGAGCTGGCCCGCATAAGTGACTCTTAAAAAAGTCCTCAAAAGGGCTGCTATTTCTTTATCATTTTCCACGCACGCACCTTCTCTATTCTTAATACACTTAATCTTATTTTTCTATGCTTAAATTTACTCATATTGTAAAAAAAAAATTGTATTTTGGTCCTCGTCCTTCAGCCATTTAATTATTGCCTGCTGTTTCTTGAAAATTTCTTCCATATGCAATATGAGCCTCAATTGTCCTTTAGCCTTACTCAGTTTGAGTCTAGATGCCTCACCCTGGTTGCCCTCGAATTCTAATTCC
Organism: Sapria himalayana; assembly: GCA_029783825.1. Lineage (NCBI taxonomy): Eukaryota > Viridiplantae > Streptophyta > Magnoliopsida > Malpighiales > Rafflesiaceae > Sapria > Sapria himalayana. Next base: position 1,062,989 of record JAREIK010003520.1, on the reverse strand, counting down.
AGCTTTTCCATTGCCTCTTTTGCTTGGTTAATCTTTGTATCTAGATTTTCAAAACATTCTTTATTCAATACTTCTAGACAATTTTTTAATCTACGTAACTTGGATGATAGAACCTGCATTGGTTTTCCAAATGCTGGTTCTTTTCATGACTCTCTCACCACCATTTCAAAATCTTTATGCTTTGCCCACATGTTTTGAAATTTAAAGCACCCGATCATCCGATGATTTTTATGAATAGATATTAGCAGTGAGCTATGATCTGAGCTTGTTCTATTTAAATGTCTCAGTCCTGTAACCTCTTGCTCAGAAACCCACTTGGAATTACACATGAACCTGTCTAGCCTAGCCAAGATTGCTCCTCGTTTATGCTAGTTGTTGCACCAAGTGAAGTGAGATCCTGTAAAATCCACTTCCATCAACTTAGCCCTGGATATTATATTGTTATATTATGTCATAGCCACCATATTATGAGTTTTAATTTTTTTCTTTTCCTTTGCATTCCTTATCACATTGAAGTCTCCTCCAATAATCCATGAAGTATCTTTTGTAGCTATGTCCTCCATCTCATTCCATAAATCTAATCTATCTTTTTTAGCATTTTTTGCATAGATCACAGATATTAGTCCTTCTGCTTCTTTATCAATTTTAAAATGAACTACCTGCTTCATATCTTTTAGAATTGTAATATCCAAATTATTGCTCCACATGATCCAAAGCATACTATTTAGGTTTGCATATGCATTATTAAAACCTAAAATATTACTATATTTATCCAACTAGTCCTTATCTATCATAGGTTCCACAATGATAACTAAGGTGATTTTGTGTATTTTTATTAACTTTCTTAGCCTATTAATTGAGGGATTATTGGCCACGCCCCTTATATTCCGGTATAAACACTTATCCATAAAATTCAGATTTGGCTTTAACTCTCATAGTGCATTTTGACTCATATGTCTTATTCAAGTGTTTATTCCTATTCCTTGACTACTTTGCTGCACTATGAGTAAATTGCATTAACTACCTATATTTGGGTTGTTGACCGAGCTACATTGACATATCTTTTAAAGCTTCCATGGCTTGATTCCCAGTAAGCTTATCCCAATCCTTCTCAAAGAGCTCTAAGTCAACCTTCACCTTTTCCATATTCCCCAACTCCTTTACTTCATCCCTACCTAATGAGGGGCAACTAAATATGTCTGAGTTTACTTCTGGAAAATCTAGAAGATTCTAATCCATCAAGCTATATTCTTCCTCCTTTTCCCTTAAAACCCTCCTAGACTTTAATTTCTTATCCCTCTTTCTCTTCCCTTTCAATTCAATCCAGCCTTCACCCTTATCATCTTCTGCCCATTCCTCTCTACTCTATGTGCCCTTACTGCCATATTTTTCTACTCTTTTAGGGTTACCTCCCCCTTTTGTTACTTGCCTTTGATCTCCTTTACTACTTCCCATTGCTTCTTCCTTCCGAACCTCCCTATCTGAGTCTGCTTCTAAAAAATCTAGAAGACCCAATGCCACTGCCTTCTTCCTTCTTTCCTTGCCTTTAGCATTTTCTAAAATGGCATCTGATGAACCCTTGCCCTCTTCCATTCCTACCCCCCTCTTGCCTCCTAATCCATTACTTCTTTTCTCTTACCCTTTCTCTACCATTCTTCCCCCTCTCCCTACCCTTCTCTTCAAGCCCAAGCATACACTCCCCCTTATCATGCCCTAACCTGTTGCATAGACTACAATAAGAAGGTAAATTTTCAGGCATGATAGATTACCAGAAGCTTAGACTCTAGTCTCCCTCCCCACTACCTATCTAGATTCTTGTAGGTGGCTATGTAAGCAAGTTACACCCTACACATACCTGAGCCTTACTCAGCCTAGTCATAGATAATGTCGCCTCATCCCACATCAAAGGAATACCCAAGCATGAAGCAATAGAGTGAAGAGAATGCATGTTATAAAAAAATAAAGGGAGGTTCGGGAAAAAGAACCATACCGGGGCGATCGGGGCCTCCTCATGTGGATTGAAGTTTTTCATCCATTTCAGGTGCACAAGGTAACCATTAACATGCCATTTCTCCCTTAACCAAATACGATGATAATCCTTCTCCATTGTGAACGGTAAGAAAATATGATTGGCATCTAAGTCGGTGAACTTAACCCTTCCTTTGAGCTTTAGTGAGGTAATAAAGGTCTGTATCTCATTCTCGCGAGGTCTGCCATGGGAGAAGTTCTCTATTAACATGAAATTGAAGACTTTTGTAAGTCTGTGTAGCTCTTAGGATAGGAAATAAATCACAAGACTACCATTTTTGTTCCCACTCTTTGGAGGAGATGGTAGAGGTTCTTTTTAAAATTGAGGTAAAGTACTTCTTAATTGATAAGAAGTCTCCTTGCTCCATTTTGAGTTTGGAATCAACTTGAATTGAGCAGGAATTAAGATTTCACTCCCTAGAAATTGGAGTTTTCTCCCTCTAGAATTGAGAATGTTATTGAATTGAAGAAGATGAGATGAGTTTTCTTCTCTTAATATTCTTTTTATTCTTCTTTTTTTTCTTATTCTTCTTATTATTCTTATTCTTCATATTATTCTTATACTTCATATTGTTCTAATTATTCTTATTCTTTTTATTCTTCTTATATTTCTTATTTTTCTTATTTTTCTTATTTTTCTTATTCTTCTTATTCTTCTTATTCTTCTTATTTTTCATATTCTTATTATTCTTCTTATTCTTCTTATTCTTCTTATATTTTTTATTCTTCTTATTCTTCTAATTATTTAATTCTTCTTATTCTTCTTATTCTTCTTATTTTCATATTCTTTTTTTTCTTATTATTATTATTATTATTCTACTTCTTCTAATTCTTCTTATTCTACTAATTCTTCTTATTCTTCATATTCTTCTTATTCATCTAATTTTTATTATTTTACTTATTCTTCTTATTATTCTTATTATTTTTATTATTCTTATTATTATTATTATTATTATTATTATGATTATTATTATTATTCTTCTTCTTCTTTTTATTCTACTTCTTATACTTATTATTATTATTATTATTCTTCTTCTTCTTATTATTATTCTTGTTAATCTTCTTATTCTTTTACTTATTTTCTTTATACTCTTTTTATTCTCTATATTCTTCTTATTCTTCTTATTCTTCTTATTCTTTTATTTTTTTTCATTATATTCTTTTTATTCTCTATATTCTTCATATTATTCTTATTCAGTCTTCTTATTCTTCTTATTCAGTCTTCTTATTCTTCTTATTCAGTCTTCTTATTCTTCTTATTCTATTTTCTACATATTCTTCTTATTCTTATTCTTCTTAATCTTATTATTATTCTTATTATTCTTCTTATTATTTTTATTCTTATTATTTTTCTTATTCTTCTTATTCAACTTATTTTTATTATTCTTTTTATTCTTCATATTCTTCTAATTCTTATAAATTTTCAAACTCTTCTAATTCTTCTAATTATTTTTATTCTTCATATTCTTGTAATTCTTCTAATTCTTCTAATTCATCATATTCATCATATTCACCTTATTCTTTTTATTCTCTTTATTATTATTATTATTATTCTTATTCTTCTTCTTTTTATTCTTCTTATTCTGCTTATTCTTTTTATTATTCTAAATGTTCTTATTCTTCTTATTCTTTTTATTATTCTTAATATTCTTATTATTCTTATTCTTCTTATTATTCTTATTCTTCTTATTCTTAATATTCTTCTTATTATATTTATTATTCTTATTCTTATAATTCTTATTATTCTTCTTATTATTCTTATTATTCTTATTCTTCTTATCATTCTTATTCTTCTTATCCTTCTTATTCTTCCTATTCTTCTTATCCTTCTTATTCTTCCTATTCTTCTTATCCTTCTTATTCTTCTTATTCTTCTTATCATTCATATTCTTCTTATTCTTATTATTATTTTTATTCTTCTTATTTTTTTATTCTTCTTATTCTTTTTATTTTTCTTTTTTTTTCTTATTCATCTTATACTTTTTATTCTAATTATTCTTCTTATTTTTATAATTCTTCTTAATTTTGTTATTCTTCTTATTTTTATTATTCTCCTTATTATTATTATTATTCTTATTCTTCTTATTATTCCTATATCTTCTTTTGCTTCTTATTCTTCTTATTCATTTATTCTTCATATTATTCTTATTCTTCATATTTTTCGTTATTTTTCTTATTATTCTTATTATTCTTATTCTTCTTATATTTGTTATTCTTATTATTCATCATATTCTTCTTATTCTTCTTATTATTCTTATTATTCTTATTATTCTTATTATTCTTATTATTCTTATTCTTCTTTTTTCTTATTCTTCTTATTCATTTTATTCTTCTTATTCTTCTTATTCATCATATTCTTATTATTCTTCTTATTCTTCTTATTTTTCTTATTCTTCTTATTTTTTTTATTATTCATTTTGTTCTAATTCTTCTAATTCTTATTATTCTTCTAATTTTTCTTATTCGTCTTATTCTTCTTATTCTTATTATTCTTCTTGTTCTTCATATTCATCTTATGTTTTTATTCTTCTTATTCTACTTATTTGTCTTATTATTATTATTATTATTCTTTTTCTTATACTTTTTATTTTAAATATTCTTCTTATTTTTATTATTCTTCTTAATTTTATTATTATTCTTATTCTTCTTATTCTTTTTATTATTATTATTATTATTTTCTTCTTATTCTTCTTATTATTCTTTATCTTCTTTTGCTTCTTATTCTTCTTATTCATTTATTTTTAATAATATTATTATTATTCATATTCTTCTTATTCTTCTTATTCTTCTTATATTTGTTATTCTTTTTATTCTTCTTATTCATCATATTCTTCTTATTCTTCTAATTCTTCTTATTTTATTCTTCTTATTATTCTTATTCTTTTTATTCTTCTTATTTATCTTATTCTTATTATTCTTTTTATTCTTTTTATTCATCTTATTCTTAATATTCTTCTTATTAATCTTATATTTCTTATTCTACATAGTCTTCTTATTTTTTTGTTATTCATATTCTTCTAATTTTTCTAAATCTTCTTACTCTCCTAATTTTTCTTATTCATATTATTCTTCTTATTCTTCATATTCATCTTATTCTTTTTATTTTTCTTATTATGCTTATTTTTCGTATTCTTCTTATTCTTCTTATTCTTCTAATTCTACTTATTATTCAAATTCTTCAAATTCTTCTTATTTTTTTATTCTTCTTAATTTTCTTATTCTTCTTATTTTACTTTTTCTTCTTATTTTCTTACTATTCTCATTCTTATTTTTCTTACTATTCTTATTCTAATTATTATTCTTCTTCTTAATATTCTTATTTATCTTCTTATTTTTTTTAATCTTTTTATTCTTCTTATTCTTATTAATCTTCGTAATCTTCTTATTCTTATTATTCATATTATTTTTTTTATTCTTCTTTTTCTTCTTATTCTTCTTTTTCTTATTATTCTTCTTATTAATGTTATTTTTATTATTTTTTTATTCTTCATATTTTTTTTATTTTTCTTGTTCTTCTTATTATAATTATTATACTTATTATTATTATTGTTTTTCTTCTACTAATTAATCTTATTATTTTTATTATTCTTATTATTCTTATTCTTGTTATTCTTTTTATTCTTATTCATCTTATTCTTATTAATCTTATTATTCTTATTATTTTTCTTATTATTCTAATTCTTCTTATTGTTCTTATTCTTCATATTCTTCTTATTCTTCTTATTCTTATTATTCTTCTTATTTTTCTTATTCTTCCTATTTTTATTATTCTTCTTGTCCTTCTTATTCTTCTTATTATTCTCATTCTTCTTATTCTTCTTATTCTTTTTATTCTTCTTATTCTTTTTATTTTTTTTATTCTTCTTATTCTTTTTATTCTTTTCGTATTGTTTTTATTCCTACTATTCTTCATATTTTTTTTATTCTTCTTATTCTTATTAATCATCTTATTGTTTTTATTCTTCAAATTTATCATATTCTTCTTATATTTTTTATCCTCCTTATTCTTCTTATTCTTTTTATTATTCCTAATCTTCATATTCTTCTTATTCTTCATATTCTTCATATTCTTCTAATTCTTTTTATTCTTCATATTCTTCTTATTCTTCTTATTCTTATTATTCTACTTATTTTTCTTATTATTTTTGTGCTACATATTCTTCTATTTATTTATATTCATCCTATTCTTTTTATTCTTTTTTTCTTCTTATTCTTCTTATTTTTCTTATTCTTTGTATTCTTTTTATTCTTTTTATTTTTTATATTTTTATTATTCTTCTTATTATTCATATTATTCAAATTCTTATTATTCATCTAATCTTCTTATTCTTCATATTCTTAATATTCTTTTTATTTTTCTTATTATTTTTATTCTACTTATTATTTTTAATCTTTTTATTCTTTTAATTCTTATTATTCCTTTTTTCATCTTATTCTTTATATTCTTCTATTCTTGTTATTTTTCAATTACTTATTATTCTTTTTCGTATTCTTCTTATTATTCTTATTTTTTATTTTTCTTCATATTCTTCTTATTGTAATTTATCTTCTTATTCTTTTTATACTTATTATTCTTAATATTATTCTTATTCTTATTATTATTCTTTTTTTTTATTTTTCTTCTTTTTGTAGTTTATCTTCTTATCCTTTTTATTCTTCTTATTCTTTTTATTCTTCTTATTCTTAATATTCTTCTTATTCTTAATATTCTTCTTATTCATTTTATTTTTTTTTCTTTTCATTCTTCTTATTTCTTTTTATTCTTCTTATTCTACTAATTCTTCTTATTGTATTTATTCTACTTTTTATTATTTTTTTCTTCCTCTTATTATTCTTATTCTTCATATTATTCTTATTTTTCTTATCCTTTTTATTTTTATTATTCTTATTATTCTTATTATTCTTATTATTCTTCTTATTCTTCTTTTTTTTATGATTTATTTTATTATACTAGCCCTCTCTTTTGGTGGAGGAATACCACTTTTACAAACTAAAACTACCCTTTCCCATTTTACACCCTTTCCCAAAATACAAAAAAAAAAAAACAAAGCAAGTCCAAAATAAAATATCAGAATTTCATATTGTCCTCTATATCGGGCTCTTTTATTTCTTGAAAAATCTATTTTTTTATCTTTCTCGTATCTTTCTCATCTTTAGCCATCTAGAGCTCCTTCAATGTGTGCCCTTTATTCTTCCTTCCTTTTCCATATTCTTGTTTAATCTTGACCAGAAACTTAAACATAACAGACGCTTAACAGACTCTAACTCTACCTACACTTAATAGACACTTAACCAGAAACTTGACCAGAACACACTCTAACCCAATATAACAAACCCTTGTTTCACATAAGCATCCAACAAATCACAGCCAGTAAAAACCTTAATTCCTACCCCCTCTCTCACATTCCATTTCAGTGCCTGGCCTCTTGTATCTCCATGCTTGACTTGTTTCTTCTGACCCATTTAGCTTTCCCATTTAGATTGTTTATTCTGCCACGAACGGCTATACTTTATCCTTCTTTGTCAAGCCTGCAAAATAAAATGCAGGATCTACCAAATATACCCTACCCTGCAAATTAAACCTCTCCACTGTAACTTATATTGTAGGAAACAAGGGTGTACTCTACTTCTCGAGCCTGCAAAACACAATATAGCAAGATGCCTCTTTTTTTTGAAGGATGCAAAAATAGTGTACTCTCCACTGTTAGCTTATATTCCTACAAAATAGAATACAGGATCTACCAACATATCAGAATAGATAATCCCCCCACAGGACCAGGGAGACTCTTTAATGGCTTCTCCTACATATAGGATCTGCAAATCAAGTTAAATGACCAATAGAACTAATGCCACCTAGCTATAATTTATTTCCATTCAATCTTTAACTTTTTGAACTCTAATATAGAAAAATCTTAATTTCTCTAAATTTATTAAACTCTTAAATTTGTTTGGAATATTAACTCCATCAAATTCTTGTTCTCCTTTCTTTATGACTTCGTTAGCTAATTTATCTGCCACAGCATTCCCCTCCCTAAAAATGTGAGTGATTTTACCATTTAGTTATTCTATTAAAATTTTAATTTTGATAATATCATCTTCAAATTTCCATAATACTAGATTACCTGTAACTAAATCAACTAGTAGTCTCGAAACTATTTGAACTTGAATATTTAAAAAGTTAATTTTGTTACAAATTTCTATTCCTTTATGTAATGCTTTAATTTCAGCGTGCAATCTTTGTATTCTTCTTATTCTTATTATTCTTCTTATTATTCTTATTCTTCTTAAACTTCTTATTCTTTTTATTCTTCTTATTCTTTTTAATTTTTTTATTTTCATATTGTTTTTATTCTTCTTATTTTTCTTATTCTTATTATTCTTCTTATCCTTAGTAATCTTCTAATTCTTCTTATTCTTCAAATTTATAGTATTCTTCTTATTCTTCATATTATTTTTATTTTTCTTATTCTTCATATTCTTCTTATAGTTTTTATTCTTCTTATTCTTTTTATTATGCTTATTATTCTGGTTCTTCATATTATTATAATTATTATTCTACTTATTTTTCTTATTATTTATATTTTCTTATTGTTATTATTCTTCATATTCTTCTTATTATTCTTGTTCTTCTTATTCAACTTATTCTTCATATTCATCTTATTTTTCTTATTCTTTTTATTCTTCTTATTCCACTTATTTCTCGTATTCATCTTATTCTTATTATTCCGCTTATACTTTTTATTCTTGTTATACTTCTTATTATTCTTATACTTATTATTCTTTTTATTATATTTTTTCTTATTATTCAAATTTTTTTTTCTTCTTATTCTACATATTTTCATATTGCTTTTATTCTTCTTATTCTTCTTGTTCTTTTATTCTTCTTAGCCTTTTTATTTTTCTTATCCTTATTATCTTTCATATCATTCTTATTTTTTTTATCCTTTTTATCTTTCTTATCCTACTTATCATTCTATTCCATTTTATAATTCTTATCTTTCTTATCATTCTTATCCTTCTTATCCTTCTTATCCTTGTTATCCTTGTTATCCTTCTTATCCTTATTATCCTTCTTATCATTTTTATCCTTCTTATTCTACTTATCATTCTTATGCTTTTTATTATTCTTATTCTTCATATTCTACTTATTCTTCTTATTTTTGTTCTTTTTTTCCTTTTTCTTTTTATTTTACTTAGTTTTATATTCTTTTTATTATTGTTATTATTCTTATTCTTATTCTTCTTCTTATTATTCTTATTCTCTTATTTTTCTTTTGTTCTTTTACTTATTATTCTTCTTATGCTTCTTGTTCTTATTATTTTTTATTCTTATTTTTCTTTTATTCTTCTTATTCTTAAAAGTATTCTACTTATGTTTAATATTCTATTTTATTCTTGTTATACTTATTATTATTATTATTATTATTTTTATTCTTCTTATTCTTCTTATTTTTCTTTTTCTTCTTATTCTTCTTAGTCTAATTATTATACTTATTCTTTTTATTATTTTTAATATTCTTATTCTTATTATTCTTTATATTCTTTATATTCTTTATATATTTTTTATTCTTCTTATTCTTCATATTTTTTTAATTCTACTTATTCTAATTATTATTCTTATTATTCTCATTCTTCTTATTCTTATTATTCTACTTATCTTACTTATCATTTATATCATTCTTAACCATCTTATTCTTCTTATACATCTAAACTTCTTGTCCTTCTTATCTTTCTTATCATTATTATCCTTCTTATTTTTCTTATACTTCAAATCTTCTTATCCTTCATATCCTTTTTATCTTTCTTATCTTTTTTATCATTCTTTTTCTATGTATCCTTCTTATTATTCTTATACTTCTTATTCTTCTTATTCATCATATTATTCTTATTATTCTTTTTCTACTTATTCTCCTAATTCTTCTTATTCCACTAATTTCTTTTATTCTTCTTATTCTTTTTATTCTTTTTATTCTTCTTATACTTTTGATTCTTCTATACTCTTTAATCATTTTATTATACTTATTCTTTTTATTCTTCTTATTTTTCTTATTCTTCTTATTCTACATATTATTAATATTCTTTTTATCATTATTATTCTTTTTATTATTATTTTCTTCTTATTCTTCTTATTCTTCTTACATTACTTAATCTTCTAATTCTTCTAATTCTTCTTAATCATCTTATTCATTTTTTGTTCTTATTCTACATATTCTTTTTATTCATCTTATTCTTATCATTCTTTATATTCTTTTTACTTTTTGTATTCTTTTTAATCTACTTATTATTCATATTCTATTTATTTTTTTAATCTACTTATTTTTCTAAAACTTCTTATTCTTCTTGTACTTGTTATTTTTTTTATTCTTGTGATTCTTTTTATTCTAATTATTTTTCTTATTATTTTTATTATTATTATTTTTTGTATTACTCTTATTCTTCTTATTCTTAATATTATTTTTATTCTTCATATTCATCTTATTCTTCTTATTCATCTTATTCTTCTTATTCGACTTAAATTTATTATTTTTCTAAGTTTTTTTATTCTTCTTATTCTTCTTAGTCTTCTTATTCATCTAATTCTTCTTATTCTTTTTATTCCTATTATTTCTATTATTCTTCTTAATTTTATTATTGTTCTTATACTTCTTATTCTTTTTATTGTATTTATTATTCTTCTTATAATTCTTATCTTTCTTAACCTTCTTATCCTTCTTAAATTTTTTATACTTCTTATCCTTCTTATATTTCTTATCCTTCTTGTTCTTCTTATTCTTCTTGTTCTTCTCATCCTTCTTGTTCTTCTCATCCTTCTTGTTCTTCTTATCCTTCTTGTTCTTCTTATCCTTCTTATCATTCTTATCCTTCTTATCCTTCTTATCTTTCTTCTCCTTCTTATACTTCTTAGCCTTCTTATCCTACATATCCTTCCAACACTTCTTATCCTTCTTATTCTAATTATTCTTCTTGGATAAGATAGATAGACAGATAGACAGGCAGATAGATAGATAGCTAGATATACATATTGAAAGATAGACATATAGACATATAGAAAGATAGATGGATGTCTAGGTAGCTAGGTAGGTTGATATGTAAGTACGTATGTAGGTATGTAGGTAGAGATATAAAGAGATATATAGGTAAATAATTAAAGAGAGAGAGTTATAGAGATATAGAGATAGATAGATAGATAAAGATATAGAGAGATAGAAAGATACAAAGATATGGAGATAGTGATATGGTAATATATATAGATAAAAAGATAGAGAGATATATAGATAGATATATAGATAGACATATAAAAAGATTAAGAGTTAGATAGATAGACATATAGAAGATATTTTACTTATTCTTTTTTTTCTTCTTATTCTTAATATTCTACTTATCCTTCTTATCCTTCTTATCCTTCTTATCCATCTTATTCTTCTTTTACTTCTACTTCTTATCCGACTTATCCTTATTATCATTTTTATCTTTCTTTCTCTACTTTTCCTTCTTATCCTTCTTATTATTCTTATTATTCTTATTCTTCTTATTATTCTTATTCTTCTTATTCTTCTTATTCTTCTTATTCTTCTTATTCCTTTAATTTCTCTTATTCTTCTTATTCTTTTTATCCTTCTTACTTTTTTTTATAGTTCTAATTTTTCTATACTCCTTTATCTTTTTATTATACTTATTTTTTTATTCTTATTTTTCTTATTTTTCTTCTAATTCTAAATATTATTCATATTCTTTTTGTCATTATTATTCTTCTTATTCTTGTATTCTTCTTATTCTTCTTATTTTTGTTATTTTTTCATTCTTAATTTTCTTCTTAATCTAATTATTTTTTTTATTCTTCTTATTCTTGTTTTTTCTTCTTATTCTTCATATTCTTCTTATTTTTTTCTGATACTTCTATTCTTCTTATTTTTCTTATTTTTCTTATCCATCTTATTCTACTTATTTTTATTATTCTTTTTATTCTTTTTATTTTTTTTATTCTTGTAATTCTTATTCTTCTTATTCTTCTTATTCTTTTTATTTTTATTATTCTTCTTATTCATTTTATTACTTTTAATCTTCTTATTCTACTTATTCTTCTAATTTTTCTTATTCTTCTTTTTCATCTTATTCATTTTTTGTTGTTCTTCTATATATTCTTTTTATTCTTCATATTCTTATTATTCTTGTTATTTTTATTACTTTTTTGTATTCTTATGAATCTACTAATTATTAATATTTTATTTTTTCTTTTTATTCTTTTTATTTTTCTTATTCTTCTCTTTCTTATTATTCTTATTGTACTTGTTATTCTTTTTATTTTTGTGATTCTTCTTATTCTAATTATTGTTTTTATTCTTTTTATTATTATTTTTTTTCGTATTACTCTTATTCTTCTTATTTTTCTTATTCTTAATATTCTTCTTATTCTTCTTATTTATCTTATTCTTCTTATTCTACTTATTTTTATTATTTTTCTAAATTTCATATTCTTCTTTTTCTTCTTAATATTCATATTAGTCTTATTCTTCTTATTTTTCGTATTTTTCTTATTTTTCTTATTTTTCTTATTTTTCTTATTTTTCTTATTCTTCTTTTTGTTTTTATTCTTCTTATTCTTCTTAATCTTATTTTTCTTCTTTTATTATTATTATTATTATTATTCTTTTTATTCTTTTTATTCTTCTTTTTCTTCAATTCTTCTTATTTTTCTTATTCTTCTTATTCTTCTTATTATTCTTATTCTACATATTTTTATTATTCATCCTAATCATCTTATTTTTTCTTATTCTTCTTATTCATTCTATTATTTTTATTCTTATTATTATTCTTATTATTCTTAATATTCTTATTCATCTTATTTTTCTTATTCTTCTTAATCTTCTTATTCTATTTATTCTCCTAATTGTTTGTATTCTTCTTCGTCATCTTATTCTTATTTTTCTTCTTATTCATTTTATTCTTCTTATTCTTCTTATTTTTAATATTCTTCTTATTAGTCTTATTCTTGTTATTATTCTTATTCATCTTATTCTACTTATTTTTATTATTTTTCTAATTTTGTTATTCTTATTATTCTTCTTATTCTTCTTATTCATCTTATTCTTCGTATTATTCTTATTCTTCTTAGTCTTTTTATTCATCTTATTATACTTATTCTTCTTATTCTTCTTATTCTTCTTCTATTCGTGCAGTATTTTGTGGACCTCTTCCCCTTCTAGCCATGGATCTATCTTCTTTTACCTTCATGCCTGCTTGTTCTCCCAATGCCTATATTATCTTGCTACCCATCCCTTTCGCTCCCAATTTTCTACACTTCCGGCTAACAATTTTTTTGATAGGTAACCCCCAGGTTACTTTTGCTACCTATCTCCTACATGCACAACTATATATTCAATGATAGGTAGTCCTCCATGTTACTCTTGATTCTTATTTATAATATTTTTTTTGTATTCTAATATAAAGAAAACTTGTTCTATCATGTTTTACCAACCCTTTCGCACTATTCAGGATTTATATGCATCAAACTTTTGCATCCCTTTTATTGAACCCCATCTCCGCTAGTTTGTCTGCTACTGCATTTCCTTTCCTATAAATATGTTTGATTGTACCATTCAATCTTATCAAAAAGCTCCTTATCAAATCTACTTCTTCCTCATATTTCCACCTATTTAATTTACTTGAGGCTGGGTCCACTATTATTCTTGAATCTACTTGGACCGAGACCTTGTGTAAGTTTCCATCTACACAAATTAGTATTCCTTTCTTCTAAGCCAGTATCTCTGCATGTAGAACCAATGAGGCTTTTTCTCATAAAGTATAAGCTTTGATAACCCTTCCTTCCTCATCTCTAATCACTCCTCCTCCTCTTGCCACCCCCATGTCTCTATTGAAGCTTCCATCCATATTTAATGCAAGTCTTCCCTGTACAGGCTTATTACATGAAAAACTTATTAATTTATTTGTGTTCTCCTTTTTGAATGCTAATCTCCATGCCTCTTTTGTGCTCATTTCTATCTTCATAACTATGCCCTTTATTGGGTGTATTTCAGAGATATCTGAATAAGCCTTTTTTATCTCCACTAATATATATTTGACATTCATTGAGGATCCCTCAAATCTACTCTTATTTCTTACTTTCTAGATGCACCAAATTGCTATGTGTGGGATATTTTTTTATCTATTTGAGTAGTTTTGTTTGCATATTTACCTCTCTCCAGCTTCTTAGTCTATCTTTTAATGAGGTTACCTTATTTTTAATCTATGCATCTCTTTCTAACTGTCTCCATACTTTCGTGGCTATCTTCCCTCCTGAAAACAAGATGATCTTTGTCTTCAATTGCCTCATGGTAGCATTTGCATATTGATGCCATCATTTTCCCTTTTTTTTTGTATATTAAGGTCGATCAGTATGGCATTTGTTAGAACTATCCACATAAATATTTATATCTTTTGTGGATTATCATTTTTCCATTTCCATTTTAATGCTTTCTGTGGGGATGTTTTCATTCTTACTAGAATTTTAGCACATTTTAATGAAAATGTACCTTGTGGATTCAAGTTCCATTTCCATCCACTCTTGTTTAGCCTAGAATGATTGTCTACTAGCTATAGTCGCTTTAACATTAGGTTCTATATTTTAGAGGCATTTCTTCTATCTTCAAACTCATTATTTCCTATGTCGTATTTACCTCTCATGAATTTTGTCTATATACTTTAATTTTCTTTGAGTCTATACTAGTTTTTACAAGCCCAAGCTTTTGCCATATCCTTTAATTTGGTGAATCCTAATATTGCCTCACCCTTAGGGAAGCATAAGTCCTTCCATTTTTTCCAATGAAGATTTTGTTTCCCATCTTTATTAGCCCATAAAAATTTCACATCTCTTTTTCTAATTCTCTCACCACTTTCTTCAGGGGTTGTATTGTCATAAGTACATGCACTAAAGATTTCTGAACAACATTCTTTATTAAAGTGACTCTTCTTGTGATACTTAGTAAGTTTTCTTTCCAACTAGAAATTTTCTTTCTCATTCTTTCCTCTAAAAAAGTTAAATATTCATTTCTAACTTTTCCTTCAAAAATTGGGCCCCACAGATACATTAGTGCACCTTTCTTTTGTGCAAAGCCTATGATCCTTTTAATTTTTTAAGCGATCTTTTTGGGGGATTTCTCTGCTATTATAAATTGACATTTATTTGTATTCAACAATTGGCCTATTTCCTCTTCTAAGATCTGAAATAATCTCAATAAATTTCTTACCGAATTGTTGCTTAAGTTAGTAAAGAAAATTACATCATATGCATATGCAAGGCAGCTCACTATAGGGGTGTTAGTCGGTTATTTATAAGTTAATATGTTCCCCATTCTCATTCTCTCTTTTATATTTAGAGTTAATAACTCTAAATATATGTTAAAGAGAAAAGGTGAGTGTAGGTCCCCTTTCCTTAGCCCCCTGTCTGGCTTAAGCTCACCCCTTACCAGACCATTTATGAGTATTTTAACTCATATGCTTGATACACATCTAATACCATGTCTATCCAAAATTCTAAAAAACTCATCTTCCTCATTACATAACATAACGTGCTCCATTCCACTCTATTAAATATCTTAGATAGATCTAGTTTTATTACCAGATTGTGCCCTCACACTTTGGCTCTGATATCCTTCATCAATTCGGAAGCTAAATTTATATTTTCCATCATTAACATATTTTTAACAAAACCTATTAGCTCTGCTAAAATATTACTTAATTTATTTTGAAGTAATTTTGTTTGAATTTTATATACCATATTACATAGACTAATAAGTCTATAATCCAGGCATTTCTGTAGATTTTCTTTCGTAGGAACCAATATAGTTAAAGAGGTGGTCCATTATTTTGATATATGGGCTCCTGAGAAAATCTAGGCAAAAGATGCTACTAGATCCTTTTTTATGATATCCCAGTAATATTGAAGGAATCCATTATTCTAACCATCAGGCCCAGTTGCACTATCTTTGTTTATTCCAAACATAGCTTCTTCTACTTCCTCTTCCTCTAGATATTTGGCTAGCCTTTTATTATCCTCTTTTGACACTTTACATTATTTAGCTTGCATTAACAAGAATCCATGTGCTTACCTAGCCTACATAGGAGACTCGTATAAAATTCTTCAAAGTTATCCTTTATCTCCTACTCTTTTTCTATCCATTTACCCTTAGAATTTTTTAAGCCTTTTATTTTATGCTTTTGGGCCCTAATTTTGGTCATCGCATGAAAGAATTTAGTATTCCTATATCCTTACTTTAACCATCTTCTTTTTGATCTCTATTTCTAGAAGATTTCTTTCATGGTAATTCTAAGCCTCAGTTCTGCCTTAGCTTTACTTACTTTAATCCTATTCTCTTCATTTTGTTCTTCCTCATATTTTATTTCCATTCTGGCCACCATTTCTTCTGCCTCCTAGATCTTCTTATTTACTTCTCCAAATATATCCTTATTCCATTCTAATCTATATTTTAGCATACACATCTTTATCTCCCATATTTGCAGAGAATTTGCCTATGGCTGCCTCCGGACAAGAATCCTTAACTATCTTTATAAAATCTTTATCGGCCTCCCCTCTTTCCATAACATAGATAGGAGTAGCACGGTATTTTCTGAGTAGGTCCTATTTAGATGTCTAACTTCCATAGCTCTAAACTTCTCTACAAATATTGTATTGTATAGTATTCTATCTAGTTTGGATCTGATTACTCCTATTTTTCTATAGTTTTACACCATGTATACTTGGAGACTAAGAAATCTATGGCATATTCTTTGATGCTAGTTTTTTCATTTCTTGCCATGGTGACTTTTTATCCTCTTTTTCATTCATTGCATACACCACCGACATAATTGCCTCCGACTGAGGGCTTATTTAAAATTGATTATTTGTTCGGATTCCTTTATAATTACAATGTCTAAATTAGTCTCCTACATTATCCATAATTTACTATTAGAATTACCAAAAGCATTGCCCATTCCTACTATGTTTTTATATTTTTCTAGTAAACTTATATCCACAATTGGTTTAGCTATAATTATTATTTTAATTTATGTGTTTTGATTAGATTTTTAATTCTATTTAATGTTGGACTATCCGCTACTCCTCTTAATTTTCAATACAGTGCTTTATCCATTATGAATGTATTTTGCTTATGCCCTAGTTGTGCATTTTGATTCATATTTCATATCAAGTATTTTTTCGTATTTTTTGATGGCTAAATAGAACTAGGTTTCTCCTGTTCATTAATGCCTCCTAATTTTTCCCTCATTCCTAGTGTCATTTGCATGCGCTTGATTGCTTCCATTGCCTTATCCATGTTGTTAGGCCCTCTTCTCCCTTTTTACATTTTTATATCATCTCTTATACTGTTTAGCTCCAGATTAACTGGCTCATTATTATTAACAATTAAGGGCCAACTCTTTGAATCCAACATTGATTCCAAGAGGAGTTCATCCTCCGACCAACTATATTCCCCTAGCCATTCCCTTTCTATCTCCAATTTTCTTTTCTTTTTTTTCTTACCCTTCTCTACTATCCCTTTTCCCCAAAACATCTCGGAAACTATTATCTCATGCCCTTTTCCTACACCTAAACCAACTTGCCCACCTCACTCTAATTTCATCCTTATTTACTGCCTTTTCCCCTCCAATCTACCCTTTCCCAATCCCTTTCTAGCAATCACATTCCTATCCTCCCCTCTTCACCTCTCGAACCTATTCCCTCCCAATGAAATACCCCTTCTCTTACCCTTCCTTCTAACCTATCCCTTTCATCAGAAACTGCCTCCTCCACTTCTCCTCCTTTAATATCTACCAGCTTCTATCCCTTTCATTTCTTATTTCTGCTTCTATCCCTACCTATCATGCTTCTTTTCTTTCTTATTTATATGGGTTTAGCTTACTTAACCCATATACTTACCTAAACCCATATATTCTATTTTAAAATTTTTTTCTATCCATTCTTTTAACGGATGTCTCATTTTATTATAGGAATTACAAAAGAGGTAAGTATTCTAGAAGAAATGGGTGCTAAAACCCCTGTGGAGGTAAGTATCCATTCTCATTACTTTCAATCCACCTCTGTGGAGGTGTGTGTTGGAGATGTACCTCAATATACAACCTAGCAACACTCGGTCGTGTCATATATAAAGTTGCTTCATCCATGATTTAAGGTTTACCCAAATAGTAAGCAATGGAGAAGAGAGAGAGCTTATTAAACATGTGAATTAGAAGTTTCAGTAAAGAAAACCATACCGAGCCAAATGGACATAACTGTAATGGGTTGAACTTTAGAGTCCACATCATTAGTATCATATTATATTCATCAATCATCCATAGCCTTCGTATCAATATATAATGGAAGTTATATTCCACTCTAAATTGCAAAAATAGATATTTTGCATCATAGAATGCCATTTTAAGCACTTCTTTTAGCTTCGGCATAGCCAAAAATGCTGGAATAACATCAAATTGAGGTTTACCAAATGAAAAGTTGCCAATTAAGGAAAAGTAGAAGGGTTCAGTAAGCTTTGCAAGTTTTGCATTTGAAAACTGTAAAGTTGATTGTTTGTTTTTTATCGAATTTATTAGACATAATAGTACAGCTTCCATACCAATAATCACAAATTATTTATTATTGTTTAAGAGATCATTATTCTCCTATTTCTGATTAAAATGGAGCTTATCTTGATCAAAAATGTCATTTTATCTCTCTAAAAGTGCAACTTTATCCCCTAAAATTGAGAGTGCAGATTTTTAAGAGGGAGGTTCTTCTTATTTTGCTTAGTCTACTTATTTTTCTTATTCTTCTTATTCTTTTTATTCTTCTTATTCTTTTTATTCTTCTTATTCTTATTATTCTTATTATTCTTTTTATTCTTCTAATTCTTTTTATTCTTTTTTATTCTTTTTATTCTTCTTATTCTTCTTATTCTTGTTATTATTCTTTTCCTATTTATTCTTCTTATTTTTCTTATTATTATTATTATTATTATTATTATTCTTCTTCTTCTTATTCTTCTATTATTTTCATTCTTTTTATTTTTTTTATTTTTTTTATTCTTCTTATTTTTTTTATTCTTTTAATTCTTTTTTATTCTTATTTAAAATGTTATTCTTTTTATTCTTCTTTTTCTTCTTATTCTTATTATTCTTTTTATTCATTTCTTCTTTTCTTCTTATTCTTCTTATTTTTATTTTTATTTCTATTTCTTCATATTTTTCTAATTTTTATTATTCTTATTTATCTTTTTATTCTATTTATTCTTCTTATTATTCTTATTATTCTTATTATTCTTATTATTCTTATTCTTCTTATTATTCTTATTCTTCTTATTCTTCTTATTGTTCTTATTGTTCTTATTCTTCTTATTCTTCTTATCCTTCTTATCCTTCTTATTCTTCTTATTCTTCTTTTTCTTCTTTTTCTGCTTATTCTTCTTTTTCTTCTTATTCTTCTTATTCTTCTTATTCTTCTTTTTATTCTTATTCTTCTTTTTATTCTTTTTCTTCTTTTTATTCTTTTTCTTCTTTTTATTCTTTTTCTTCTTTTTATTCTTTTTATTCTTTTTATTCTTTTTATTCTTTTTATTCTTTTTATTCTTTTTATTCTTTTTATTCTTTTTATTCTTTTTATTCTTTTTATTCTTTTTCTTTTTTTTTTCTTCTTTTTCTTCTTTTTCTTCTTTTTCTTCTTTTTCTTCTTTTCTTCTTTTTCTTCTTTTTCTTCTTTTTCTTCTTTTTCTTCTTTTTCTTCTTTTTCTTCTTTTTCTTCTTTTTCTTCCTTTTCTTCTTTTTCTTCCTTTTCTTCTTTTTCTTCCTTTTCTTCCTTTTCTTCTTTTTCTTCCTTTTCTTCGTTTTCTTCTTTTTCTTCTTTTTCTTCTTATTCTTCTTATTCTAATTATTCTTATTATTCTTATTATTATTATTCTTCTTCTAATTCTTCTAATTATTCTAATTCCTCTTGTTTCTTCTTAATGTTCATTTACTTCTTATACTTAATTTTCTTATTCTTCTTATTCTTTGTATTCTTTGAATTCTTCTTATTCTTCTATTTCTACATATTCTTTCTTTTTCATATTTATATTGTGATTCTTCTTATTCTTCTTATTTTTCGTATTCTTCTTATTCTTCTTATTCTTCTTATTGTGCTTATTCTTCTTACACTTCTTATTCTTCTTATTCTTCTTATTCTTCTTATTCTTCTTATTCTTCTTTTTATTATTCATCATCTTATTCTTCAAATTCTTCTAATTCCTCTTGTTTCTTCTTAATGTTTATTTATTTCTTATACTTAATTTTCTTATTCTTCTTATTCTTTGTATTCTTCTTATTCTTCTATTTCTACATATTATTTTTTTTCATATTATTATTGTGATTCTTCTTATTCTTCTTATTCTTCTTATTTTTCTTATTCTTCTTATTCTTCTTTTCATTCTTATTCTTCTTTTTCTTCTTTTTCTTCTTTTTCTTCTTTTTCTTCTTTTTCTTCTTTTTCTTCTTTTTCTTCTTTTTCTTCTTTTTCTTCTTTTTCTTCTTTCTTCTTTTTCTTTTTTTTCTTTTTTTTCTTATAATTCTTATTTTTCTTCTTTTTCTTCTTTTTCTTCTTTTTCTTCTTTTTCTTCTTTTTCTTCTTTTTCTTCTTTTTCTTCTTATTGTACTTATTCTTCTTAGTCTTCTTATTCTTCTTATTTTTCTTATTCTTAATATTCTTCGTATGTTTTTTCTTCTTCTTATTCTTTTTATTCTTCTTATTCTTCTTATATTTCTTATTCTACTTATTCTTGTTATTCTTCTTATTCTTATTATTCTTCTAATTCTTCCTATTATTTTTATTTTTCTTATTCCTATTATTCTTGTTATTCTTCTTATTATTTTTATTTGTCTTATACTTCTTATTTTCTTATTCTTTATATTCTTCTAATTCTTCTAATTTTGCTTAGTCATCTAATATTTCTAATTCTTCTTATTCTGCTTATTTTTCTAATTCTCCTTATTCTTTATATTTTCTAATTCTTCTAATTCTTGTATTTTTTTTATAATCCTTATTATTTTAATTCTTCTCATTCTTCTCATTCTTATAATTCTTCTTTATCTTCTCATTCTTCTAATTCTTCTCATTCTTCTCATTCTTCTCATTCTTCTCATTCTTCTCATTCTTCTCATTCTTCTTATTCTTTTTTTTTTCTTTTTCTTCCTTTTCTTCCTTTTCCTTCCTTTTCCTTCCTTTTCCTTCCTTTTCTTCCTTTTCCTTCCTTTTCTTCCTTTTCCTTCCATTTCCTTCCTTTTCTTCCTTTTCCTTCCTTTTCTTCCTTTTCCTTCCTTTTCTTCCTTTTCCTTCCATTTCCTTCCTTTTCTTCATTTTCCTTCCATTTCTTCATTTTCCTTCCATTTCTTCATTTTCCTTCCTTTTCTTCCTTTTCTTTCATTTTCTTCCTTTTCCTTCCTTTTCTTCCTTTTCCTTCATTTTCTTCCTTTTCCTTCATTTTCTTCCTTTTCCTTCCTTTTCCTTCCTTTTCTTCCTTTTCCTTCCTTTCCTTCCTTTTCCTTCCTTTTCCTTCCTTTTCCTTCCTTTTCTTCCTTTTCCTTCCTTTTCTTCCTTTTCCTTCCTTTTCTTCCTTTTCCTTCCTTTTCTTCCTTTTTCTTCATTTTCTTCCTTTTCCTTCATTTTCTTCCTTTTCCTTCATTTTCTTCATTTTCCTTCATTTTCTTCCTTTTCTTCCTTTTCCTTCATTTTCTTCCTTTTCTTTCATTTTCTTCATTTTCCTTCCTTTTCTTCCTTTTCCTTCTTTTACTTCATTTTCTTCCTTTTCCTTCCTTTCCTTCCTTTTCCTTCATTTTCTTCCTTTTCCTTCATTTTCTTCCTTTTCCTTCATTTTCTTCCTTTTCCTTCCTTTTCTTCCTTTTCCTTCCTTTTCCTTCCTTTTTCTTCCTTTTCCTTCCTTTTCCTTCCTTTTCCTTCCTTTTTCTTCCTTTTCCTTCCTTTTCCTTCCTTTTCCTTCCTTTTCCTTCCTTTTCCTTCCTTTTCCTTCCTTTTCCTTCCTTATCTTCCTTTTCCTTCCTTCTCTTCCTTATCTTCCTTATCTTCCTTATCTTCCTTTTCTTAATTTTCTTCCTTTTCTTCCCTTTCTTCCTTTTCTTCCTTTTCTTCCTTTTCTTCATTTTCTTCCTTTTCTTCATTTTCTTCCTTTTCTTCATTTTCTTCCTTTTCTTCATTTTCTTCCTTTTCTTCATTTTCTTCCTTTTCTTCCTTTTCTTCCTTTTCTTCCTTTTCTTCTTATTCTTATTCTTCTTCTTATTCTTATTCTTCCACTACACGAATATGTCAATTTAGCTAGAGAAATTTGGCTATAGATCAATCCCTAGCTAAATTGGGATGGATTAGCTTCAGAATAGCAAGGGATTTTTGATTTTAATATGATATTAAATTTTGCTATTGATTAGTTGTGGATTAGCAATGGATTAGCGATGGATTTAGTCGATTGAAAATGTCTATTATTATTTTTTTTGTAAATTTTCGCACAAAGAAAAGCAATAAATTTAACGATGGATTTAGTGATAGATTTTTTCTTACTAATTATATCCGAACAAAATTTGTCGCTAATATGTTTGTAAATTCTGTGCAAAGAAAAGCTAGGAATTTAGCGTTGGATTTTGCAATGGATTTTTACTAGCTAATTAGATGCGGAAATATTTCATCTCTAATATGTTCGTAAATTCCATGCAAATAAAAGCAAGGAATTTAGCGTCTAATTTAGCAATGGATTTAGCGGCTGATTTAGCGATAGATTTTTTTCTAGCTAATTAGATCGAGACAAATTCCATCGCTAACTAATTATCAAAAATTTTTTTTACTATTTTATATTTTATTACAAGCAATTATTCTTTAAATTTTTTTTCACAATATATATCAATTTAGCTTGGGATTGTTCCCTAGCTATTTGGTTTGAGCATAATTTTCAATATTAATCTTTATTGATTTAATTTTTTTAATATTTTATTTAATTTTGTATATTAAAGTTATGTATGTCTTTGTTTATAGATCAACGATCCTTGTAAGACACATTCTCCTCATATAATTATAAAAATAGGTTATTATAAATAAATAATTTAAAAAATATATTAATATTAAAAATTTTAATATTAATAAAGACTACAATATTTATTAATAAAGACCACAATAACTATTAATAAATACTACAAACACATTAAATAATTAATTCTATAATTATACATATTTTTAATGATATTTTAAAAAATAAATAAACATACATTAAATTTTATACTAATAAAAAGATTTAATAATTCATTGTATGATAAAATGTAATATATATACAAAATTTGATAATTGACGAAAAAAGTAGTATATATTATTTTATTTTGAGTTTAAAAAATAGTTTTATGCCTAAAAAAATTTTTAATAAAATAATTACAAAAAAAATTGAAAATTTTAAATTATAAAAAAATTTATTATTTTTCATAATATTTAAATGAAAATAAATTAATATATTTAAAGTATAAATAGAGAGATGTTTGTCCCTACTAAAATTTATAAGAACTATATAATTGAGTTAAAGTTATACTATTAGCTTTTAATATTCCATCTTTATTAAATTTAATAAATATAAAACTTTCTTAATAATCATCTCACTTTAATAAATATAATTAACTTTAAAATTATTTCATATTATCTTAATAAAAATTAATATGAAATATTAAAAATTTATAAACTTAAAAAATATATATTTATATATTTTTTAACATAAAGAGTATTTATAATTTTTAGGAAAGTGTATTGAAGACCTATAATCTTTTCATGTGTACCTTGTATATTAAGTTTACAAATTTTGTATTCATTTGATTTGTTATCCTATTTGGAAGGCTAAACATCTATTTTTTCAAATTGTTTATATATTTATTGTTAAATAAATTTGATAATTAAAAATTGAAAGGTCTTTGCTTTTCATGTGTTTCTTGCTACATGCACATTAAAATTTTGAAAATATTTTATTAAGTAAAAAAAATAAGATGAGTCTTAGGGGGCATTTGTTTTTTCGGCTTAATGCTAAAAACAAATTAGTTTTAGCATTAAGCCAAAACGTGTTATATTTTTTTAACACTTTTCACTTTGAATTATTTAAAAAATGCTTAAAGTGTTAAGCTATTTTTTTTTGGCTTTTTCTATCCAGAAAAAGCCAAACCAAAAAATGTTGTATCGAAAAATGCTCAATCCAGCATTTTCGAGTTCCCTTTCCTAAAGAAAAATCCTCCCTCACTTAATAGAAATATAATATTAAAAAAAAACAACTTAATTCTTAATGCTATTAACTATCATTAAGCATTAAGCTCAAAAAAAATTCTATTAAGTATTAAGTAAAAAAACAAATATCCCCTTAATGTTTTATATATATGTATTGAATATTAAATATTTTGATAATTTAAAATTAAAGCATTAGTTGAATTTTAAAACTTTATAAAACTTAATAAACTTAATAGTTAGAGATTGCAACTAGTCTTTAACTTAATAAACTTAACAAACTTTATCTTGATATACATATTGTTATATATATATATATATGTATGTATGTATGTATGTATGTATGTATGTATGTATGTGTGTGTGTGTTTTATTGTGTGTGTGTGTGTGTGTGTGTGTATTAAATATACATTATTATATTTATATATAGTTATGTTTATGTATACTATTTTTATAGTTATAGATATAGTAAAATACACTTATATAAGAAATTCGAATTATATCACACATGCATATTGATGTATAGTTATGTTTAAATACACTTATATAAAATACACTTATGTTAAATATACTATTTATGTATACTGTTTATATATAGTTATGTATATTGATGTAGATATCAAGTCGGCATACCTTTTACTGTTTATGTATATTGTTTATGTATACTATTTATGTATATTGTTTATATATAGTTATGTATATTAATGTAGATAAATACATTTATATATAGTAATATGTTGATATACATATTGTTATATACATTTATATATAGTTATATATATGTACGTATGTATATATATTAAATATACATTGTTATATTTATATATAGTTATGTTTATGTATTAACTTTTTATAGTTATAGATATAATAAAATACACTTATATATTTATGTGTTATATAGACACACCCCAACACAAACACCAACACCCATTTTGTGATTAAACAAGATAAACAGAATACTGTCGAGTGGAAAAAAATGGAAATAAAGTCGGCATACCTACTGTACACAATCAATGTCCATACAATGAGAATGCATTGTATCACAAATGCATTAGGTATGTATATGAATAAGTGTATATAAGCAATCCAAGCATACAATGGTGATTAAAGAAGAAGAATTTTTGAAAAAAAAATTAATAGAATCAATACGCAAACTCTTGCATTAAGATAATCGATGAAGAATTAGGGTAGAAAACGTATCTCAAATAAATAACAAATTATCGATTAATCTTCAAATAAGTTTTGATTCATCAGTGAAAAGATAGATGGTGGACTAAGAAGAACTTGTGCTTCACTTGTTAGAGTTGTCTGTGGAGTCTTGACAAGTGATTATATATATTACCAAAATATTTATATTTTTAATTATAAAAACATTAAATAAACAATATATATATATATATAATACAAAAATACTCATTTATTTTATTTACTATCAAATTTTTTTTAACAAAATTAATGTGCGTTTAGCAACGTACACATGAAAAAAAATACCTTACAATTTTTTATTATAATATTAATTAAACAATAAATATATAAACTATTTAAAAATATATATGTTTAGCCTTATAAAAAAAATATCAAATAGCTACAAAATTAACAAACTTCATATAATAAGACATACATAAAAAGATGATTTGTCTTCTAGCCACTCTCTTAAGAGTTATAAAATACTCTTAATGTTAAAAAATATATAAGAATTTATATTTATGGTTATAAATTTTTAAGAAATCATATTAATTTTTATGAAGATAATATGAAATAATTTTAAAGACATAAAATTTCATATTATTTGATATCATTAAAAATTTTTAAAATTCAAAAGATTACTTAAAGCAATAAGATAATTTTAAAAAGTTATATTAATTATTTTAATAAATACTGAATATTAAAAGCTAATAGTAAAAATATTACTCATTTGTTAAATTCTTATAAATTTTAGTAGGGGAAAATATCTATGTATTTATTTTAAAATATTAATTTATTTTCTTTTAACTTTAATGAAAAAATGTATATTTTTTTTATTATTTCAAGATTTTCAAATTTTATATTATTTATTTTTTTAAAAGTTTCCTATAATTATAATTTTTTTAAAAAATAATAATATTATTATTATTAAATAGTTTATTCGTCAATTCAGATATTTTTGAAAATATTTTTTATTTTATCATATAATGAATTTATTTACATTTATATTAGTAGAAATTTTAATATATGTTAATTTAATATTAAAAATATCAAAAAAATTATTATACTTATTGAATTAAGTATTTAATGTTACTTTAATACAAATTTTTAAGTTTCTCAATTAAAAAATATAAAAATTTTTTTTGTATAATTTTTTTAAAAATTAATACATCATAAAAATAGTTTTTTGAGTCCTTATTAATATAATTTTATTTGTATTTTTATATTTTTTAAATTATTTATTTATAATATCATTTTTTTTATAATTTTATGGGGAGAATGTATCTTTCAAGGATCGCTCATCTATAGACAAAGTGACATACATTTAATAAATAAATTTAAATAAAATATTAAAACTAATAATAAATTAAAAAAATAAATAATTAAATATTTGCTAGAGAAATTCCGTCGCTAAATCCGGCCCTATGTTTGGGATTTAATTAGCTAGAGATGTTCTATCACTAAATTTATCGTTATATTACGGATTTAATTAGCTAGGGAAGTTCCATCGCTAAATCCGTTGATATATTCTGGATTTAATTAGCTAGGGAAGTTTCGTCCCTAAAATCCATTACTATATTCAGGATGTAATTGGCTAGAAAAGTTTTGTCGCTAAAATCCGTCGCTATATTCAGCATGTAATTAGCTAGGAAAATCCCATCACTAAATCCGGCACTATATTTCGAGATGTTATTAGCTAGGGAAATTCTGTCGCTAACATATATTACTATGTTACATATATAATTAGCTAGAGAAATTTCATCGCTAAATCCATCGCTAAATTGTGGATTTTATTAGCCAGAGAAATTCTGTCACTAAATTTATCGCTATATTCAGGATTTTATTAGTTAGAGAAATTCTGTCACTAAATACGTTGCTAAAGTCTCTGCTTTTCTTGAGCAAAATTTATGAAAATATTTCGTCGCTATTCCGTCATTAATTCGTTGCTAAATTCACCGCTTTTCATGAGCAAAATTTATGAAAATATTCCATCGCTAATTCGTCACTAATCCTTTGCTAAATTCTTCACTTTTCTTGAGTGGAATTTACGAAAATGTTCCATCGCTAATATGTCACTAATCCATTGCTAAATTTACTACTTTTCTTGAGCAGAATTTACGAAAATATTTCATCCCTAATCCATCACTAATCTGTTGCAAATTTTCATTTCAATGAAAAATCATAAATTCCTTGATGTTCTCTAGCTAATGCCTCACAATTTAGCTAGGAATTAATCACTAGCTAAAATTCCCTAGCTAAATAAATATTTTCTTGTAATGTAGCATAATATATAAATGCATATATATACAAAAGTATATTTGACTATTTATAAATATTCGGCAAAAAACTCTTGGTATCAGGTTGCTTCAATGTTTTTATACTATATCGATTATTACTCAATTTACCATAGTTTTATATAGTGCGATTATTTCAAAAAATTATAAATGGAATTATTTGGAACAATAAGCATTAATACGCAATCTCATTATTTGTCCAACATAGAAAAGCCCATAATGACTAATGTATGAAACAAGGAGCAATACAACATAAGCTTATGTATGGGAGTAATACCCATTCCAAATTGAGCACAATGAAGAATAATCATCTTCTTACATCACTTGGAAAAAAATAGAAAAAAAAGTCAATTTATCAAAAGTAACCTATACCTGTGCTGTGGCCAGGGAAGATTATCTTGCAACCCCAGCAAATAAACTCAACTTAACTAGATTGATGACCATAAAAACTTTAACAGAAACCTGGAGCTTCCTAGCCATAACATCAGATCCATCGCCAATGAGATCACTAGTAACCACATATTCCAAAACATCATATATCAAAAAATCATAGTGCAAGGGAGGAATGGCTTTGGGCACCTCTGAAATGTTAGAAATTGAACATTCAGAAATGATCTAGTATTTACTACTTGATAGAGTTGTCTTTAACTCGCATATCCAGAAACACATTATCAAATGCGGCATCCTTTGAGAAATTCATTCAATAATTGAAAAAGAAAACTAGACAATAAAATGAAGCATGCAAATAAGCATCCAAAGCTCAAGGAAAATCACAATTCTTGCTGCACCAGGGAAAAAACTCATTTTTGTAAATTTTTTGCAACAATATCAGTGACACAATTGGTTTCTTTTCAAATATGAACCATAAAAATTAAACAAAAAATCAAAACAAAATTGAATATTACAAGTCCGGACCCTAGCAATCTTATAAAAAATAGCTTGCATACATTTTGCATCTTTTAAAAAACAAATAATTAGAGCCTAGCATGCAATACCATAATCTTTTAAAAAATAGCTTGCATACAGCTTGCATCTTTTAAAAAAAGAAAACAATCAGAGCCTATCATGCAAGACCATAATCTTGAAGGTGGCAAACTACATCACCAAAGCAATGCATGAGATCCACTGAACTTCTAGTGCTCTGCACAAATTGCATACTCCATTTAGAAAAGAAGTTTATAATATTTCAATTCATAGAATTATAGCACATTAAATTGAAATCAAATAAAATTAATAACATAATTACAAAAATTGATTTGTCGTCCTTCTGAGGTAGATGATTATTCCAATCTCCAGGTTTCAAAAGGCAACTACAACAAAACAACAAAAACAAAAAGCCAACAAAAAGTGAAAGACACGTTGAGTGGAAAGGAAAAGGCATCATTGAGATGGAGACCAATGTGAGGAAGAAATCTAGTACAATAAGCTTCTAGATTAGGTTAGGTCATTAGGAGTAACCCTATAATTGAACCGTGGCACCGATGACCAACCAAATAGCATTCTGATTTGCTTCTCCAAAATTGAAGACTAATAATGATATAAAGATAAAACATATAATTCATGATACTTTTATGCAAAACTTTTTAAAATGAAAGTTTCATTCAATTTTAATCACACAAGAACTAAATGTACCAAAGCAATACTAACATCGTACCAAAATACCAGCACTATATTGTGCCAACTGATGTGGACACTACTGACATAGATCACCATTTGGTTCTAGATTACAAGAATCACTTCATCGCACATCAAATGGCCATACCATGCCCACCCATCGAGGAGTCTCTGGATGCTAGATTTTAGGTGCTAGGGGAGAATGGAGGAGGGAGCGATAGGGCTTTGCCGCACGACCTCGCCTCCATTGCATCCATTTTATCACTGCTGAAGTGAGTCAACAACTGGTTGGACCAATTAGTTTCAAATGGAAGTGAACTTTACTTGGTAGAGATAGACAAGGTGAAGCATAAGATCTATGATTTTTTCATCCACAATGTTGGAACCACTCCATAAAGCTCATAGCAGGTTGCTTCTCCATGCCATGCTTCTTTTCTCCTCCTCTTGATTTTTATTGCTCAATCTGTAGCTAAGAATTTGCAGATTTTGATCATGTTTTATGAAACTGTGTACCAGCATCTATCATAGAGAGAGAGAGAGAGAGAGATCCTCCCAGTGCAAAAGAGTAATTTTTTTACCTACTGCTATAAAAACTTTATCAATCTTAGTTTGTGAAGAACATATTTTCATGAGTTCATGCACATTGAATGTACACATATGCCTTTCTTCTACTTTTTCAGCTTTCTTGTTAGCACAACTATTAAAAATAGCTTTTACACAACTTAATCATTGACATATCTTGTTTTTATTTGTTTTCATCTACATGTATCAAGATATATACATTTATCAACTAAGTTCACCTAAAGTAGCTTGACACACACACACACACACACACACACACATATATATATATATTTGTATGTATGTTTGTATGTGTATATATATGCATGTATGTATGTGTATTTATATATATATATATATGGATAGGTCTTGCTTTTGTGTACTGGCAAGTATCTTTAATGCATAACTATAAAAAAGTTGTTATGATATATATATGTGCACACACACACACACACACACCAACAAGCTGATTTCAAATAGTTGGGTTGATTTTATGTCTTTATGATATATATGTATACACATACATATATGTATGTATGTATAGGTCATGCTTTGATGTATTGGCAAGTGTCTTGGTGCATATCTATCAATCTTATGTCTTTATGATATGTGTGTGTGTGAGTGTGTGATGCCTTGATTTACTAGCAAGTATTTTCATCCAAGGGTAATAAGTCTTGGGTTTGTGATTAATTAGATACATCGATACTGATTTGTAGGGATAAGAATGTCAATATATCAATAATTCATAGATCCCACATTAAGTGAGAGTATTATGCACTACATGAAATGTGGCCTTATGTGTGTGTGGAATATGTGTGTGTGTGTGATATGTGTGTGTGCGTGCATGTGTTAGGTATTGAAGTAATAGGCAATGCAAGTTGGCATGACAGAACCACTTAAATTTCAGTTCTGCAAACATGGATAATATTACTGTTAACTACTTCAGACCCACTACTTTTGCTTGAAGATTCCGCTGCCAATTATATATCTCTATGCTTTTGATTAGGAATATAGCTTCTTCTTCATTGTTCATGTCAAGGACATTGTGGGAGACTTGAAATTGTTTTTAATTTGTTGATAAATTATTAAATGTGATTGTATTCATTTTTATTATGTGGAATATGGTAAATAAGAAGAATAAAAAGAATAAGAAGAAGAATAATAATCAAAAGAATAAGTAGAATAACAAGAATAAGAACAATAAGAACAATAAGAAGAATAAGAAGAATAAAAAGAATAAGAAGAATAAGAAGAATAAGGAGAATAAGAATAATAAGAAAAATAAGAAGAATACAAAGAATGAGAAAAATACTAATAATAATACGAATAAATTAAATAAAAATAATAAGTAGAATAATTAGAATAAGAATAATAAGAATAATAATAAAAAAAATAAGAAAAATAAGAAGATTAAAAAGAATAAGAAAAATATGAAGAATATGAAGAATAAAAAGAATTAGAAGAATAAGATGAATAAGTAGAATAAAAAGAAAAAAAAATACTACATGAAAATTCCCAAATAGCTAGGGAAAGATTCCTAGCTAAATAGTTTTTTTTCCATCCTTAAAGTGAAATAACGACGTATTAATGATGGAAACTTTTTCAAGCTAAGCTCGTTGCTAAAAATTAAAGAGGGAAGAATTCCCTTGCTAAAAATTTCAGTGACGAAATATTCCCTAGTTAAATTAATTTTTTCCCTTACTAATTTTGATTGGAATTTAGTTCTTCAGAAAATTCTCCTGCTAAATTAGCGAGCGAAATGTCTCTAGGTAAATTAATGAGGGAACTTTTCTAGCTATTTTCATTAAAAATTAGTTTCACAATTTTAATTTTTTACAATAAATTTAATTACATACTTTTAAATTTTAATATTAAATTTAATAAAAACATAAACTATAAACCATTATTTAAAATTAACAAAAATAAAAGTAATTAATAAATTATTCCGATATAATATGTTAGTTAAAATAGAAACATAACAAATTTGATTACATCTTTTTCGTCATCATTGTATCTAATGATAGTGCATAATGTATAATATGTCTGTGAAATTGATGTTTCTTTCTCTCTCCCAGCTCCTCAAGATCTGCATACTACTCTAGCATCCGATTATGTCCCTCCATGTCCATCTGCATTGCTTCCTTTATTTCTACTTTGCTTTTCCTCTCCACCTCTAACTCCATCTTCCTTTTATTTGCCAATGCCATTTATGTATCTAGTTGCTCTTCCAACAACACTTTTTTTAACCAGGCAATCAATCATCCCATTTAACTTTAAAATTATTATTATATCAGATGTTATATTTTGCTACTCAATGAAAAAGCACCTGGTAGATTAATGATTCCATCCAGGGAGGTTGGTCACATGGTACATAACTTACTGACATGAGGTAGTGCTTTGCCATGCTCCAGGAAACACTATTTTAGTAACTAGCCATCCTACAATTTCTTTAAACTTCCCATGCAAGTAAAAAAAAAAGAAGAGAAAAAAAAATAATTTCTATTAATTTTGCAAATGAAAAAGCTTAGCGGATGAAATAAAAAAAATAATTGAAGAGTAGAACACCAATGCGCTCGAGAAGTTCATTCAAGGGGGATCCCATCCTGATTTCATCCTGGTGTGCAACAAAAAAAATGCAAAAAAGACGATAAGCAAAGATGGATAGAAAAGAGACACCATGCATCATCAATGAGGTTGACCACGGCCAAGCCCACCGCAAGATCAGTAATAAAGGCATCACTGACTAGGCCACTACAATTAAATTTTATGTTGAATCACTAACTATAACCTATTTGATCATGCCAACTTTTCAATATTTCTTTAATTTTCTTTTTATTTCTTGTTTCCTCCATACTTGCACTTCATTGCAATTATAATAGTCCATCTAGCTCCTCTGTACAACTTCACAAATTTAATGTAGTCCGTCATTGATGTAATCTAATTCGCCTTGATAAGAAGGGTATACACCCAATCCAGGCAACCAAATCATATTAAAAAAAAACATAAAAACAAAAACATTCACAACTCAAAGATATGTCGAGCCTATTACGAGCTCATAGAGAAATCAACAACTTTCCTCTTCCTTGTATTTGTGGTCGTAGAGCATCTTATCTGCCTCATAAAACTCAGATGCAGAAACATCCACCCCTATGGATCACATATGGCATTGATGTAGATGGAATCAAGACCTATGCCTTGTGAGTAAAGATTTCAATAACACACAGTGAGTGTGAAATGAGGTTTAAAGCATAGCGCATATTGCGTGGACAATCGTGGTAGCTCGTGCTTAGTGGATGTACTTTTTTTTCTAGGGGTTTACAGCACTTTACGACATAGCCTCCCCCCCCCCCCCCCCCCCCCCCCCAAAGTTTAGCTTTCCCTAGGGTCACTTTTGATACCATGTAAAATATTAAATCACAAAACATAAAATAAATATAACACACTTGATGAATTAACTCATACAAACAATGCCCTTATATAACATATTATTTTTATTAGGGCAACTCACAATATGAATGCTCTCATTAATATCATCATCAAAAAAAACACAATAATAAAGAAACTACAAAATTAAAAACTACGACAAAAATTATGTCATCTTGTTTAATATTTATAAGATATCATGATTAAAAAAATGTGTTAAGCAAGTATCACATTTTTTACCTACAACTACCAATAAGGAGGCAATGGTGTTTTGTTCAATTATTTTTTTGTTGTTTCTTTAGGATAGGATTTATCTCAAGTGTGAACACCAATGTGACATGCCTCTGTAGATGCAAATATTTCAACCTTAATTTTTGTCGAGTAAAAATTGACTAAGTAAGTAGGCAGAAATTGTTCTCAAAAAATTTCTAGATTTCGATGAAAGACAAAGAGAAGAAATCCAGTTGGCGGGAATATGAGTACCAACTTCAGAAAGCATGGGAATTCCCAACGTTTGAATGGGAATAGACACTTTGGCCAGAAGCATGTTGTTCTCATCCTTGCAAAAACTACCAAAGTAGAGGAACCAGACATTTTCTAGATCCTCAAACCTTTGCTGTAGCTTTCTATTATCATCCCAACAAACCAAACCAAAGGATGGATGCAGTGAGACTCACTTATCAATTATCATGCACAATCGGCAGCACCATGCAGAGCAGTCTTGAAAAATGATCTTTGATGTGAATAATATCATCAGAGCTCAGATGCCCAAATTTTAGCTCATCGCTCCACCTCAGGAAAACCATGAAAACCTATAGAAGTAAAAACAAAAAAAAAAGATCAATTTTCATCGTAGCCCAGCATCAATTTAAGGACTTACTTCTTGACTGAGTACATACAACATTGGCAGCTTTGGAAGGTAGAACAACCAAAGACAATTTTTACATGATAACAAGATAGCAATGGTAAGAGGGAATCTCATGAATGATACATTTGTTAATAAAGAACTCATGCAAGGCTAGCTAAGCATGGCATAGCTTCAAGCTTAAGAGAGAACCCAACTCACTTCTAGAGGTTTGATGTTTATAAATCACTACCATCTCATCAGCAACACAAGCTGGATCACACCACTATACCTTTTCAGAAGACAAAAACACACCAGAAACCAAATCCTCATGCTTCGTGAAAGGATTGTGTGGAACAAAAATTAATGGTCTTGAATGAAGAGTCGCCAAAATGGTGTGCTAGGAATTGGTCATTTCCTCCCCCATAAATCTATTTTGCTTAGACATTTGAGACAGGCTGTCACACACATAAATGCAACCAAATAAGCAACATGTTATGTATGTATGTGTGTGTATGTGTGTGTGAGTGTGTTCCTAATCAATTATATGTGTGTGTGTGTGTCATATATGTGGTTCAGATAATACTATGAAATTAGAGGTAGTATATATTATTACCACCACTACCAATGTTTCTGGAGTGACACCATCTTCATCACTAGTCATTTTCTTTTTTTCTAAATAATTGTCAATGTCCTATGGTTCACTCTTGAAGTGTGCCTGTGTGTGCCAGTCATGCCTCAATGTCTAAGGCATGTTAATTCTTCCTACAAAAACTTTCAGTTTAACAACATATCAATTGATAAAGTAGAGAACATGGTACCCAGCAAAATACATGCAATATCACAAACCTCGTGCTCATCAATAAGTGATCCTAATTCCTTCTCCAAAAACTCATCAGGTAGAAAACCATCCATAAGGCTCTCAAGCAGGAGAACTTTATCCTTCCTTGTCTACCCTATTATGGAATTGCATTCTCTCTCATGCTTGCACTACTATACTAGATGATTGAGCTGCATTATCTTGAAATTTTATTGCATCAATTATCTGTATGCGAGCTATGAGAGAGAAGGGAGAGAATATAAGGAGACCTAGGTTCTCTATTAAAGCTATGCTGGGACTATGTTGAATTTGGATTGTAATTATTTCGTCATAGATGCTAGTTTATGAATTTTATTTTTAATAATTAATTATATTATTTCATAAATAAATAAATTAATGGTTAATAGTTTATGAATTTATTATGGTTATTTTTTGTAATATTATTTCTAAATTAATGAAATAAAATTCAGAAATAAAAAAATTTATTTATTATTATAACAATGGAGGAAAAAAATAATATTACTAATAAAATTGAAAACTATTAATTAGTAATCAAATATTCATATTATTTCATTTATTAAAAAAAACATATTATTTCATATAAAAAAACTGTATAAATGTATAACCATACAAAATTTATAACTTTTCATATTTTTTGTATAATTTATGGATAAATTTATAATATTAATTCACAAATAAAAATAATAATATGAAATTATAAAAAGTATTTCATATATATATATATATATATAGTTATAAATTTTTATGAATTCAATATGTTTATGAATATAATATGAAATACATTTATAGGCATAAAAATTCATAATATTTGATATAATTTATATAATTTACAAAATTCCTAAAATAACTTAAAGTGAGAAGAAGATCATAAAAAATGATATATTTATTATTTTAATAAGAATGAAATATAAAAAACTAATATTAAAAATCTTAATCAATGTTTTAATTCTTATCAAATTAAGTGTTTATAGGGCTAAAAATAATTTTAAATAAGTTTATGACAAAAAATTATCATTAATAATATTTTAAATAACACTTTTGAAACCCTAAAAAAACACTTGAAGTGTTGTTTTAATAATCACATGGTTATATTTTTTTTATAACTCATTAAAAATTTATGGATATAATTAAAACATTTATCTATTTATCTTTAAATATCATTTGAAAGAGTAAATGTTGACTTGTCACTATGAATGGTCATATGATTAAAAACTTATTCATTTAGATCAACCATCATCTTTCTCATCCATGTTTCTTGTTTAATTTATAGTTATACATATAGTAAAATACAATTATATATAGTTATATGTTATTATACATATATATATAAATAGTTACAAATATTTATATATAGTTAAACATATATATACATACATATATATATATACATACATATATATATATATATATATATATATATATTCATACAAGTAGTTATATGTAGTTATATATAAATGTATAAAATGTTATAAACAAATATATAGATTTACATATATGTATACATAGTTATAAATATAGTTATATTTAATTATAAGGAGTTTTATATAATTATACAAATATTTTTAAATAGTTATACACATTAAGTTAAACATAATGTTGTATGTTGTTATACATGCAATTATAAATATAGTTAAATTTGGTTATACATATCGTTAAACATATAGTTATACTTATATTTATACATTTAGGTATATATATTTTTTCATATAATTCTATATATTCATACATATAGTTATGTATAGGTATAGATATAGTTAAATACATTTTTATATACTAATATATAAAAATGTATATTAAATATATGTTGTTAATTATATATTAAAATATAGTTATGTATAATGTTTTATAGTTATACATATAGTAAAATATAATTAATTATAGTTATTTGTTATTATACATATAGTATATATAGTTATAAATAGTTATATATAGTTTAACATATAGTTATATATATATATATATATATATATATATTCATACAAGTAAGTATAAGTAGTTATCCATAAATGTATACAAAGTTATAAACAATTATATAGATTTACACACACACACACACACACACACACACACATGTATACATAGTTACAATATACTTACAATTAATTATATAGAGTTTTATATAGTTATACAAATAGTTATAAATAGTTATACACATATAGTTAAACATAATGTTGTATGTTATTATACATGTAATTATAAATATTATTAAAGTGGTTATACATATAGTTACACATACAGTCATACTTATATTTATACATGTAGGTATATATAGTTTTTCATATAATTTTATATATTTATACATATAGTTATATATGGCTAAGAAGCATGGATATGGATACGGACACAGGGATACGACATGACGGATACAAGGACATGGTAAATTTCAAAAAACTAGGATAAGGATAGGCTAGGACACGTCATAATAAAATAAAATAAAAATAAAAATAAAAATAATTATCTTTATAAATATTATTCTTAAAAAATATTGATAAAATAAAATAAAGTAAAATAAAATTTTTAGTTATCTTTATAAATATTAGGTATTTTATAAAATTAAATAAAATAAAATATTTTATTTTATAAAATAAAAATATTTTTTTTATAAAATAAAAATATTTTATTTTATAAAATAATATTTATAATAATCTTATTTTATAAAATAATATTTTATAATTATCTAATTTAAAAAAAATATTTTTTTTTTATTTTATCACACCCCCCCACCACCCCATAGAATTGGCCACTCAGTATTTTTGGCCACTCGGCATCATCAGCCACTCGGTGTCATCATCCACTCGGCATCATCAGCCACTCAGCATCATTGGCCACTCGGCATCATCGGCCACTCGCCATCATTAGCATGGATATGACATTCGATGTGTCTGTCCGATATGCCACGTGGCGTATCGGACATGGATTGATCAACAATATGTCACGTGGCATATCAGACACATATCCGATGCGTGTCTTGCACATGTCCACATGTCTGACACTCGGCCACGCCTGTAGAATGCCATTTCAATGCTTCAAAGTGTATAGTTATAGATATAGTTAAATACAATTTTATATACTAATATATAATATGTATATTAAATATATGTTGTAAATTATATATCTGCATATATTTATGTATAAAGTTTTCATAGTTATACATATAGTAAAATATAATTATTTATAGTTATATGTTATTATACGTATAGTATATATAGTTATAAATAGTTATATATAGTTATATATAGTTATACATATAATTATATATAGATATATTCATACAAGTAGTTATACATAAAAATATGAACTTAGTAGAACACATTTGTGAATCATTATGTATAATAACTAAATCAGCTAAATTGATAAAGTGTCATCTGAGAAAAACTATAGGTGTATAAATTTAATATATACTGTTAAGTTGTGGTTATCATGTTTTTTAACCCTCATTTTCTCTTAATATCCTGACTCATATTTTGTGTTCAGTGGAACACTCACATTAGGCTTATCATTATAGCAAAATACTTCATAAAAAGTAATTTATAAGGATATGCATGGAATGACTTCTAAATTATAAAAAAAATGCATGGATGAGCTTTAAAGAGAAAATGTAAAGAGTTATTCAATATTTACATGTTCACATTTTCATTTCAAGGTATTATTTTATCTTATTTAATTGTAATAGATCATTTAGTATATAAAGGTAGTGCAATATATCATCATTACCTCCACTTGGCTTGAATTAATTATATAAATTTTATTTTCAAATCAATTTTATCATGAACAAAAATTATGTTAAAATGTGTTAAAGAACATCATCATTTATAATTCTAGCAAATGTCAATTTTAATCCTTACAATTATTTTATTTCATCTTCACCTTTACAAATTAGAGCAATTAAAGCAATACTATATACATGATTAAACCATATTAAACATTTAACTTTTTATTTTAAATACACATGCATATTAGTTATTCTACACTATGTCTGATTTACATGCTCCTAACAAAGTAATGTCTATTTTCTATTCTACCATCTCCCTGTTAGAGATGGAAACTAGCTTCCCGTACAAGTGCTCCTGCCAATTCCACCTAAGAGATGAATATACTTAAATAATAATGAAAGGATAAGAGACAAGGTTGAGCAAGTACAATAGCAGAAAGCCCATCGTCGGAGAGACAAAATGATAGGAGAGAAGTATAGGCTTCAATATACACTCTTTCACACTTCTTCAGCACATCTAAGCCTCTAACAATGATATCCTTCTCATCTCCCAAACCAAGACCAATTATAAACATCATCTGTATCCCTACAAATAATGACGTAGTATTAGTTCAATTGCATTTAAACATAAAAGCTCTAACATCTGATAATGATATATAAATGCTAAATTCAAAATACTAGGTTAAATAAATAATGAAAGAAGAAGAGCTAATCAAATAATGCATTTGTGATGAACAATCATTAGAACAATTTGATTTGCATCCACACTCACAGCATGGATCATACGAGCGAAGGCTATGAGATAATATTGATTTATCATTGTCATCCTCGGAGTTCAGTAAAACTAGCATGATGCAAATTTCTTCCATTCCTTAAAGAACAAATTTTTTTCATGGGTTTGCCATGACTATGACAATGCGTTGATGCCATGCAGTGCTCGTGTTTCCCAAATCCTAGCTTTATGTTTCCATGGACATTTACAACTCATGTTTGCGCATGCATGAACAAAATCGCTTACTCCACTATTAGGTTTTATTTTGATAATGTCAGAGTAGAGAGAGAGGCCAATGGAAAAAGTTAGAGACTTAGAGTTGTCTCTAACTATTAAATCTAATTATGTTTAGGTTTTAAAAATGCCATTAATGTTTTAATTTTAAAATATCAAAATATCTAAAATACAATAAATATATATAAAACATAAAGACTCGTCTTTTTGTTTACTTAATAAATTATTTTAAACAAGTTAATATACGTGTAGCAAAACACAAATGAAAAACAAACAACTTTCAATTTTTAATTATCAAATTAATTAAATAATAAATATATAAACAATATCAAAAATTAGATATTTGGCCTTCCAAATAGAAAAACAAATCAAATGGCTACAACATTTGTAAACTTTATATAGCAAGGCACACATTAAAAGATTATTGGTATTCAAGCTACATTCCTAAGAATTATAGAAACTCTTTAGGTTAAAAAAAATAAATATATATATATTTTAAGTTTATAAATTTTTAAGAATTCATATTAATTTTTATCAATATAATATGAAATAATTTTAAAGGCATAAAATTTCATATTATGTGATATAATTTATAATTTATAAAATTTTAAAAATTACTTAAAGTAAGATTATTAAAAATAAGTTATATTTATTAAATTTAATAAAGACAGAATATTAATAATACAAATTTTACTCAATTATTTAATTCTTATAAATTTTAGTAGAGGCAAATATCTCTGTATTTATCTTTAAATATCAATTTATTTTCATTTAAATTTTATAAAAAATTTGAAATTTTTTTATAATTAAATATTTTCAAATTTTTTAGTAATTATTTTTTAAAAAGATTTTTATTATCATAAAACTATTTGTTATACTTAAAATAATATTAATATTTACTAGTTTTTTCATTAATTAGATATTTTTGTAAATATATTTAATTTTATCATACAATGAATTATTTTATCTTTTAATTAGTAGAAATTTTAATGTAAGTTCATTTTATTTTTAAAATATATTAAAATAATTTGATAATTATATAATTAATTATTGAAAGTTTTAATACAAAATTTTAAAATTATAAATTAAAAATTCTAGAAAATTTTATTGTATAATTTTTTATAAATTTTATAAAAATAAAAATAGTTATTGTAGTTTTATAAACATAAATTTATTTTGTAATTATATATTTTTTAAATTATTTATTTAGAATAACATATTTTTATAATTATACAAGGGAACTATCTTTAAAGGATTGCTCATTTAAAGCCCATGACATATGTACCTTTAATATACAAAATTAAATAAAAAATTAAAATAAATAAAAGATTAAAATAAATAAAATATTAAAATAAATAAAAATTAAAAAAAAATAAATATTAAAAGATTGGCAACAAAAAATATCTCGAGCCCAAAAGGCTAGGAAAAAAATCCTTAGATAAATGCATATATTTAGTGAAAAAAAAATTTAAGGAATTATCGCTTGCAATGAAATATAAAATAGTAAAAAAATTCAAATATTTATTTTGTGATGGATTTTATATCGTTTTAATTAGCTAAGGAAAGTTCATCGCTAAATCCGTTGCTAAATTTTTGGTTTTTCATTTCGTGGAAATCTACGATAATATTAGAAATAAATGGTTTAAACATATACGTCGCTAATCCTTCACTAATTTGTCACTAATCTTTAATTGAATATAAAATCAAAAATCGTTTGCTAATTCCTTGATAAATTACCCTGCTAAACAAACATTTTCTTGTAGTTGAATAAGAAGAATAAAAAGAATAAAAAGAAATAGAAGAATAAAATGAATAAGAAGAATAAAAAGAATAAGAAGAATAAGAAGGATAAGAAGGATAAGAAGAATAAAAATAATAAGAATAATAAGAATAATAAGAAAGATAAAAAAATCAGAAAAATAAGAAGAATAAGAAGGATAAAAAGAATATTAAGAATAATAATAATAATAATAATAATAATAAGTAGAATAATAAAAATAAAAAGAATAAGAAGAATAAGAAGAATAAAATGAGAAAGAAGAGTAAGAATAATAAGAAGAATATGAAGAATAAAAAGAATAATAAGAATAA
Organism: Sapria himalayana; assembly: GCA_029783825.1. NCBI lineage: Eukaryota > Viridiplantae > Streptophyta > Magnoliopsida > Malpighiales > Rafflesiaceae > Sapria > Sapria himalayana. Next base: position 1,021,123 of record JAREIK010003520.1, on the reverse strand, counting down.
GAAGAATAAAAAGAATAAGAAGAATAAGAAGAATAAGAAGAATAAGAAGAATAAGAAGAATAAGAAGAATAAGAAGAATAAGAAGAATAAGAAGAATAAGAAGAATAGGACGAATAGGAAGAATAAGAAAGTTTAGAAGAATGAGAAAATAATAACAAAAAGAATAATAAGAAGAATATGAAGAATAAGAACAATAAGAAGATTAAGAAGAATAGAAAAAAAAGAAGAATAAGAAGAATAAGAATAATAAGAAGAATAATAAGAATACGAAGAATAAGTAGATGAAAAAAAATATGAAGAATAAGAATAATAAGAAGAATAAGAAGTATAAGCAGAATAAGAAGAAAATGAAGAATAAGAAGAATAAGAATTATAATAAGAATTAGTAGAATAAAAAGAATATGAAGAATAAAAAAGATAAGAATAATAAGAATAATAAGAAGAGAGAAAAATTAGAAGAATAAGAAGAATAAAAAAATAAGAAGAATACGAAGAATAATAAGAATAATAAGAATAATAAGAATAATAAGAATAGTAAGAATAAGATGGATAAGAAGAATAAGAAGAATTATAAGAATAAGAAGAATAAGTAGAATTAAAAGAATAAAAAGAAGAAGAAAAAAAATTAGATGAATTAGAAAAAAAAGAAGAATAAGAAGAATAGGTAGAATAAGAAGAATTTAAAAAACAAAGAAGAATAAAAAGAATAAGAAGAATAAGAAGAATTAGTATAATAAGAAGAATTAATAGAATAAGTAGAATTAGTAGAATATGAAGAATAAGAATAATAAAAAGAAAAATAAGAATAAATAGAATAAGAAAGAAAAGAAGAAAAAAAAAGAAAAATAAGAAAAATAAGAAAGAGAAGAAAAAGAAGAATAAAAGAAAAAGAAGATAGAGAAGAAAGAGAAGAAAAAGAAGAAAAAGAAGAAAAAGAAAAAGAGAAGAAAGCGAAGAAAGAGAAGAAAGAATAGAAAGAAAAGAAAAAGAAAAAGAGAAGAAATATAAGAAAGCGAAGAGAGAGAAGAAAGAGAAGAAAGAGAAGAAAGAGAAGAAAGAGAAGAAAGAGAAGAAAGAGAAGAAAGAGAAGAAAGAGAAGAAAGAGAAGAAAGAGAAGAAAGAGAAGAAAGAGAAGAAAGAGAAGAAAGAAGAGAAAGAGAAGAAAGAAGAGAAATAGAAGAAAGAGGAGAAAGAGGAGAAAGAGGAGAAAGAGGAGAAAGAGGAGAAAGAGAAGAAAGAGGAGAAAGAGAAGAAAGAGGAGAAAATGAGAAAGTGAAGAAAGAGGATAAATAAGAGAAATAAGAGAAAGAGAAGAAAGATGAGAAATAAGAGAAAGAGAAGAAAGAGGAGAAATAAGAGAAAGAGAAGAAAGATGAGAAAGAAAAGAAAGATGAGAAAGAAAAGAAAGATGAGAAAAGAAGAAAGATGAGAAAAGAAGAAAGATGAGAAAGAGAAAAAAGAGAAGAAAGATGAGAAAGAGAAGAAAGATGAGAAAGAGAAGAAAGATGAGAAAGAGAAGAAAGAGAAGAAAGAGGAGAAAGAGAAGAAAGAGAAGAAAGAGGAGAAAGAGAAGAAAGAGAAGAAAGGGGAGAAAGAGAAGAAAGAGAAGAAAGAGGAGAAAGAGAAGAAAGAGAAGAAAGAGAAGAAAGAGAAGAAAGAGGAGAAAGAGGAGAAAGAGGAGAAAGAGGAGAAAGAGGAGAAAGAGGAGAAAGAGAAGAAAGAGGAGAAAGAGGAGAAAGAGGAGAAAGAGGAGAAATAGAAGAAAGAGTAGAAAGAGTTGAAAGAGAAGAAAGAGAAGAAAGAGAAGAAAGAGGAGAAAGAGAAGAAAGAGTAGAAAGAGGAGAATGAGGAGAAAAAGTAGAAAGAGTAGAAAAAGAATAAAGAAGAGAAAGAGAAGAAAGAGGAGAAAGAGAAGAAATAAGAGAAAGAGGAGAAATAGAAGAAAGAGGAGAGAGGAGAAAGAGAAGAAAGAGAAAAAAGAGGAGAAAGAGATGCAAGAGGAGAAAGAGAAGAAAGAGGAGAAAGAAAAGAAAGAAAAGAAAGAGGAGAAAGAAAAGAAAGAAAAGAAAAAAAAGAAAAAAAAGAAAGAGAAGAATAAGCAAAAAAAGAATAAATAGTAGAAAAAGGAGAAAAAAAAGAATACGCAAAAAAAGAATAAAAAGAAGAAAAAGCAGAAAAAGAAGAAAAAGCAGAAAAGAAGAATAAGAAAAAGCAGAAAAAGAAGAATAAGTAGAAAAAGAAGAAAAACAGAAAAAAGAAGACTACGTAGAAAAAGAAGAAAAAGTAGAAAAAAAAAAGAAAAAGCAGAAAAAAAATTTTAAGCAGAAAAAGAAGAATAAGCAAAAAAAGAAGCATAAGCATAAAAACAAGAATAATGAGAAAAAATTGTAAAAGAAGAAAAAGAAGAATAAGCAGAGAAAGAAGAATAAGCAGATAAAGAAGAATAGGCAGAAAAAGAAGAATAAGCAGAAAAAGAATAATAAGCAGAAAAAGAAGAATAAGCAGAAAAAGAATAATAAGCAGAAAAAGAAGAATAAGCAGAAAAGAAGAATAGGCAAAAAAAAGAAAAATAGGCAGAAAAAGAAGAATATGAATAAAAAAAGAATAAGAAGAAAAGAAGAATATGCAGAAAAAGAAGAATAAGTAGAAAAAAGAAGAATATGTAGAAAAAGAAGAATATGTAGAAAAAAAAGAATAGGCAGAAAAAGATGAATAGGCAGAAAAAGAAAAATATGTAGAAAAGGAAGAATAAGCAGAAAAAGAAAAAAACAAAGAATAAGCAGAAAAAGAAAAAAACAAAGAATAAGCAGAAAAAGAATAATAAATAGAAAATGAAGAATAAGCAGAAAAAAAGAATAAACAGAAAAAAAGAATAAGCAGAAAAAAAAGAATAAGCATAATAAGCATAATAAGCATAATAAGATGATTAAAAATAATAAAAGAATAATAAGATAAAAATAATAAGAATAATAAAAAAAGAAAAAGAATAAGAAGAATATAAAGAATTAAAAGAATAAGAAGAATAAGAACAATAATAAGAATAAGAAGAATAAAATGTATAAGAAAAATTAGAAGAATAAAAAGAATAAGAATAATAAGAATAAAGAATATAGAGAGCTAAACACCCTGACAGACAATCTTGCAAGGCTAGGATCGCAAAAAGGAGAAGCAGAATATGATGAGGTTACTCTGCCGATAAAAATAAAAGGCCTAGTGGAACTAGACAAGAATGCAATTCCCTATGTAAGAGTTAGAAAGGGTAGAAAGTGAGAGGTAGTTAAAATATTAATAGATTATATAGGTATAATAGAAGAGGAAAGGTTAACGGTAAAGAATGGGGTTTTCTTGGGGAATATGGTATAGATGTATTTGTTTTTCTTAGCAGCACAGCTCACTCAAAGCTTCATTCATTGGGAGGCAAGATTTGTTGGCACATGCTGTCAAAACCTCATTTGCTTTATTTCTTTGTTTATTGTATGTTTAAAAGTTCTATTTATGCTTATGAGAACAATGTTGCAAGGTCATGTGTTAATTAATTAGTTAGGATGCTAGAACAATAGACGTTGGGGTATAGAATAGGTCTTGCTGTCATTAAGGAAGCAAATTTCAGATTTGCTAAGGTTCAACGAGGGTACAGAAATGAAGTGGCTATGGGGGAAAAATGGAGCACAAAGTTGCTGGGATACAGCAATGAATCCCAGGAGTCAAGCAAAGGAAGGAAGCAAATTGAACATGAAGACGGCAGGAGTAAAGAGAAGAATGGAAAAGCGAAAAATAGCAGAACATGGAGGGTAATATAGCGACACATGGGTTAATTTAGATGGGATAATTCTTGGAAGTTTGTATTAGTTGCTTAGGAAAATTGTATATGGCAAATCACTCAAGCGATGTCCATAATAAAAGTAAAGGGTAGGAAGAAATAGGTTAGGTAGGGGTGGAAGGGAGGCAAACATAGAATGTTTGTTTCCTTGTTTTTTCGTTCGTAGGTAATATTACAGGAACAGGGCAAAAATAGAGAGAAGCAGAGCGGATGGAAAGGATTCGGGGATGACGCGTAAGCAAGGCATGGATATAGGTTAAGAAGGGCAGTAGATACGGACCGAGGACAATCACATGGGTCTCAGCTAGGAAGGGCCGAGCAGGCTAGCGAGCGGTCAACAAAGGCATGAGAAGGCTTACCCAGATTGGAAAACAACTAGCCAAGGAGATTCTACTAAGGCTAGGCAAAAGAAGACTAGAGAAGGAAGGACAAATTTGTAGCAAAATTGCATCAAATTAGCATCAATTATAATCAAGGATAGGACATAAATAAAAACATAAAAGAAGTATCTGAAAAAGAGTGTAAAAGAAGCTTAAGAGCTTTAGAGTTATTTGTTTTTAGGGAATGGATTAAAAAGGGTGTAAGGGGGTCACGGGTAGATGTAGGTTGTAATCAATGGTATTCCTCCGCCAAAAGAGAGGGCTAATAATAATAAAACAAACTTAAAAAAAAGAATAAGAATAAAGAAAAGAATAAGAAGAATCAATAGAATAAAAATAATTTGAAGATGTAAAAGAATAAGAAGAATAAGTAGTATAAGAAAAATAAAAAGAATAAGAAGAATAAGAACAATAAGAAGAATAAGAAGAATAAGAAGAATAAGAAGAATAAGAAGAATAAGAAGAATAAGAAGAATAAGAAGAATAAGAAGAATAAGAAGACTAAGAAGACTAAGAAGAATAAGAAGAATCTGATGAATAAGAAGAATACGATAAATAAGAAAAATATTAAGAATAGGAAGAATAAAAAAAATAAGAATAATAGGAAAAATAAGAAGAATTAGTAGAATAAGTAGAATAAGAATAATAAGAAAAAAAAATAATAATAATAATAATCTGTAGAATAATAATAACTTGAAGACTTAAAGAATTAGAAGATTAAGAAGATTAAGAAGATTAAGAAGAATAAGAACAAGAAGAAAAATAAGAAAAATAAGAAGAATATGAAAAAAAAAGAAGAACAAGAAGATTAAGAAGGATAAGAAGAATAAAAAGAATATAAAGAATATGAATAAAAATAAATTAATAAGAATAAAAAAAATTATATAAATAAGAAGAATAAGAAAAATAAGAAGAAGAAGAAGAATATAAAAAATATGAAGAATAAGAAGAATAAAACTAATAAGAAGAATACTAAGATAAAAGAATAATAAGATATGTAGGATAAGAAGATAATAAGAATAAGAAGAATAAAAAAATAAGAATACGCAGAATAAGAACAATAATAAGAATAAGAAGAATAAAAAAGAATAAAAAGAATTAGAAAATTAAGAATAATAAGTAGAATGAGAAGAATAAGAAAAATAAGAATAATTAGTAGAATAAAAAGAAGAAGAATAATGAGAATAATAATAAGAATAAAAATAATTAGTAGAATAAAAAGAATTTGAAGACTTAAAAAAATATGAAGAATAAAAAAAATAAGAAGAAAAAAAAATAAGAATACGAAGAATAAAAACAATGATAAGAATAAGAAGAATAAAAAGAATTAGAAAATTAAGAATAATGAGAAAAATGAGAAGAATAGGAATCATAAGAATAAGTAGTAGAATAAAAAGAAGAATAATAATGATAATAATAATAATAATAAAAATAATTAGTAGTATAAGAAGAATTTCAAGACTTAAAAAAATATTAAGAATAAGAAGAATAAGAAGAAAAAGTAGAATAAGAAGAAAAAGAAGAAAAATTAGAATAAAAAGAAAAAGAAAATTTAAGAAGATTAAGAAAAATAATAATATGTATAAGAATAAGATGAATAAGAATAATTAGAATAATTAGAAAATTTAAAAAATTAGAAGAATTAGTAGAATATAAAGAATAAAAAGAATAAGAAGAAGAATAATAATAAATAGAATAATAAGAATAAAAAGAATAAGAATAATAAGTAGAATAAGAAGAAAAAGAATAAAAAGTAGAATAAAAAGAAAAAGAAGATTAAGAAGAATAATAAAAATTATAAGAATAAGTAGAATATATAGAATAAAAAGAATAAAAAGAAGAAGAATAATAAGTAGAATAATAAGAATTAGAAGAATAAGATGAAAAAATCTAATACGAAGAATAATAAAAAAAATAAAATAATAAAGATTAAGAAGAATAAGAAAACTAAGAAGAATATGAAGAATAAGAATAATAAGAAGAAAGAGAAGAAAAACGAATAATAAAAAGAATAATAAGAATAAGAAGAATAAGAAGAATAAGAAGAATAAGAATTATTAGACGAATAAGAAGAATAAAAAGAATAAAAAGAATAATATTAATAAAAAGAATTTGAAGAATTAGAAGGATAAGATGAATAATAAGAATCTGAGCAAAAATAAGATAAGAAGAATAATAAGAATAAGAAGAATAATAAGAATAAGAAGAATAATAACAATAATAACATTAAGAAAAATAAAAATAAATAAATAGAATAAAAAGAATTATTAGAAAAAAAAAAGTATAAGAAGAATAAGAATAATGAAAAGAATAATAAGAATCAGCAAAATAAAAAAAATTTAAGACTTAAAAGAATATAAAGAATAAAAATATTAAATAGAATAAGAATAATAATAATAATAATAATAATAATAATAATAAGATGAATAAGAATAAAAAAAATAATAAGAAGATAAAGAAGAATAAGAAAATAAAGAAAAATAATAAGAATTCTTAGAATAAGAAGAATAAGAAAAATAAGAAGAATAAGAAGACTAAGAAAAATAAGAAGAATAAGAAGAATAAGTATAATATAAAGAATTAAAATAATAAGAATAATAATAAGAATTATAATAAGAATAATAAGAATACATCGAATAAGAAGAATATGAAGAATAACACTAATAAGAAGAATAAAAGAATAAGAAGAATAAGAAGAATAACACTAATAAGAAGAATAAGATGAATAACACTAATAAGAAGAATACAAAGAATAAGAAGAATATAAAAATAATAAAGAATAAGAATAATAAGAATAATAAGAAGAATAAAAAAAATAAGAATAATAATAAATATAATAATATTTTTGGATAGGCATATGAAAATTCTGGCAAAAAAACTTCGATCCCTATGAATATCACTTGCTATATGGAATAAGGTGATTTTTGGAAATATTAGTGCAAATACTCCGGAGGCTGAATAGAAAGTTGCGACGCTAGACATAGAATATGAGCTAAGGCAAGATGACATTTCTAGAATCGAGTTAAGTAAAGTGAGAGCTCAACTAAAGCTTGAAATGTAAATGGAATAAGTTTTTTGGAAGCAGAGAGCTAGAGTCAGGGGGGCTAAAAGACGAAGACAAAAACACTATGTTTTTTAATGCTATGAAAAAAATAAGAATGCAGAAACTAAAAATAAAAGGTTTAAAAATAGCAAATGGGCAATTGTTTGAAAAGGAAGATGAAATAAGAAATGAACCAGAACTATATTTTAAAAATCATTTATGCAGTGCAAACACATCTAGATGGGATTCACTAATGTAGTATATTGAGAGGAGGGTCTCACAAGAAGATAACAAAAAATTAGAAGAACTCCCTTTAGAAGAGGAGGTAAAGGAGGTAGTGTTTAGTATGAACAAAGATAGCGTGGCCGATCCAAATGAGTGGAATAATGCCTTTTTTTAGTGTAGTTGGCCTTTTATTAAAAAAGAGCTGGTAGCGGCTATTGCTAGTATCTTTGTTGGCGCAGAGATCACAAAAGCGTGGGCTAAGTCATTCATTGTACTGATTCCTAAGAAGGCCAACCCACAGACATGTGATGATTATAGGCCAATTAGAATATGTAATTCAATTTATAAGATTTTAGCTAAATTACTATTGGTAGGCTCAGCAAAATTCTTTTTTCTATCATATCTATTGAACAAACTGGTTTAGTAAAGGATAGGTTGATAATGGAAAATATTAACTTAGCCTAAAAAATGATAAAGGAAATAGGAGTAAAATCAAGAGGGCATAATGTAATAATAAAATTGGACTTGTCCAAAGCATTCGATAGAGTTGAATCAGATATTTTATGCTATTTAATAAGAAATATGGGCTTTTTGGAATTCTGGATAGATCTAATGCATAGATGCATTTCAAGCGCATAGGCTAAATTTCTCATAAATGAATAAGCTGGTGAAAACTTTAAACCAACAATAGGGCTTACACAAGGGGAACCGCTCTCTCCATCCTTATTTAACATTTATATGGTGCTCTGTATTGTAAATCTAAAAGATGATATGAGAGAGAGAAAAATCCTTACATATAAAAAGCCAAGGAGCACACCGACTGTGAGCTGCTTGGCATATGTGGACGATATTATTATCTTCACAAATGTAAGTAGCAGATCCATGAGAATTTTGATGAATTTTTTGCAGAATATGGAGGAAGAATTGGGACAAGTGTTAAATAATCATAAATGCCAATTTATAATTGCAAAGAACACACTTGAAACCATAGTCATAAAAATAAAAAATCTCATGGGCTTCACGCATAAAAAAGGAGCTCTAAGCTACTTAGGTTGCCTAATTTGTGAAGGAAGGTTGAAGGAGGAGTATTTAGTAGGCCTGGTTGAAAAGTTGAGGCAAAAGATTACGGGTTGGAAAGCAGATCTACTAAATATGGAAGGAAAAATTACATTGATCACACATGTGCTACAAGGCACACTAGCATACACTCTAATGGCTTTACAACCACCGAAAACCATACTTACAAAGCTGGAAAGAGAAATGTCTATTTTTTATGGGGTAAGAGGGAAGGAAAAAATAAAAACACATTGGAAAAGATGGGGAGAGCTCTGTATTCCGATGGAGGAAGAAGGTTTAGGCTTCTATATTTTAAATGATATAGCAAAAGCTTGGGCTTGTAAAAATTGGTAGAGTTTAAAAAATAATAAAAATGGTAGTCTTTGGGTGACATAGAAAGCTAGATATAGCTTAGGTGATAAAGCATTCAAGAATCCATAAAAGGAAACATAAAGCTAGAAGCTGGTGTGTAAGCAACAAATCATTGTGGAAAAGCACGCAATACTAACTAGCTTTTGGTGGGAATGGTCGTTGAATCCACAAAGAAAATTCAGGCTAAAAAGTGCTAAATATCTTGTTAGAAATAAAAAATCTTTTCAAGAAATTTTTTAAAGAACTTGGACAAAGTTGCTCCCACAAAAAATGAAGGTGTTCATGTAGAAACTTCTTTCAAATGGGATTCCTGTCGACAAAAATATTTAGAGGAAAGGCATAAGATTAGCATCTAGATTCGCATGCTGTAGTCAAGACATAGAAACTCGAATCATCTTTTTTCAATAGGAAAAATAGCTTGAAAAATATGGAATAAATTAGAAATGGATGCAGACATAGAAACTACCACAACATCACTTGAAGAGAGATTAAAAAAATGGAGGGATAGTTATACAAAAAATAAGATTTTAAAATTGATCAGAAATTACATTCTACATATCATAGTCTGGTGCCTATGGAAGTCCAGAAATAGAAGTATGTTTGATGGTATTCTGATGAATGCCATACATATATTAGAAGAAATTAAAAATGAAAGCGCATTTACCTGAGCCTGTAACCTGATAAAATTGAGAATAATAGGGCTAGATGAAAATTGAAAGTTGACTTGGGGCCTCTCTACATGTGTTAAGAGAATGCCAGCAATAAGAGTCATCAGCTACAATAACCCCCCGGGGAGGCTTAGTTCTAAACACAGATGGGAGCTTAAAGAGGGATATGAAAGTAGTGGATGGAGGAGATGTGATTAGAAACCAAGAGGGAACTGTAATAAAGGCAATTACAATGGGGGGCATGGCCTCCTCATCCTTGCATGGTGAAATTAAAGCATTATACAAAGGAATGATAAGTTGTAAGGAAAATAACTTTTTAAATATTCAAGTTCAGGTAGACTCGAGCCTGCTAGTTGATTTAGTGATAGCTAAAATAGAGTTATGGAAGTTTGAGGATGATATTAATAAAATTAAAAGTTTAATAGAATAATTAAAAGGTAAAATCACACACATTTTTATGGATGAAAGTGCCTTGGTTGATAAACAAGCTAATGAGGGTAGAGAAAAAGGAGCACAAGAATTTGACGACATTAATATTCCGAATAAATTCAAAGGCTTAATAAAATTAGATAAAATAAGTGTCCCTTATATTAGAGATCAAAAGATTAAAGATTAGAATGATATAATTTAAGAAGCATGCTTGGTGGAAAAGTTAAATTTTTGGTTTTTCTAATCTATCTTGTTTAGTATGCAGCTATTGACATATGCAGGAGAAGTCATTCAAGAGGCCCCCCAGTCCTGAGGGTGGACTATGAAAAGATAGATCACTTAAAAAAAAGAATGTTGTTGAATAGATTGGGCAGTTTTTGGCAGATTTAAGCTTAGAAAATTGTAAGAGGGGATGGGGGTAGTGGATTATAAAGATTTGTAGTTGATGGAATCTATTTTATAGGTTTTATAGACGAGGTCAAGAAAGCCCAGTTGTTTGCTGCAAACTATCATTATGCTTACAGTGGAGTTGTATAATTTTGGTAGAGTAAACAAGCTGCATGGTTCAAGTGCTAATCAGGAAGGTTAGGAGGTAGTGAAACATATAGAATGGTAGGATGCTTATTAATTATTTTGCAGGTTTATTTAGATCAGTTATTGGGTAAGGATCTGTTAAGTGTCTGTTATCAGCAGTGCCTTGGTCAAGTTTTAGCAGGAGTATTTGCTAATGAAGGAAGCATGATTAAAGGATAGATTTAAGAGAAACTCAGGAAAGGTAGGAGCCGAGGAAGGCATGAGAAAGACTGGAAAACAGAGTAATTCCAGCATGCATAGCCCAATATAGAAAGTGATATAGTGAAGAATTTAACTATAGCTCATGTTATTTGTTTTTACTTTAAGAAAGGGTGTAAAAGAGAAAAAATAGATTTTAGTTTGTAAAAATGATATTCCTCCACCAAAAAAGAGGGCTATTATAATTAAATAGTCTTTAAAAAATAGAAGAATAAGAAGTTAAAGAATAATAAGACGAATAAGAAGAATAAGAAAAATTAAGAAGAAAAAGAAGAATAAGATGAATAAGAATAATAATGAATAATAAGAAGAATAAGAAGAATAAGAAGAATAAGAAGAATACAAAGAATAAGAAGAATAAAAAGAGTAGGTAGAATAAGAAGAATAAGAAGAAGAAGATGAAGAAGAAAAATAAGAATAATAAAAATAATAAAAATAAAAATAATAAAAATAATAAAAATAATAATAAGAAAAATGAGAAGAATAAGATGAATAAGAAAAATAAGAAAAATATGAAGAATAAATAGAATAATAAGATAATGAAGAATAACAAGAATAATATTAATAAGAAGACTAAGTCCAATAAGAATAATACAAATAATAAGAAGTATAAAAAGAATTAGAAGGATAAGAACGATGAAAAAATAGGAAGAAAAAGATGAATAAGAAGAATAAAAAGAATAAAAAGAAAAAGAAGAATAAGAAGAATAAGAAGAATATAAAGAATAAAAAGAATAAAAATAATAAGAAGAACACGAAGAATAAGAATAATAAGAATAAAAAGAAGTATAAAAAATAAAAAAAAATAAAGAATGATAAGAAAATAAAAAAGAAAATGAGACTTAAGAAGAATAAGAATGATAAAAAGAATAAGAAGAATAACAATAATAACAAGAATAAGAATAATAATAAAAATAAGAAGACTAAAAAGAATAATAAGAATTAGAAGAATAAGAAGAATAAGAAGAATAAGAAAAATAAGAAGAATAAGAAGAATAAAAAGAATTAGTAGAAAAAAAGTATAAGAATAATAAGAATAATGAAAAGAATAATAAGAATTAGCAAAATAAGAAGAATTTGAAGACTTAAAAGAATTTGAAGAATAAGAAAATTAAATAAAATAAGAAGAATAAGAAGATTAAGAAAAATAAAAAGAATAAGAAGAATAAGAAGATGATGAAGCAGAATAATAATAATAATAATAATAAGATAAATATGAATAATAATAATTATAAGAATAAGAAGAATAAGAAGAATAAGAAAAATAAGAAGAATAAGAAGAATAAATATAATATAAACAATAAAAATATTAAGAAGAATAATAAGAATAAGTATAATAATAAGAATAAGAAGAATAAGACTAATGAGATGAATAAAAAGAATAAGAAGAATAAGAAAATAAAAAAGAATAAGAAGAATCAGAATAATAATGAGAATGAGAAGAATAATTAGAGGAATAAGAAGAATAAGATGAATAAGAAGAATAAAAAAAATAAGAAAAATAAGAAGAATAATAAGAATAATAAGAATAATGTGAATAAGAAGAATAATGAATAATAAGAAGAATAAGAAGAATAAGAAGAATAAGAAGAATAAGAAAAATAAAAAGAGTACGTAGAATAAAAAGAGTAAGAAGAAGAAAATGATAATAAGAATAAGAAGAAGAAAATGATAAAAAGAATGAGAAGAATAAAAATAATAAGGAGAATAATAAGAAAAAGGAGAATAAGATGAATAAGAAATATAAGAAGAATAAGAAGAATAAATAGAATAATAAGATAAGAAAGAATAAGAAGAATAAGAAGAATAAAAAGAATACTTACAATAAGAAGAATAAAAAGAATACTTACAATAAGAAGAATAAAAAGAATAAGAATCATAAATAGAATTAGAAGGATCAGAACGATAAAAAATTGGAAGGATCAGAACGATAAAAAATTGGAAGAATAAGAAGAATAAAAAGAATAAAAAAAAAGAAGAATACGAAGAAAAAAAAGAATAAGAATAATAAGAAGAAAAAAAGGAATACGAAGAATAAGAATGATAAAAAAATAAAATATATAAGAAGAATAAGAAAATTAAAAAGAATAAGAGACTTAATAAGAATAAGAAAGTTAAAAAGAATAAGAAGTATAAGAAAAATAAGAAGAATAAGAACAATTAGAAGAAAAGAAGAATAGGAAGAATTTAAAAAATAAGAAGAATAAGAATAATAAGAAGAATATGAAGAATATGAAGAATAAGAAAAATAAGAAAAATAAATAGAATATTAAGAATAACAAGTGTAAGAAGGATATGATGAATAAGAAGAATAAGTATAATAAAAAGAATAATAAAAATAAATAGAATAAGAATAATAAGAATAATAAAAAGAATAAGTAGTATATTACGCTACTAAAATTCACAAAATTACCGACAAATTATTTGGTCTCTAATTTGGTATTTTTTCGTCAGTAAACCAAATAGCGACAAATTACCGACCAAAATATTAAGTTGCAATTTTGCTCATTGCTAATTTTTTTCCCAACAAAAAATTAGTCAGCCGGTAAATTATTGACCATTTACCGGCCCTCTACCCACAAATTATTACCGACTATATTCATGCAATTTCCCAACCAAAATAATTAGGTCGTGATATTGGTTTCTAAATAGTCAGTAATTAACGACCTTTTATAGACTATTCACCAATAAACAATTATCGACTAGGTTCCAACCATTTTTTGACCAAAAGTAGTTGGTCAGTAAGTAGTCTCTAAATGATTGATAATTGCCAACCGACTACATACCACTTACCAACAAACAAAATCAGATGGTATTCCGACCATTATCTGACCAAAATAATTAGGATGGTAAATGGTCTCCAAATGGTCAGTAATTACCGACAATTTACATACCATTTACCAGCAAATAATTTCTGACTATATTCCAACCATTTTCCGACCAAAAACATTAGGTCGTTAAATGGTCACAAGATGCTTGGTAATAACTAAAAAAATTACGACCAAATACCGACCAAAATCTTTTAAAATCATTGGTCAGTAATTGATCTCCAAAAGTATTATCGACTATTTGGTGACCTTTTACCGACCATTGATATTTAAAAATTTTGGTTAGTTTTTGGTCACAATTCAGTTGGTAATTACCGACCAAATTTTTTTCCAGTTTTGATGCAGTTGCTACAGAAACAAACACAGATAATACAACAAAAAAATCTAGTTAACTTCTAGTTTTGATGCTAATGTTGTAGAAACATATACATATAACACAATAAAGAAAATCTAATTAATCATAGCAAACAACTATAGATAAGGCATATATATATATTAAATACATCAAGAGAAAATAAAAAAATAAAATCCAAACCTAAATTTAAGGCATTGAAAAAAAATAGACTGGTCTAAACCTTTCCTCGGGTACTGGGGGAGAGCTGTCTGCTGCTTCTAGTCCTAATGCATTTGCTATACGTGTTACTGTAGGTGATGGAGTAGATGTTGTAGCTAGAGTATTATGCCAAACAATTTGAGTTAGATCATCATGGTTGAACTATTGTCCTCCTTCCTGAAACATCTTTGTAAGCCAGTCAAAATGCATATGCAACTCATCCCTATCATCTTCATAGTTGATCATGCATCACTCGGTATTGGCCAACTGATACTGTATCATATTTCGCATCACATCCTAAAATTCTTCTATCTTCGAGAACAAATTCTAAATTGGTCCTGAAAATTCAGCTTCATAATCTGGTCGTCTATGCGAGTAGAATGATGATGTAGATGAATCGATGCCATAGATGGACTTCTCCTTTCCATCAATAGCTGCATATCAAATCTGATTCGTATCAACTGGTGGAGCTGATGAATAAGGACTACATGTTGCATCATCACATGAACAAGAAGTAGACCGGGAATATGCTTGAATCGTAGCAGCTAACATTTCTTTATATCACGCCAAATAAAAATGTACGAAAAGTATTTCAATTTATATTCAAACAAAAAAAAAGAGAGGTTAATTTTTTTAATGAAACTTTCATTTACTACACGAGATCTCTAATCAACGAAAATCTGATCATCATGAGCTTTTGTGTGCATGTATCTAAATATGCGAGGAGCACTGTGCTTCTTACCATCCTTGCATGTCTATAATTATACACAATACATTCTTTAATTCTTTTGAGAAAAAATTTTTATTAAGAAATGAAATTTAGGCATAATTGAACACATTTTACAAAGTAATTAACATAAAATGTGTAAATTAGGAATAATACCCATGCTCGTTCGTGCTCACGGATAGAGTGAGATCCACTAGTGTGTGTAGACATGCCACTACCCACCTTAGCCCGCTCTGAGTGATGATTGTTGCTATGTTTATCACACCTCTTCCTATAATCAGGATCTTCTCATCTGCTCCGCCACTCCTTGAAAACATGATCCGGGACACTCAACTCTTTTTTTTTCATATTCAACCATTTATCTTTGATCTCGTACATGGTATCTTTATACTGACTGGAAGCATATTTGTAGAACATATTTTTGATCACCTCCTTTGGTTGTGTCCACTTGTAAGCTTTCTACAATTATAAATAAAAAATATTTAATCAGTGAACAAAAGAATAAATAAACTATGTAAAAATTTTTAGGTACTAATATTTACCTTAAATTCTAACCAAATCATCAATTGGTCTCTATGTGTGAGTGACTTTCAATTATGTCCATTAGGTTTAAAGGACTTCCTAAAAATTATTATCAGAACCATAGAAATGGAACCATATGGCTCTAACTTCGTCATGTAATGAAAAATTTATTAGCATGTAAGAAATAAAATAATAAATTGATAAATCATTGGTTAAGTTTTATATATTACGAATTATAAATAGTCGAATCAAACTGAGCAATAAGGAGAGTCTTGTTTATAGGATAATCTGAGGAAGACTCTCCAACATCTCCATCCTCTCCCTCCTCTCCCTCCCACGTCTCTTATTTTATTTTACAAATAATATATATAGTTATATATAGTTATATATAATTAAACATATAGTTATATATAGATATATTCATACAAGTAGTTATAAGTAATTATACATAAATTTATACAACGTTATAAACAAATATTTTGATTTAATTATATGAATACCTATATGTATATATAGTTACAAATATATTTATATATAATTATATAGGCATTTATTTAGTTATACAAATATTTATATATAGTTATACACATATAGTTTAACATATTGTTGTATGTTGTTATACATGTAATTATAAATATAGTTATATGTGGTTATACATATAGTGACACATATAGGTAAACATATACTTATACATGTAGGTCTATATATTTGTTCATTTAATTTTATATATTTATACATATAGTAATGTATAGGTATAGATATAGTAAAATACTTTTTTATATACTACTATATACAAATATATAATAAATATAAGCTATAAATTTAATATTTAAATATAATTATGCATAAAACTTTTAAAGTTATACATATAGTAAGATACAATTATTTATAGTTATGTATTATTTTCCATATAATATATATAGTTATATATAGGTATATATAGATATATTCATACATGTAGTTATACGTAGTTATACATAAATATATACAATGTTATAAATACATATTTTAATTTAATTATATGAATACATATATGAATACATATATGTATATATATTTACAAATATAGTTATATTTAATTATATAGAATGTTACATAGTTATACAAATATTTATATATAGTTATACACATATAGTTATAAAATATGTATGTTGTTAAAGAAATAATTATATATAACATTTATATAGTTATACATTTAGTAACATATAATTATATATAGTTATATATTAGTATACATATAGTATATTTTTATAGAAATATAGTTATATAGAATTATACATTTAGTTATCCATTATTATATAGTTAAAAATTAGTTATGTAAAGTTATAAATATAGTTATAAAAATAGTTTATTTTTTTTTTGAAAAGTTTGTTTTATTAATAAAACCATCTCATTTGGTGAAGGAATACCATTTTTACAATCTAGAACTACCCTTTCCCCCCTTTTACACCCTTGAATAAAATAAATAAAAAAATACACATTTTGCTTAAAGTGAATCTATTTTTTCTATCTCTAAATGCATCACTTCACTTTGATTCTGTACATTTTGTTATTCTACTTGAAGCTCGACCTATTTATCTTTTATTACTCTGTCCCTTATGCCTTTTGTTGGCCCCTTTCCCATATATAGCCACCTTATCATCCTGCTTTTGATTAAATTTTTGGCAGCCTCTCTACTATTTTGTTCATATTTCCTTTCCTCCCCAGCCTTCTATTATCTATGCATTTGACCCTACAAAATACACACAAGGCAATGAACACCGAAACTACTGATATCTGCCAGCATCAAATCCATTCACTGCCCCTTGTAGACTATTTTAATGCTTAATAGCCTCTCTGCCTCATGCCCCTGCACTTAAATTAGCATAACATAATATATAATGCCTCTATTACAGCCTTTAACCCCTTTTGCACCCTTAAACATAAAATAAGTAAAGTTAGCATTTTATAACTGCTCTTATAGTTGTAGCTTTATTAATCTTCATGAATATGATAAAATTTGAAATCCTTCATATTCACCTAACCTTCTTTGCCTCATGTATGCATTCGACTGTCTCCCCTTCACCACAAGCCAAATCATAGAAAATAGTATATATAATTTAATTGCCTCATGGCTGATGGTATTATTTTATTTTGGCAACTTCACTCTCTACCTTATATTGCTTTGTCATCCCTACACTTTAAAATACACTAAGAATAATTTAATGCACTGTTGATATAGCAAACCATTTGTCATAGGCCATTTCCATTTCCTTTCATCTTAACTTATACTTGTAAACCTAAAAACCAAAGCAGAGCAATATATATTTATAATTACCCCACATGACCTGGGAGATCAAAGATTTGCTACTGCTTTTTGAATTTTAATATACAAAAATTCTAATTTATCTAATATGATTAAGCCTTTATATTTTTATAGTATATCAGCTCCCTCAAATTCTTGTAATCCCTTCGTAAAGCCCTCTTTGGCTAAATTATCTGCTATAGCATTAGCTTCCTTATATATCTACTTAATCTCCCCTTTTCTGTCGGTTAAAAGACTCATAATTAGCTCTATCTATTCTTCATACTGCCACATTTCTATCTTAAGCATAACCAGATTCATTAGTATACTAGAATCTACCTGTACTCATAATTTAATGTAAGAGTTTTCTTTGCATATTTTATGACCTTTATGTAATGCTAATATTTCTGCATGCAAGGCTAAGAATACTTTTTCTTTTTTTGTATAAACTTTTATAACTTTACCCTACTCATTTCTTATCACCCCTCCTCCCTCTGCCTCTCCCATGTCCCTGTTAAAACTACCATATATGTTTAAAGCAAGCCTTCCCCGTGGAGGTTTTTCCCAACACACCGTTCTAACCTCGGGGATTTTTTGCTTAATTGCATGTAATCCCCATATCCTTCTTTTCTCGTCTTCTATTTCCATGTTTCTAAGTTTTAGTGGGAATCCTGCTGATACCCATGAATAATCTTTTTAAATTTATTCTATCATATGCTTAGCATGCATTTTAATATCCTCGAACCTACTTTATTCCTATCTTTCCATAGATTCCAGACTGTAATGTGTGAAATGTAATTTCTTAGCCAATTACATATTTTATTCTTTGTGTGACTTATCTTCCATCTCATTAGCCTTTCCTTGATATCTTCTAAATTATTGCTTACCTGTGCATCTATCCTCAAATAATTCCAGACTTCCACCGCTATTTTTTCTGTTGAAAATAAATGGTTTATGCTTTCTATGTTAGTAAAACAGCATTCACACTTGGAAGCTAATTTTACTCCCTTCAACTGAATATTCGAGTCAACAGGAATAACATTCGATAAGAGCTTCCACATGAATACATTTATTTTTTTGTGGTATCTCTTTCAGCTAGGCTCCCTTAAAAACTTCTTGATTGATTTTCTCTTTTCTTACTAAAATTTTTGCACTTTTAAGCGTGAACTTCCCTTGTAGATTTAGAGTCCATCCATACCTTGTTGATTAGGCGTGCATTACTTTCAACTAATTATTTTTGTTTAAGCATCATGTTCCAATTTCTAGATGCTTTTTCAAGATTCTCACATGTTTTATTTCCTAAGCCATATCTAGCTTTCATATAAATAGCCCATAGACTATCATTCTGCTTGAGCCTCCATCATTTCTTACATGCCCAAGCCTTGGCCATATCATTTAATTTATTCAAGCCTAGACCCATTTTCTCATTTAATAGCATATATCTTCTCATTTTTTCCAATGTAGCTTATTTTTTCATGATTTTTTACCCTATAAAAAATTAGCCATTTCCTTTTCTAAGCTGTTCAAGATCTTCTTTGGCGACTATAAGGACATTAAGAAGTGTGCTATAGTTCCTTGTAGGACATATTTAATTAATGTGATTCGTCCCATCATACTTAATATATTCTCCTTCCATCCCCCTATTTTACCTCTTAATTTATTCATTAAAAATGTTAGATATTTTTGTTTTAGTCTACCCTCATATATAGGACAACCCAAGTACATTAACGCCCCTTCACTCTGATCAAAACCTTTAATTCTTTTTACTCTTTGAATTATCCTTTCAGGTGATTTCCTTGAAACCACAAATTGGAATTTATTTTTATTAAGTTGTTGCCTTGTTTCTTCCTCTACTGTGTCAAATAACATCATCATATTCTTCAGTGATTTGCTTCTGGAATTTGTAAAGATAATTAAATCATCCGCATAAGCTAGGCAGCTTACATTTGTAGTATGTCTAGGTTGTTTAAAGCTAGTAATATTACCCTCCATTTTTCCTTTCAAACTTGTTATTAACAATTATATATATATATATATTAATAATGAAGATAAAGAATCCCCCTGTCTAAGTCCCCTAACTGGCTTAAATTCACCACATTCCTTCCCATAATTAGAAATTTAACCCATGTGCTAGAGAAGCATTTATACATTAGATCTATCTAGAATTCTAAAAATCTCATTTTCTTCATCGTGTGGCAAAAAATATCTCATTCCACTCTATTAAATTCTTTAAACAAGTCTAATTTCATAACCATATTATGGCCCCTAATTTGGCCGCTATTTCTTTAATCAATTCTACAGTTATTTAATGTTTTCCATCATTAATCTATTTTTAAAGAATCCTACTTGTTCTACTGAAATAATGGAGGGAATTTTCCTATTCAGTTTATTATGCAGGACATTTGTTAAAAATTTATACACCAAATTACATAGAGTTATAGGTCTATATTCTTCACTTTTTTGCAGATTATTTTTTTTGGGTATCAGTAAAATATATGAGCTGACCCATGATTTTGTGATTTCTACTCCTGAAAAAACCCAAGCAATTGTGGCCGTCAGCTCTTTATTTATTATATTCCAGGTTTGCTGGTTGAAACTATTATTCTATCCATCTGGACCTGCTGAACTATCTATATTTCCACTAAAGACTACAGATTTTATCTTCTCCTCACTAGGTCACTCTTCTAGTAGTTTATTTTGTTCTTCAGTTACTCTTTTGTCTATTTGTCGAATTAAGGAATCATCCCTTTGTTGGCTGTGACCACAGAGATGTCTTTTAAAATAATCTTCCAAAACTTTTTTAAGTTCTTCTTCCTCATCTATCCACTTGCCCATATCATTTATGATACCTTTTATTTCGTGTCTTTGGTTTTTTAATTTCGCAACTGCATTAAAAAACTTAGTGTTTCTAACCCCTTCCTTAAGCCACTTTACCTTGGCTCTCTGTTTCCAAAAAAATTCTTTCATATGCAGCAATAATTTCAATTCTGTATTTACTTTATTTAAATTAATTCTAGAAGATTCATCCTGATTATTCTCGTGCTCTATTTCTAATTTACTTACTTTAGATTCGATATCCTAAATATTTTTGTTTATATTCCCAAATCTTTCTCTATTCCACTTACTAAGTTCATATTTTAACCTACGAAGTTATATAGCTAGAACCTGCATGGGATTCCCATTTGTTGGCTCTAGCCATGAGTTTCTTACTATTCTATCAAACTCTTTATGCAAGCCCCAAATGTTTTGATATTTAAAAGTTTTATTCTTTCCCTCTCTAACTTTAAATATTAGAATTGGGCTTGTGATCTGAGCATGTTCTGCTCAAGTATTTCACACTCACCCCTCCATAGTAGTCTACCCATTTAATGTTATAGTGAATACTGTCAAGTCTAGACCAAATCCTTCCCCTATTTTTCCGGTTATTGCACCATGTCAAGCTAGGCCCAAGTACTCACCCTCCATGAGAATTATTTTATTAATTACCTCATTAAATTGAACTATAGCTGAGGGGTCAGGCGAATTTCCTCCTTTTTTTTCTTCACCATTTCGAATTAGATTAAAGTCCCCTCATATAATCCATGGAGTATTTTTATCAGCTATCTTCCTCATTTCACCTCATAAATATTTCTATTTTTCTTTCGAGTTACTGGCATATACCACCAATATAATTGGATTAGTATTTTTCTTTAGCTTAAAATTAATGATTTGATCTGCCTCTGAAATAATTCCTATATCAATTTTCTTTTTCCATAACATCCATATCTTACCATTATTATTAGAAAATGCATTTTCTAGACCTATCTTCTTTATATATATATCTATAGAATTTTTAGTAGCCATAGGATCCACTATTATTACAATTCTAATATTATGAATTTTAATTAATTTTTTAATTCTATTTATTGATAGAGTATTTCCTACTCCTCTTATGATCTAATTAAAACTATTGTACATTATTAGGTCTAGCCTGTGCTCTGGTTATGCATCTTGACTCATAATACATATTTAAATAATTTTTCTTATTTCTTGAACTTTTGTATACGCTTGATTTGGCCTGCTCATTTTTGCTTACTAATTTTAATTTACTTATTTGAAAACTCATCAATTTTAATTCCTCTATTGCACTATCTCTACTATTCAGTAACTCTTCCTATTCTTTTTGAGTCATCCTCTTTGAGTCATCTTGTGTCAATGTCAAGCCAAGACTTTGCATATCTTTTTGTTTGTCCATAATGGGCTAGCTTTTAGCCTCGGTTCCTTCATTCAAAAAAGGCCATCTTTCTACCCATTAAAATTTATTATTTCTTTTACAAAATCAGTTTCTATTTATGTTTTTTTTTGTCTTACTCTTCCCGAAACTTATCCTCCCCGCCCTCTCCATCTCCTTAACCCCCTCATTTAGTCACTTAGTTATTTCTATTATCTTTCTCCTACCTTCCTCACTTTGCCCTTCTTCCTCCCCTCCCCCCAACTCTTCTGCCCTACTACCTACATTCCCTTCTACCTCTCTCCCTCCCAACCCTTCCTCCCCTCCCCTCAAACTTTCCTCCCTGCCCTTTCTAGTATCTTTCTCCTCCCAACTCTTTTTTTCCTCCCCCGTACTATCTAAACCCTTCTTCAGCCCCTCTTCTACCCTCACCTCTTCTGCCATATTTGCTCTATCCTCTTGCCTTCTTCTAGCCCATTTTTCCCACTCTCCCTCAAATCTGTTCTGCATATCCCTTTTCCCCCTCCCTTAACAATGCAATTAAAAACTAGATGACCTAGTTTCTTATAGTTTATAAAATATTGGGGAAGATTTTCAGCAATTATTTCTTGTCGATGCCCACTTGAATGTCCACTACCCACCCACACTATATTCGGAATAGAAACAGAAACATCCACCTCCACACACACCCTTGCCATGCTCAGCCTTGTAATGTAGGCCGTAGCTTCATCCATTATCCAAGGCTTACCCACACATCGAGAAAAATGGAATAAGGAGGACTTACAGAATAGATAAAATGGGAGATGAGGCAGAGAAAACCAAACTAGGGCATGTGCAGATTCTTCCTTAGGGTTGAATTCGAGTGTCCATTTGAACATCCTCATTGGATATCCCACGATATTCCACTATCCACGTAACCATAAATGGAGGAAATCTTCTTCCTCCTTAATTTGTATCATTATATGTTTTGCGTCATACCACGCAATCCTTACCAACTTTCATAGCTTCAAGGCTTCAAAATATGCATATATTTCCTTTACTCGGGAGACCTATGAGAAAATTTGTCGAGGAGTGTAAGATTGAATGGGGCAGTAACCTTCTCAATATCCCCCTTCGAGAAGTAAACTACCGGTGCCTCCTCTTTCATACTATAAACGGGATTGAGCATATCGACTTCCTTAATAACCGAAGCAAAAGATTTTTTTATTAAATATCTTCGAAAAATTCTCCATAACTCAAGCTTGAAAGCTTTAACAATAAAGTTTCTCTCTCTACGAAACACACTTTCTCTCTCTAGAATTGAGAGAGAAGCAAAAAAATCTTTTTATAAAAATAGTTTCCTTTATTATAAATATAGTTATAAATATTTTTATATAAAATGGCATATGATTTTATAATTAAAGATATGTATCTATATAATATTTGTGAATAAAATATTTTTATAAATGTTCCTTAGATATTATTATATTTATATGTAACACTTTAATAAATAATATATAGTATATATATCACATTTATATAAACATTATAAATATTTTATATTTATATATAAAATAATATGCAATATAAATATTTACAAATTATATAATCATTTAATATTGCATAAATATTATATAAAAAATTATATAAATGGATAGTTTAATGTAAATGTTGTATAGATATTTATAAACATTTATACATATGTATAAATATTTATATATAAAATTATATGTTTATATAAACATATAAATGTGTATTTATAATGCAATACATTTATATATATTGAAGTATAGACATTTATATATAATGTCATACAATTATATAAATGTATAAAAGTTTATATATACTGTTATAGACATTTAAGATTAACATTATATAAAAGTTTGATTTACCATTAATCATTATATATATTAAAGTATAGACATTTATACATAATTTCATACAATTATATACATATAAACCATTAGCATTAAGATTATTCGGATTCAAACATTGTTTTATTGAAATCAAAATCAATAAAACCCTAAAAATCCAAACAACAGAAGAATAAAGATTAAATTAAAAATTTATAGATTTATTAATTATATCGAGTCAAAATCCTGTTAGGTTAAAAAAAATGAAGTAAAAATGAAAAAATTCGGATGAGAAATAAAAGAACCTAATAATCGATCATACTAAAAAAACAAAAATGTGATTGTCTATATATAATTCAGAGAGACGAAGATATGTATAAGCATTTTGAAGGAGAAGAACAAAGAAAAACTTATTTGGATTCAGAAGAAAAGAACGAATTTTATTGAATTTATGCTTGTAGTCACCTCTACTTCAAAAAATGATAGAGTTTTGAATAAATGTAGGTATTAATGACTTAGCAAATGAATTTTATATCAAAAAATTAAAACTATGTATTACCAACAAAATTTACAGTCGGTAAAAGGTCGGTGAGAACAAAGTTATAAGTATTTGGACGTCTATTTTACTGACCAATTTTAATAGTAATATGTTTTTGATCATTAAATGGTCGGTAATTTGTCGACAATTTCTATTTGCTAATTTCAACCTATTTTATAGATCAATTTTTGACCCAAAACATTTAGCCAGTAGGTATGGTCGATATTTGGTCGTGAAATGTTCAGTAATTACCGACGTTATAAATATATTGGATAACCACTTTACCAACCATTTTTAATGGTTATATATTTTTGGTCATTAAATGGTCGGTATTTTGTCTGCAATTTTTATTCGCTAATTTCATCCTAATTTATAGACCGATATTTGACCAAAAATATTTGGTCGATAGGTATGGTCGTGGTCATGAAATGGTCAGTAATTACTGACCTAAATATTCTTTCGGAAGTTTGGTCCGTAATTATGACATTATAAATATATTGGATAACTATCTGCCGACCAATTTAATGGTTATATATTTTTGGTCGTTAAATGTACGACAATATTTTAGCAATGTTTTATGCTAATTCACTCCTAATTTAAAGACCATATCTATTACCAAATATATTTGGTCGGCAATATATGGTCGGTAATTGGTCGTAAATTTGATCGGAAACTTAGAATCTTTAAATTGGTTGTGAATTAGTCAGTATTTACCGACCTATATATTTGGTCAGTAAATAGTAGGTGAATACGAAGTTATAAATAATATAAAACCCCACCGTACCACCCAATTTAAATGATAATATATTTTTGGTCATTAAGTGGTTGGTAATATATTGGATAACAACTCTTCCGACCGATTTCTGATCAAAAATATTTGGTCAGTAATTATGGTGGGTCTTAGGTCGGAAAAAATGTAGAAATCTTTTTTTTGGGTACCATTTTTAGGTCCTAAATTGATTGTGATTTGGAAAGCAATTACTGATGAAATTTTTAGGTCGGCAATTTGGTCGGTATTTTCGCAATTTTTAGTAGTGTTAAGAATTAGAAGAATTAAAAGAATAATAAAAATAAGAAGAATGAGACGGCTAATAAAAATAAGAAGAATAAAAAAAATAAGAAGAATAAAAAAATAAGAAGAATAAAATGAATAAAAAGAATTAGAAGAATTAGAAGAATAAAAATAAAAAGAATAAGAAGAATAAGAAGAAAAGAAAAGATTAAAAAGAAAGAGAAGAATAAGACAACTAATGAGAATAAAAAGAATGGAAGAATAAGACAAATAATTAAAAAAAGAAGATTAAGAAAAATAAGAAGAACAAGAAGAATAAGAAAAGTAAGGAGAATATGAAACAAAAGAAGAATAAGAAGGAAAGAAGAATAAAAAGAATAAGAAGAATAAGAAGAATAATAAAAAGAATAATAAGAAGAATAGGAAAAATAAGAAGAATAATAAGAAGAATAAGAAAAATAAGAAGAAGAAGAATATGAATGATAAGAAGAATAAGAAAAATAAGAAGAATAAGAAGGATATGAAGAATAAAAAGAGTAATAAAAATAAAAAGAAAATTAAAAATAAGAAGAATAAGAATAATATGAATAATATGAATTATAAGAATAATAAGAATAATAAGAATAATAAGAATAAATTAAATAATTATAAAAATAAAAGAATGAGAAGAATAAGATGAATAAGAAGAATAAGAAGAATAAAAAGAATAAGAATAATAAGAATAATAAGAAGATAAAGAAGAAAATGAAGAATAAAAAGAAAAAAAATAAAGAAAAACAAGAAGAAAAAGAAGAATAAAAAGAAAAAGAAGAAAAAGAAGAATAAGAAGAATAAGAATAATAATTAGAATAAGAAGAATAAGAATAATAAGAAGAATAAAAAGAATAAAAAGATTAAGAAGAATAAGAAGCATAAGTATTATAAGAAGAATAATAAGAATAAAAAGAATATGAGAATAATAATAATAATAATAATAATAATAATAATAATTAGAAGAATAAGATGAATAAGAAGAATAAATAAAATATGAAGAATAAGAAAAACAAGAAGAATAATAAAAAATAAGAATTAAATTAAGAATAAGAATAATAATAATAATAATAATAATAAGAATAAGAAAAATAAAAAGAATAAGAACAATAAGAAGAAAAAGAAGCATAAGAAGAATAAGAAGAATAAGAATAAAAAGAAGAATAAGTAAAAAATGTAGAAAAAGAAGAATTATAAGAATAAGAAGAATAATAATCAATAGAAGAATAACAATAATAAGAATGATAATAAAAAAAGAAGATAAAGAAAAAAAAAATAATAAGATGAATGAGAAGAAAAGTAGAATAATAAGAATAAAAAGAATAAGAAGAATAAGAAAAATAAAAAGAATAATCAGAATAAGAAGAATAAAAAAATAAGAAGAATAAGAAAAATAAGAGGAGTAAGAATAATAAGAAGAATAAGAAGATAAGAAGAATAAGAAGAATAAGAATAATAAGAAGTATAAAAATAATAAGAAGAATAAGAAGAATCTTTAAATAAAAAGAATAAAAAGAATATGAAGAATCAGAAGAAAAATAAGAATGATAAGAATAATAAGAATAAAAAGAATAAGAAGAATAAGATGAATAATTATAAAAAGAAGATTAAAAAACCAGAAGAACAAGAAGAAAAAGAAAAGTAAGAAGAATAATAAACAAAAGAAGAATAACAATGGTAAAAAGAATAAAAATAATAAGAATAATAAGAAGAATAAGAAAAATAAAAAGAATAAGAAAATTTATAAGAATAAAAAGAATAAGAAGGATAAGAAGAATTAGAAGAAAAGAAGAATAAGAAGAATAAAAATAAATTACATAATTAAAATAATAAAAAGAACGAGAAGAATAAGAAGAATAAGAAGAATAAGAAGAATAAGAAGAATAAGAAGAATAAGAATAATAAAAATAATAAGAAGAATAACAAGAATAACAAGAATAAGAAGAATGAGAGAATATGAAGGATAAGAAGAATAAAAAGAATAAAAATAATGAGAAAAATTATAAGAATAAAAAGAAAAAGAAGAATAAGTAGAATAATCAGAATAATAAGAATAAAAAGAAAATTAAGAATAAGAAGAATAAAAATAATAAAATAATTAAAATAATAAAAAGAACGAGAAGAATTAGAAGACAAAGAAGAATAAAAAGAATAAGAAGAATAAGAAGAATAAGAATAATAAGAAAAATAAGAAAAATAAGAAGAATAAGAATAATAAGAAGAATAAGAAGAATGAGTAGAATAAGAAGAATAAAAAGAATGAAAAGAATGAAAAGAATGAAAGAATAAGAAGAATAAAAAATATAAAAAGAATATGAAGAATAAGAAGAATAAGAAAAATAAGTAGAATCAGAAGAATATGAAGTTTATGAAGAATAATAAAAATAGCATTTTCAGAGAGAGAAAGTAGCTATTAAGAAGTCATTTTTATAAAACCCACTTCTCTCAATTCTATAGAAAGAAAGTAGCATTTTTAGAGAGAGAAAGCACAATTTTTTAGCAAGACAAGCTCAATTCTAAGCCAATAATGGAGAAAAACAATTTATTAGCTATTAAGAAGTCATTTTCGAAATTTCTCCTAAAACTCAATATTATGCTTCTGAATATTGCACTAAAAAATGATGAACCTGCTATTTACTTCTCGTCGGAAAATATCTCCGAGCTCACTGAGCATCACAAACTTACTCTCATCAGCAAATTCTCACATGATACACTTCAATTCGAAGACATTTATGGTTTCATTTCTGTGCTAAAGTTGAAAGCCAGAGTGAAGTTAGCATTATATGATAGCAAACATCTATTTCTACACTTTGAGGTGGAAGAAGACTTCCATAGAGTTTGGATGAGGTGCCAATGGAGCATAACGGGTATACCTATGCGCATGTTTAAGTGGACTCCTATGTTCAATGTTTTTACAAAAACTATAACACTTGTATGGATAAATATACCTAAGCTTCCTCTGCATTTATTCAATAAATCATCTCTCTACTATGTTGCAAAATCTATTGGAAACCCTATGTTCTTGGACGAATATACGCCTTGTTTATCCAGACTAAGCATGGTGAGAGTCCGTGTGGAATTCAATTTATAGTTCCCTATGCCACACATGGTGTGGATAGGGAATGATGATGTCCATGGCTTCTGGCAGCCAATATTACCAAAATAAATGCCTAGTTTTTCTTCTACTTGTTTTAAAATGGATCATGATAAAACAAAATGTAAGGTAGGGGGGATAAAACTAGAAACATGCATGAAAATGTAGGAATACATTATAGGATCAAATGAATATATAAAGGGTAGGAAGGAGGGGGTCGGCAGTCAAACATATACTCAGAAATATACAATATAGGGAAAGTAGTATGAAAGGAAAACGACAAAAGTCCAGAGGCAAGGCAGAGGAGTAAGGTTGACAACGAAACTATGGAGCTAGAGGCAGTAGGAGAGGAAAAGAAGGGGGAGGGAGGGACAACATCAGAGGAAAGAAGTGTTGGCCAATATCATGGTAATATAAAAATAAAACTGAGGCCCTTGGAATAGGAGAAGACAAAAAATCATGGTTGGAAGAAGGGGAATCACAAAATGAGATGGAGGGTGAATGGGCAGAGGTTAAGGGGAAGAAAGGGGTAGAGAACTACAAAAGAAAAGAAGGTCGAAAGATAGCTACAGACAATAAGAGGAGAATAGCATTAAGGAAAATGATAGAGAAGCATAGATGGTTTGAAGATGATCTTTTATTTGAAGAAGGATCCGACTCTAAAAGCTGTCCAATATTCGACCATAATAAGGAGCAACGATACTCCCCACTAAAAAGATCAAGGGATGATGCAGAAGCATGCAAAGGTCCCATACTCATCTTCACAGAGAAGAGGTGATGGAAGAAATACAATTAATGCATATGTGTTTGGATATAAAGCACATAGCAGAAAAAATGAAGAAGATGCCTGTGAGCATAACTAAAAGCTCTAGAAATAGGAGTAATAACTTAAATAAACAATACGAGTCTAGATGCACAACTCGAGCTCAAGCTAAAATTAACATTAATGGATAGCTACTTAATATGGAACATAAGAGGTGTGGCCAACACGCCGCCAATTAATAGATTGAAAAAGCTAAAAAAAATTATAACCTACATATGATAGCCTTAATAGAACAACTAGTAAACCAAGATCAATTAGAAAAATAAAAAAATATTCTAGGATTTGATAATGATATGGCTAATCCCAATAGTAACATATGGATTATGTGGGAAGATAAGATAAAGATGGATATTCTACAAGCCTCAAAGCAGATGATTAGTCTTAACTTACATAGTCATTCAAAAGCTATAATCTTAATAGTTTACACTATAAATGATATACAAAAGAGAAAGATTTTGTGGTAAGAAATGGAAACAATCTCAGCATTAAACTCTCCTTGGATCACTGGTGGAGACTTTAACATTATCAGGAATCCAAATGAAAAGAAGGGAGATAGGCCCCCCAATGTGAAAGCAATGGCTCATTTTAATGATGCTATTGACAAAGCAAAACTATTAGAAGTAGATTATCTCGGACACAAATAAACATGGTATAACAACTAGAAAAATAGGAGAGCAATATCGTCTAAACTGGATAGAGTTATATATAACGTAGATGGAAGCATTAGGGAGCCTTGGAATTAGGCATATGAACATAACATGTTCAGATCACTGTCCACTCCTCCTAAAAACTTGAAATAATCAACCAAAAATTCAAACATTTTAAATTCCAAAATATGTAGACTGGGCAGAAAGATTTTGAGAGAGTGGTCAAGAAGACATGGGAGGAGGAAACTCCAGAAACCTAATACAGGTTTTAGCGGCTAAAATATGAAGACTAAGAATGAATCTAAGTGCATGGAATAAGGAAGTATTTGGAGATGGCAATATAAAGATCGAGGAGACAGAAAAAAAAGTCACAAAGCTCGAAATAGAATACGAAAAAGATCAAAATGAGAGCACAAGTACAAAAATCAACAAAGCAAAAGCTAGCTTAAGACTAAGATTACACATGAAAAAATTATTCTAGAAACAAATGGTGAAAATCAATTGGCTGAAAGATGGAGATAAAAATATGAAATTCTTCCATGTAGTGGCCAAAATAAGAATCCAAAATAGAAGAATAAAATGTATAAAGGACACACAATGAAACTGGCAGGAGAAGGAGGAAGACATATTTAAACTTGTGGAAGATTTCTTCAAAAGCCATTTATGCGAACCAACAAGGCAAATGTGCACATCCCTACTTTTAGAAATAGACAAAATCGTCATAGAAAAAGATAATATAGCCTTAGGAGAAGTCTAGACGGAAGAAGAGATCAAGTAGGCCATTTTTAGCATCAACTTGGAAAGTGCAGTGGGACCGAATAGATGGGAAAGTGGTCTCTTCCATAAAAGTTGGGATATTATCAAGGAGGATATGTTAACAGCTATTGCATGAATCTTTGCAGGAGTAAAAATCACTAAGGCATGATCCAACTCCTTTATTGTACTCATTCCAAAAAAAGAGAACCCTTAAAAATGTGAGGACTATATCCCTATCAGTCAATGCAATTCCACCTATAAAATTATAGCCAAAATCCTTCAAAATAGATTGAGCAAGATATTGACTAAGATAATTTCAAGGGAGCAAGTGGGATTCATCAAAAATAGATTAATGGTGGATAATATAAACTTAGCAGTGGAAAGGATGCTAGATTTTAACTCCAAATCCAGAGGACATAATGTAGTAATGAAGCTTGATTTATCTAAAGCATTTGAAAAAGTTGAATGGAACACTCTATGCTATATAATGAGGAAAATGGTGTTTTCAATATTTACAGATGTATATCGAGTGCCTCTATCAAAATGTTGATGGACAAGTAGGTGGAGAATTAGCTCCTACAAAAGGACTAAGACAGGGTGATCCTTTCTCACCTTTGCTTTTCAATATTTACCTAGAAATTATTATAAAGAATATTAAGAAGAGAATAAGCATGCAAAAAATATTACCTATTAAACAACCTAGAAACACTCCGATAATAGGATGCCTCGCATATGCAGATGATATTATAATCTTCATGAATGCAAATTAAATTTTTTTGGAAAATATGATGAAGCTCATTCAAGCATTTGAAGAGGAAACAGAGAAAAAATTAAATAAAAATAAATGCCAATTCATAACGTCGAGGAAAACACCTAACAAGGTGATTCATAGAATCAAAAACACTATGGGCTTCACACAAAAGAAAGGGACAATCACTTATCTGGGTTGACCTATTTTTGAAGGTAGGTAGAGAATACCTAGCATCCCTAATAAAGAAAATAAAAAAGAAAATCATGGGGTGGAAGAAGGGTTTATTAAGCATGGTAGGAAGAGCTACATTAATATCCCATGTTTCTCACATCACAATAGTACATACTCTAATGACCTTGAATCCGTCTAAAAATTTTATAAAAGCATTAGAAATGGAAATGGCAAACTTCCTATGGGGTAAAAAAATGGTAAGCCCAAATTCCACTGGAAAAAATGAGAAGCTTTATGTTTCCCAAAAGAGGAAGCAGGGTTAGGGTTGCTCACCCTTAAAGATATGACAAAATTCTAGGCATGTAAACACTGGTGGAGAATCAAAGAAGATAGTAGCCTTTGGGCCATCTTTATGAAAGGTAAATATGGAAAAGAAAAAAACTATTCGAGAAATTCAAAGAAGGCTACTACAACCTGGAAACAAATGTGGGAGCAATGGTATTTAGTGGAAGAACACTCTAAATAAACAAGAAGCAGATGGAAATGGACACGAAATCCTCAAGAAAATTTTACTCAAAAGTGTGTTAAAAATAAATAAGGAATAAGGGAACAACTCAAGAAATGTTCAACTGGGTATGAGAAAATGAAAACGCAGAAAGAATGAAGACATTATAATTGAAAGTACTATCGAAGGCTGTCCCACTGGATGTTCATATACAAAAGAAAGGCATAAATTTGGCCTTGAGATGTGAATGTTGTCACATGGAAATGGAAGACACAGATCACAGTTTCTCAAAAGAGAAAATAGCTACATAGATCCGGAAGTCGTTAGAAATGGCAAAAAACATGAAATATAAAGAATCCTCATTAAAAGATAGAATCAACAAATAGAGAGAGGAAAAGCATAATTTTAGGATGATAAAATGGGTAAGGAACCACACACCACATGTAGCAATCTGGTCTATATGGAAAGTAATAAATAAAAGTAGATTCGAAGGGGTTAAAATGGAAGTGAGAAGTATATTAGAAAATATAAAAAGGGAAATATCAAATATTTTAGCTGTCAGGCCTATAAAATTAAATGAAGCTGAAGCTGAAGAGAATAATAGTTTAAAGTATATTTGGGGTCTCACAACAAAAAAGCTTAAAAGAACATATATGAAAAGCTTCGCATGGAATAAACGCACACATGGAATATTAGCTTTAAACACGAACAGAAGTTTTAAAAGGGAGATGAGAATGACATGAGGAGGATGAGTCATAAAAGATACATAAGGCGGAATCATAAAAGTATACACATTTAAGCACAAAGCTATCTCACCGCTTCGTGTAGAAATTTTAGCACTTCAAAAGGGAGTACAAATTTGCAAGGATAATAAGTTTAGAAATATCATAATACAAGTATACTCAAGTTTCCTGGTGAGATTAGCCACAAATAAATTAGACATGTGGCAATTCTAAGAAGAGGTGAAAATGATAAAAAATCACATAAAACATACAAAATGAACAATCACGCATATTTATAGGAAAGCAAATGTACTAGTGGACAAACTAGTAGAGGAAGGATTTAAAAAAGGGATGCATGAATTTGACACAGGAAACATTCCAACGAAATATCAAGGCTTAATAAACCCAGACATAATAGGATTACCGTACATTATGTGACAGAAGAAAAAATCTAAAAAAAATAAAAGAATTAATGGGGATGGGGAAAATAGTTATAAAGGCACATATATTGCATATATTTGTTATCTTGCATGAAAACAAGATCCTAGATTGATTAAATGAGGGGTCAAAATAGGAACGAGGAGAATAAACACAGAAGAAGAGAACCTAAAACATTAAAATTCAAAAAGGAAAGGGTAAGGGTGTAATGACCCACACCAAACAATACTAACTTTTTAATACGTTACCAAGTTTGACTAAATTTGACCAAGATTGACTAGGATTGATAAGCACTTAGTATGTGAGTCAAAGTTGATATTTTTTCAAGCATGAGTAATTTTTAGTTTACCAAGACACCATTTCATAGGTCTCATCTATATGAGTTCATAGACTAGTGGAACATCAAATTTTGGTTTACAGATAAAAAGTTATGGCCCCGAGAAGTTAAAACAATAGCACTTTAGCAGAGTTTAGGTATGTCTAGAATTTTTACCCGAAAACGACCCTAGGCCCTATATAAATACATCTTTGGGATGCCAAATGAAACCCTAGCCTCAAAACACCTTCTAAACTCCAAAACCCCTAGGCAAGAAGCTCTCCAAACCGGGAACACAAGTGAGCCGTTTGGCCATCTATGCAGCGTGGAAGATTGAACTAGACGAGGCATTACCGGCTAGCCACCGGCGACATGCACCAGACCAATGGGTGTATCACTGCCAGATGATTCTGACCATGAAATTTCATGGCCAACCGCTAGTGGACACGCCGGGATCTAGCCGGCGAACCCACCGGTGGCTGCACTTTTCTTCACTAGAAGTTTCCACTTTTTCGGCCATTTCTGGCCACTTCCGACCATGTCATACCTTTCACCCCCTATTTTTGGACCCCTTGAACTCATTTTCATGGACCATTTTTATAGATTCCTCACTGTTTGAAATATATGACAAAAACAAAGTTGGCCGATGGTCGGATCGAGTTTTTTGGCCACCAATGCGATTGTTTGACCAAGGTAATAGTACTGATGAGTTTCTAGTCTCTTGAGCTTTCCATTGATATGTGGTTTGTAAGTTTTAGATGTTGTTTTGTTAGGTTTTTATTTTTAGGTTGTTTTGGGCAATTAGCGAGAAGTTCGGACTAAAATTGGGTATCAATTAGACAAACGAGGCAAAATTGGAATTAGATTAATGGAATTAAATATTTTTAAGAATTATTGGAAGGCTAAATTTCGAAAAAAGAGCTCCCGAGCAAAAAGCCCCAATTCTAGGTATCAGGTCTATAGGGCACACTATATAATTGGGCATGTCATGATCAAATTTAGTGGGTTTCATAGTTTCAAAAATTATTCTAAGACCTTCGGGACATCCCAATGTCTTTGGTTTAGTTATTGGAACCTATGTGATATTTTATTGGTATTACATGCGTTCACACCGAGCCAGAAGATGATCCTATAGGGGAGCAGGACTGGGTATCTATAGTCTGTGAGTGGTTTATATGCTTTTAAATGAATTGAAATATTATATCGATATATCTATTATGATTTAATACTTTACACATATACTATTTTGATCAGATGATTTGTAGCATTCAAACATGATTTTCTGCTTCATATAAAACAAGTTATCATTTCATGTGAATTTTATCAACATTTTAGAATTTGAAAGTTTTACTGTGTTCATGAATGAGTCTGTGGTATTTGGATTTTTGGGGTACGCAGTTTGAGGTTTTAAACCACATGAAAAAAATTATTGTTTAAAAAAATGGATTTCTTTGAGATTTGAGAAATGATCATGATACGGTAATACTGGAAAAATACTTGTGAGTGGGGGAAAGATTATATGTGATTAGTGGTCACATGATGGATAGGTTCACCATGAGGTTTATTAGGTGCCACGTGATGACTAGGTTTACCCGGAGGTTTATTAGGTGACACATGATGGCCAAGTTTAACCAGAGGTTTATTAGGTACCACGTGATGGCCTGGCTTGCCCGAAGGTTTGATAGTTGTCATGTGATGGCCAGGTCTACTTGGAGGTTTGTTAGATGCCACGTGATGGCTGAGTCTATCTAGAGATTTGTTAGTTATCACATGATGGCCGGGTGTAACCACAAGTTTATTAGTAGCCACGGTATAGTGGGGTCAGGCTCACCGATAGTTTATGATGGGGTTGTGATACGGTGCACAGTTGGTTTTTAAATAAGATATAAACCTGTAATACTTAAGATTATTGTACTTTTATGGTTGTTTTTGCGACATGGTGGTCATACATGCTTTATAATTGATTTGTGTGTTGTGGACAATTCATATGTGTATTGTGAACAATTTATACTATGGTTTTTTTCTTAGTAGTCATGTCGGTTAGATTTTGAGCATGAAATTCATTTGATTGGGCTTGATAAAGTCAGGTTTTGTGAAATATTTTAAATGAGGAACTTTACAAAAGAGTGGAAGCAATGTCTTGAGAGAAGAAATGTTTTAAAATAAAATAGTATTTTCCTTAAAACTATGCCACTCACTGAGATTTATATTCTCACATTTATTGTTTTAAATCTGTTCCCTAGGTTCAGGCAGATCGTAGGGCTTACCTCGCTCCAGATTCTACATCGCTCTGTCTGCTACAGCTGCAGTACTCTACTTCATTTATCCTTCTTATTTATTGGACTTGTTATTTTTATTATACCTCTAATTTCACAAACACTCTTAGAATGCCATGGTATTGGTATTGAACTCATATAAGTCATTATTATTTATGCATGTGGTTATGACCTATATTAATTTGGGTTGGTAATGGTATTGGGTGGTTGTGGATTTTTTATATAATTAAGATATTTTGGTATTACATATGTTCATTTCACCAGGCGGGACCATCTCGGAAATCCGGGAAGGGTATCCGGATCGAGTCATATCAAAGGGAGTATAAGGGTAAAAAGTAAAAATTGTAGATTTGCTTGTAGAAATTATAGTAGACAGATGGCATAAGAAAGGAAGGAAGGCAAGAAAGGAGAAGGATGAACAGAAGACTAATAATAGGCAGAAGCAAAAAAAGTCTAGAGGGTAGAAAGGAGCAAAAATTCAGACTATTCTGTTGGAACCTATTTCTGTTTGGTTGTTTTGTTTTGTAATATAAGGGAGGGCAGGAGAAATGGGTAGTGAGCAGCCTAGGTCATATGAAATTGGTTTGGAGTTTATTTTATGCAGCACAAAAGGAGGAATACAGCAGAGAAGACAAAAAAAAGAAGTCAAACATGAATCGAAATGAAGAAGAGAGAGTATGAGAGATTTAAGTAATTATAATTAGATCCATTGCATATATAAGGAAGGGGATAGAAAAGAATATGAATAGAAGGGTCGTGGTTGGAATGGAATGGATGTGTTTTTTGCTGTCTTTTTTGCAGATATAAGGCCAACACAACCAAAATCTGGAACCTAAGAAGGGATGTATTGGAAATCTAAAAGTAACAGCAAACTAGAAGAAAGGAGGAGCGTGGGCAGAGAGCAGCAAAGGGCAGATTAGTGGACTAAAGAGGAGGCAGGTAGTAGACATGGACTGGAAGATAAAGAAAAGAACAGAGGTAAGCAACAAAGAAGGAAATCAACAGAAACAAAAAGATCATGGTAGAATCCAGCAATATAAAGGGGAAGCCTATACTGAAGGGAACACAACCATAAGAAAAGATGTTAATGAAGGATAAAAAATGTAGAACAAGAGTATTTTTAAAGGAGCAAATCAAATGCTAAATGTCAAAGGAAGAAGGATTAAAGATGTGATGTGAGAAGCCACAAGAGGAACTACTCATTTTTATTAGTTCCATACATGTTTTATGACTAGCAATTGATAGAAGCATAAAGATTAAGAGAGTGTACAAGGGTAAAAGTTACACTTTATTTTGTATCAAAGGTATTCCTGTGCCAAAAGAGAGGATATAATAATAAATTAAACTTCAACAAAAAGAAGAAAAATAATAATAATAATAAAATTAATAAGAAGAAGAATAAGAAGAATAAAAAAAATAAGAATAAATTAAATTATTAGAAGAATAAAAAGAATGAGAAGAATAAAAAGTATAAGAAGAATAAGAAGAATAAGAAGAATAAGAAGAATAATAAGAATAAGAAGTATAAGAAGTATAAGAAGAATAAGAAGTATAAGTAGTATAAGAAGAATAAGAAGAATAAGAAAAATAAAAAGAATAAGAAGATAAGAAGAATAAGAAGAATAAGAAGTATAAGAAGAATAAAAAGAATAAGAAGATTAAGAAGAACAAAAAGAATAAGAAGATTAAGAAGAATAAAAAGAATATGAATATTAAGAAGAATAAAAAGAATAAAAATAAAAAGAGGAATAAGAAGAATAATAAGAATAAAAATAAAATTAAGAATAAAAATAATACGAAGAATAAGAATAAATAAAATAATTAGAAGAATAAAAAGAATGAGAAGAATAAGAAAAATAAAAAAAAAAGAAGAATTAGAAGAATAAGTCGAATGAGAAGAATAAGAAGAAAAAGAAGAATAAGAAAAATATGATGAATAAGAAAAATAAAAAATTAATAAAAATAAAAATTAAATTAAGAATCAAAAGAATAAGAAGTAAAAAAAAGAAGAATTTACATAAAAAATTAAATTAAAGAAAATGAATAATAAGAAGAATAAAAAGAATAAGAAGAGTAAGAAGTAAAAAAATAATGAGAAGAATAAAAAAAAGAAAAAATTGAAGAATAAAATGAATAAGAATAATAAAATAAAATAAAAAGAATATGAAGAAAAAAAAATTAAAAAAAATAATAAGAATATGAAGAATAAAAAGAATAAGGAAGGATAAGAAGAATAAGGAAGGATAAGAAGAATAAGAAAAATAAGAAGTATAAGAACAAAAAGAAAAATAAGTAGAAAAATAAGAATAAGAAGAATACAAAGTATAAGAAGAATAAGAAGAATGAGAAAGAAAGAAAAATAAGAAGAATGAGACGAATAAAAAGATTAAGAAAAATAAAAATAAAAAGAAGAATGAGAAAAATAAGAAGAATAAGATGAATAAGAAGAATAAGAATAATAATTATTATTATTAGAATAAGAAGAATAAGAAAAATAAAAAGAATAAGAAGATTAAAAAGAATAATAAGAATTAGAATACATAGAAGAATAAGCAAGAAAAAAAAATTAGAAGACTTAGAAGAATTAGAAGAATAAGAAGAATAAAAAGAAAAAAAGAATAATCAAGATAAGAAGAATTAGAAGACTTAAAAGAAGAAGAAGAAGAAGAAGAAGAAGAATAAAAGTAATAAAAAGAATTACAATAAAAAGAAGAATAAAAAGATTAAGAAGAATAAGATGAAAAATAATAATTAGAATATTAAGAAGAATAAAAAGAATCAGAAGAATAAGAAGAAAAATAAGAATAAGGCGAAGAAGAAAAATAAGAATAAGACGAAGAAGAAAAATAAGTAGAAGAAGAATAACAAGAATGAGGAGAATAATAAGAATAAGATGACTATAAAGAATTAGAAGAATAAGAATAATAAAAAGAATAATAAGAATAAAAAGTATAACAAGAATAAGAATAATAAGAAGAATAAGAAGAATAAAAATATAAGTAGAATAAGAATAATAAGAAGAATAAGAAGAATAACAAAAATATTAAGAATAAGAACAAAAAAAATAATAAGAAGAATTATAAGAATATGTAGAATAAGTAGAATAAGTAGAATTAAAAGAATTAAAAGACTTAGAAGAATTAGTAGAATAAGAAGAATTAGAAGACTTGGAAGTATACGAAGAATAAGTAGAATAACTAAAATAAGAATAATAAGAAAAATAATAAAATAAGAAAAATAAGAAGAATATGAAAAAAAGAAGAATAAAAAAAAATAAAAGAATAAGAAGATAAAGAATAATAAGAATAAAAAAAACAATAAGTTAAATAAGAAGAATTAGAAAACTTAGAAGAATAAGAAGTATAAGAAAAATAAGAATAATAAAAAGAATAAGAAAAATAAATAGAATAATAAGAATAAAAATAATGAGAATAACAATATTAATAATACAAATAAAAAGAATAAGATGAATAAGAAAATAAAGAAGAATATGATGAAAAAAAAGAATAGAAATATAAAAAGAATAAGTAGAATAAGTAGAAAAAGAAGAAAAAGAAGAAAAAGAAGAAAAAGAAGAAAAAGAAGAAAAAGAAGAATAAAATAAAATAAAATAATACAAACAATAAAAAGAACATGAAGATTAAAAAATATAAGAAGAATAAAAAGAAAAAGAAGAATAAGAAGAATTAGAATAATAAAAAGAATAAGACATAATAGAAGAATAATAAGAAGAAGAAAAAGAAGATTAAGAAGAATAAAAAGAGTAAAAAGAATAAGAAGAATAAGAAAAATAAGAAGAGTAAAAAGAATAAGAAGAATAAGAAGAATAAGAACAAAAGGAATAATAAGAAGAATAAGAAGAACAAGAAAAAGAAGAAAAAGAAAAAGAAAAAAAAAGAATAATAAGAATATGATGAATATAAGAATAAAGAATAAGAAGAAGAATAAAAATAAGAATCTGACGAATAATAAGAAGAATAAGATGAATAAGCAGAATAAAAAGAATTAAATATTTATAAGAATAAAAAGATAAAGAAGAATAAGAAGAATAAGTAGAATAAGAAGAATATACAGAATAAGAATATTTAAGAGAATAAAGAAGTAGAATAATAAGAAGAATAAGAACAAAAAAGAAGAAGAATAATAATAATAATAATAAGAATAAAAATAATAATAAAGAATAAAAAGAAAATGAAGAATAAAAAGAATAAGATGAATAAGAATGATAAAAAGATTAATAAAAATATGAAGAATTAAAAAGAATAAGAACAATAAAAAATAAGAAAAAAAATATTAAGAAGAATATGAAGAAAAAGAAGAAAAAGAAGAATAGTAAGAATAAAAATAATAAGAAGAATAAGAACAATAAGAAGAATAAGAATAATACAAAAAATATGGAGAATATAAAGAATAAGTAGAATATGAAGAATTTATAGAATAATAATTTTGAGAACAATGAAAAAATAAGAAGAATAATAAGAATATAAAGAAAAAGAAGAATAAGAAGAATAAGAAGAATAAGAAGAATAAGAAGAATAAGAAGAATAAGAAGAATTAGAATAATAAAAAGAATAAGATGTAATAGAAGAATAAGAAGAAAAAGAATAATATGAAGAATATGAAGAATAAGAAAAATAATAAGATTAAGAAGAATAAGAAGAAAAATATGATTAAGAAGAATACGAAGAATAACAAAAATATGAAGAATAAGGACAATAAAAATAATAAGTAGAATAAGAAGAATAAGAAGAATAAGAAGAATAAGAAGAATAAGAAGAAAAAGAAGAATAAGAATAATAAGAAATATAAGAAAAATAAAAAGAATAAAACAAATAAGAAGATTAAAAAAATGAGAAGAATAAGAAGAATAAGTAGAATAAGTAGAATTTATAGAATAAGAAGAGTAAGAAGGATAAAGAATAAGAATAATATTAAGAATATAAAGAATAAGAATAATAAGAAGAATAAGAAGAATAAAAAAAATAAGAAGAATAAGAAGAATAAGATGAATAAGAAAAATAAGAAGAATAAGAAAAATAAAAAGAATTAGAAGATTAAGAAGTATAAGAAGAGTAAGATGAATAATTCGAATAAGATGAAAAATAAGAATAAAAAACTAATAAAAATAAGATGAAAAAGAAGAATAAAAAATATAAGAAGAATAATAAGAATAAAAAGAAAAAGAAGAATAAGAATAATAAGAATAATAAGAATAAAAGAAGAATAAGAAGAAAAATAAAAATAAGAAGAATAAGAAGATTAAAAAGAATAAGAAGAATAAGAAGAATACGAAGAATAAGAAGAATAAAATTAATTAGGAGAATAAGAAGACTAAGAAGAATAAAAATAATTAGGAGAATTAGAAGAATAAGAATAATAGGAAAAATAAGAACAATAATATGAATAATAAGAATAAAGAAGAAGAAGAATAACTTGAAAAAGAAGAATAAGTAGAATAAGTAGAATAAGAAGAATAAGATAAATAATAAAAATAAATAATAACAAGAATAATAAGAATAAGAAGAACAATAATATTAAAAAAAATAAGAAGATTAAAAAGAATTAGATGAATTAGAACAATTATAATAATAAATAGAATAAAAAGAATTTGAAGAATTAAAAGAATAAGCATAATAACATGAATTAGAAGACTAATAAGAATAATAAGAATAAGAAGAATAATAAGAATAATAAAAATAATAAGAATAAGAAGTATATGAAGAATGAGAATAATATAATAATAATAATAATAAGAAAAGAAGAATAATAAGAAAATGAAGAATAAATAGAAAAAGAAAAATAAAAAGATGAATAATAAAAAGAAGAACACTACAAGAAAATGTGAGTTTAACTATAGTATTTTAGCTAGGGATCAATCCCTAGCTAAATTGCAAGTGATTAGCTAGGGAATAACAATGGAATGATATTTTTTTATTAAAAAAAAATAGCAATGGATTAGCTACTAATTAGTGAAGAAAAATTATTCGATAATCCTACTTAAGAAAAGTCGGGGATAAAGCGATGGATTAGCAATGTATTAGTGATGGGAAATTTTGGTTTTCTACCCAAAAAAAGTGGAAATTTTAGCGACGAATTTAGCCACAAAAAATTTTTGTAACTTCTGCTCAAGAAAAGCGTGGATTATAAAAACTAATTTAGTGATGGAATTTCCATTACTAATAAAATCCATGATTTAACGATGGATTTATGATGAAATTTTTTTTACTATTAAAATTCTTGATTTATCGACAGATTTAGCGACGAAATTTCCCTTGCTAATAAAATCCTTGATTTAGCGACGGATTTAGCGATCAATTTTTCCTTGCTATTAAAATCCTTGATTTAGTGACGTATTTTGAATGTAATTATTATAACATATTTTTAACTTTATTTGATTTATTTTCCCTTGTTAATAACATCCTTGACTTAGCAATAGATTTTTACCTGCTAATAAAATCCTTTATTGAGCAATAGGTTTAGCAATAGATTTTCCATTAATAATAAAATGATCCATTTAGCTATGAATTTACCGACTGATTTTTCCTTGCTAATAAAATCTTTGATTTAGCGATAGATTTTCCCTTGCTAATAAAATTCATATTTTATCTACGGATTTAGCGAGCTAATATCCCTAGCTAATAAAATTCATAAATTAGTGATGGATTTAGTAACAAAATTTCCCTAGAAAATAAATTCCTTAATTTTGCGATGGATTTTGTGACGGAAATTCCCTAGCAAATAAAATTTGTAATTTAACGATCGATTTTCTCGAGCTAATCAAATCCATAATATAGTGATGAATCTTCATACCTTATAAAATCTATAATTTAGCTATGGATTTAGCGATGGTATTTCCCTAGCCAATATTTAAAAA
Organism: Sapria himalayana; assembly: GCA_029783825.1. Lineage (NCBI taxonomy): Eukaryota > Viridiplantae > Streptophyta > Magnoliopsida > Malpighiales > Rafflesiaceae > Sapria > Sapria himalayana. The sequence continues at coordinate 978,429 of JAREIK010003520.1, read as the reverse complement.
TATAATTTTTTTATTTATTATTTATTTTAATATTTTAATTTATTTATTAGATGTATGTTATTGATCTATAGATGTGAAATTCTTGAAACACACATTGTCCTCATAAAATCATAAAAAAATGATATTATAAATAATTAATTTAAAATACATAAAAATACACAAAAAAATTATATTAATAATAAGGACAAAATAACTATTTTTATGGTGTATTAATTTTTTAAAAAATTATACAAAAATTTTTTTAAAAATTTTTAATTAAGAAACTAAATAATATTTATTATTGTAACATTAAATAATTAATTCAATAAGTATAATAATTTTTTCGATATTTTAAAAATTAAATTAACATACATTAAAATTTCTACTAATTTAAATGTAAATTAATTCATTGTATGATAAAATAGAAAATATTTTCAAAAATATCTGAATTGACGAATAAACTAGTAAATATTTATATTATAATAAGTATTAAAAAATTTTTATGATTATAGAAAACTTTTAAAAAAATAAATAATACAAATTTTGAAAATCTTGAAATATAATAAAAATATATTTTTTTTCAATAAAGTTAAAAGAAAATAAAATAATTATTATAAATAAATACATAGATGTTTAATCCTACTAAAATTTATAAAAATTAAATAATTGAGTAATATTTTTACAATTAGCTTTTAAGATTAAGTTTTTATTAAAATAATAAATATTACTTTTTATAATTATCTTCTAACTTTAAGTATTTTTTTGAATTTTAAAAATTATTAATGATATCAAATAATATAAAAATTTATGAATTTTAAAAATATTTCATATTATCTTCCTAGAAATTAATATGAGTTCTTAAAAATTTATAACCTTAAAATAATAATTTTTATATAATTTATATTATTAAGAGTATTTTATAACTTTTAGGCGAGTGGCTAGAAGACAAATCATCTTTTCATTTATATTTTATTATATGATGTTTGTTAATTTTGTACCTATTTGATATTTTTTTAAGGTAATACATATATTTTTTTATTGTTTATATATTTATTGTTTAGGTAATATTATAATAAAAAATTGTAAGGTATTTGTTTTTCATTTGTACCTTGCTACACGCACATTAATTTTGTTGAACACATATTGATAGTAAATAAAATTAATGAGTATTTTTGCGTTATATATATATATATATTGTTTATTTAATATTTTAATAATTAAAAATATAAATATTTTTTTAAAATATACATTCTCTCTCTCGACTCGACGCATCTCTAACATGTGAACTGAAGTCCTCCGTAGTCCATCTATCTATCGACGCCGATACAACTAAAATTAATTCAAGGTCTAAGCTTTAATTTTTTATTGATTTGAGGTATGTTTATACATTTATTCTTGATCGATTATCTTGGATAGCTTAATCGAAGAGTAAGCATTTATATTTTGTTTTCTTAAATAATATTGAATACCTAATGTCCTTAGTTGGGAGGTTCTAGCTTCATCCGAGTCTAGAGTCTAACCTAATATGGCATCCGTTCACTTTAATAATTTCATCAGATCAATTCTTGAGTATCAACCTGAACAAATATGTAAAAATTTTGTCAGATAGTATGTGTTCTGCTTATAATTATGCTTATCCTATAATTAATTACGACATGCTAAAAAGAAGTTGACGAAGTGTATATTTGAACTTCAATGCAATTATTATAAATTACTACTGGTTGAGTTGTTAAAACAAACACAACAACTATTGTTGAGTTGCCCCATTCATTAACTGGTCATTTCGAGGAACTTTTTGTTGTATATTTTATATCTATCAAAATGTTGCATATGATTGACTTTTATGGTGAGACCATTTTATCAAGAATCTCATATGAAGCTAATAATTATATGTCTCCCTTTTGTATTATGTGGGATAAGCTCAAAAAATTATAATGATTAACTTTGTTTTTAGAAAATATGAAAAGGGTTGTTGATGAAAAAGATATCATCATTATATCTAATAGGCACATATCATCATTATATCAATAGGCATCCAACACTTATTCATATCATTCCTTGACTAATTGGTCTAGAAAATCTTGTTTATTACTATTGGCACTTAAATTAATATTTTTATTAAATATAATACTCATGAACTAGAATACTAATCCATTGATAGTCTTGCATTTATTAGGTTGAATAATGGTTATAATTTTTCATAGGAAGAACTAAAAAAATTTAAGGAAAATCTAATAACATGGGTTAAATTACATGAGCCAAAATACTATGCAATGTCTGAGTTCCCAAAAAAAATATGAGATAAAAAAAAATAATTTGGTTGAGTACTTCAATTCTTAACTTTGTGTTGAACATCATCTTTGGACATGTAACTTTCTAATGAAACAAGGGGAAGAGTAGGTAATATATAACATTGCCAAGAGTCAATCATTACTAATGGCTATATTGATGAATGTTGTTTTTAAAGATTGCACTAGTCAGACTTATATTAACATTGACAACATGAATAGAAAGTGCACATGTAAAAATTAGTAAATGTTGGGTATCCTAAGTAAGCATGTACGTGCAACATTACAATTGATTGGTCAATCCATGATTGAGGTTATTGATATAAATTCTCCAACCAAGAGTTGATATATTTATGATCATAATCAAGTATTAAGATGAATTGCATGACATTAATTTATAAAGATACTATGTATTGGGTATGACATCATTTAGTTCTCATTATACCCTCCATACTCTAAATACATTGAATCTCAATTTATGAATAAATAGACTATGTTTTGTTTCAAATGAAACACAACTAGGCATCATAGAAAGACTTACAAGAAACGATTAGTATAATATTGTATCTTCTTTTTTATTGATTTTATTAATTCCTATATCATACAACTTATTTTGAGATCATCTTCATATGGTGTATTGTTGATTACTGGGTAGTAATCTTCATCATTGATGAATGCCTATTTATTATCATTCATATACATATAACATATTACTACAACTAGCACACACACACACACACATACTGATGGTAACATGTCGCTGCTATAATATATTACAAAAGTATGTATATTAATATATATATATATATATATATATATATATATATATATGATGTAACAAATAATAATAATTATATATATACTAAAAAATATATAAATATATACTAGAATTAGCATTTAAATTTATGCAAAATTAAAATTGATGAAAAACTCAATTAGTGCATATATAGTGTTGCTAATGTTTTTTACTTGAGGTGTGCTTGATGTGTAGCATGTGATATTTCTCATGGTGTGCTTAGTATGAACCATTATTTTTTCTCTAATTTTTTTTAAAAATACATGAGTAATGCAGGTGTTTTCTATTTTAATTTACTTTACTTATGAATGGTTAAATCAAGATATGTTTTTTATGATTTATGTTTTGTATTATGTGGTATTTGATTTAAGCAATGTGTATCTAGGTATAATTATTTTTGATGATGTGCGGTGTGCATTGTGCATTACATCTATGAATATACTATAAAATGATTTCAGTTGACCTCTAATTTTTATCATCAATGTGGGCAACTTTTGTGTATACATGGGCAACTTTTGTGTTTTCTCTCTATCAATCTGTCTTATTTCTATCAATCTGGCTGTCTATCTATTTGTTTATGTAACTGTCTATCAATTTATTTATCTATCTAACTATTATTCTATCTTTTTATCTCTATATCTATCTATGTATCTATCTATTTATGTATCTATGTGTCTATCTACCTATCTCTCTATTTATTTATCTATCTATATTTATATTAATATGCAAATCTATCTCTCTATCAATTTAATTATCAATCTATTTATCCATCTATCTATCTATGTATTTGACTATCTTTCTGTCTATCTATCTATCTTTCTATATACCTATCTATCTATTTATCTATCTAACTATTTATCTATTTGTCTATCAATATGTATTTCTATCTATCTATCTACATATCTTTCTTTCAATCAATCAATCTATCTATCTTACTTGTTATCTATCAATCAATCTGTCAATCTATTTGTATGCCTTTTTGTGTATATATCTATCTATCTATTTATCTTTCTAACTATATATATATATCTATCTATCTTTCTATCTATCAATTTGTATTATTTTTATCTATCTATTTGTTTATCTATTTGTCTATCTTTCTATCTAACTATCTATCTATACATCTTTCTATCTTTCTATCTTTCAATCTGTATATCTATCTGTCTATCATTCTATTTATGTATCAATCTGTCTATCTATCTATCTATCTCTCTATCTATATGTATTGACATAAATCTTTTTATCAATCTATATATAAATCTATCTATCAATCTATTTATCAATCTCTCTATCTATCTTTATATCTATCTATCTATTTGTCTTAAAATCAATCAATGTATCTATTTATCTATTTACCTATCTATCTATCTATCTTTATTTCTGTGTATTTATCTTTCAAGCTATCTAACTTTTAGTGTATTAATCTACCAACCTGTCTATCTATCTATATGTTAGGCTTTTCTATCAGTCAATTTGTCTATCTATCAAACAATCAATCAATCTCTCTATCTATCTATTTGTCTGTCTATCTTTTTTCTATCTATCTATCATTATTTCTATCTTTTTATCTGTCTATCTATATATTTCTTTGTCTATCAATATATATGTCTTTCTTTCTATATGTCTATTTTTCTTTCTTTAATTCTATATGTCTATTTGTCTATCTATTTGTCTATACATCTATCTAACTATTTGCCTATCTAGCTATCTGTCTATTGATCTATCTATTTATCTGTCTGTCTATTTATCATATTATCTATCTTTTTGTATATCTAACTATATGTCTGTCTAAATATCTATTTATCTACCAGTCTATATATCTCTTTATCCATCTGTCTATTTATGTTTCTATTTATATGTTTATCTATCTGTCTATATATCTAACTATCTATCTGCTACCTATTTTTCTATCTACGTATCTATCAATCAATCAGTCTATCTATCTTTTTCTTTATGTATCTATCTATCTACATCTCTCTATCTATCTATATCAGTCTATTTATCTATATCTATTTATTTGTGTGTCTATTTATTTATCTATTTGTTTATCTATATCTGTCTATCTATTTGTTTATCAATATGTCTATCTATATGTCTATCTATCTATCTACCTATCTATCTATTTGTTTATATATCTCTCAATCTATGTATTTTAATATCTATC